>JAPFBE010000039.1:257312-612488 GCA_034336665.1 Luscinia megarhynchos | reverse complement strand
TTTTTACGATGTTTCTTGGGGTGAAAGAGCAGGAAGGCCTTTGCAGGGTTTTAAAGATGTTTATTTCAGCCACGCACGGTTTGGGTTTCAGGGAACTAAGGCCCCGGAGCTTGGAGGGTCCAGGCTAAAGTACATGGGATAAGCAGGGCGGGGAAAGCCCCAGGGCCCAATTACTAAATTACACAGGGTGCTAAAGGGGTGGGCTAGAGTAAAAGACCAATAGGGAATTAGGGTGGGAGTGACTTAAGGGTTAACAGACAGTGAGAAGACTTAGGGAACCGAACAGGTGTTACAATTCTTAGCTGGGAAAACTTCTTTTGGATTTCCACAGGAAATGTATAAGTGTTGGACGACTGAGTAAGTAAAATGAGAGGAAATGTGTAAGTGTTGATGGACTGAGTAAGTGAAATGAAAGGTTTTTTTGGGTTTTTTTATGAAGTTCTTGAGCCTGTTCACGATATGGAGAGAAGGGGTGGAATGTCCTGGGGTGACGTTGCAATGCTCTGTATCCCCAAATTGTGTGTTGCTCATGCCTGGAGAGTTTGTTTTGTCTAGCCAGGCAGTGTCCCTCCCCCCGCGCGCGAGCCACTGCTTCTGCGCCTGCTGGCAAGCCGCCCCCCCCTCGCTCTGCCCTGCTGCTCTGCTCAGCTTTTGGCTTGGTAGTTGCTCTGCTGCTTGCTTGCTTTTCCCTCTCTCCCTTTTTTGCTTCACTTTATTTTTCCTTATTAGCTAGGAATGACATCTGAACATCAAGAAAATCCCCGGACGTCTGTTCGTGACAAGAAATACACGTTTCTGCCCTCCCCAGCGCTGGAGACCTCCTGAGACTGAACATCCACTCGGACGGGTGAAGTTTTTTCTGCGTCACCCGTGGCTGTTCTTTTTTTCCTTGTGTTGGGGAGTGTTTTTTTCCTGTGTGCTTGCTAAATAAACAAGTTTTTTCCACTTTTCCCCTGAGGAAATCCTTCCCGAACCCGGGGGGGAGGCGGGGGAGGAGGAGTTTGGGGAGTTTGTTTCTTAGGGGGCTCCTTTGGAGATTCTTCCCCTAATTTGTCCTAAACCAGGACACAGAGGAGTTGATTGCAGCGTTCTGTGATTGATATTGATCCAGGGTCTCTCCTCAGAAGGTCTGACCTGCTCAGAGAAGCAGTGCCTTGAAGTCTGACCCAGTGTGGAGAACCTTGCTCCACATTCTTCAACCCCATCCTGTCTGTCCTCACTCACCTGGGACCTGCTTTGCTTGGAGAACTGACTGTGCTCAAGCAAACAGGGGTTTTCTTCCTTTAATCTTTTTGAAGCAACCTAAAACTCCTGAGTTCCCCCACTACAAACAGACACCCTTCTCAAGTGTGTGTCAAGATGCCACCATGGAAATTTATATTCCCAAAGCAGAGCCATGCAAGATCTGTTTAGCCCTTTGGACTCTTTGGTTCCACAAGGCCTTGTTGTGTCACATGGACTCTTGGTTCTGTGAGGTTTTGTGGTGTCACAAGGGATATTTGGTTTCATAGAGTCCCACAGTGTCACAGGGGCTTCCTTGTTTCCCTGTGTCCCAAAGTGTCATAGTGATTTCCTTTTTCCTGTGGCAATGAGCAGAAAATCCAACTGGCAGAGTCAAATGTGTGCGAATAAGGAAGAAGGAAGAATGAGGACATTTGGAATGATGGTTTTTTTCTTCCCAGGGCACAGTGATGTTGGGTGGGGCCCTGCTGTCCTGGAGATGGCTGAACATCGGCCTGCCCATGGAAGGGAGAAGAGACAACACCCTCTGTCCATGGAACTACAACAGCAGAGAGGCCAGGTTGAACGCTGGGCTTAAAAGACTGTCACCAGCACAGGAAACATCAACGTGAAAGATGTGTGCTAATGTCTTTACAAATCATTTGATGGGTAAAGGCATGGGTGTTAGGTCGGTGAAATGGCTTGTAACGTTTCTACTGACTTTGGGCAGCAGATTTGTTACTGGACCCGACAGCTTGGCTGCTGACACAGACAAGGGTCTGCACAAGGCTGAACTTCTGAACTTTGGAGGGAAATGCCCGGTTCAAGAGGGAATATGGGGCAGGCAGGTCGGGAAGGCTGTTCCTTCCTAGTACCTTGGCCAATGGGGAAAGGAAGAGGGCAAAGTGCATCCAGGAGTTTAGGATAAAAGGAGTCTGCACCCTCTGAAACCTCAAGAGAGAAAACCCCATGCGTGTGTCCACAAGGCAGCAGCACTCTTCAAGGGAGTGGGGGTGCTGGAGTATCATGCTGTGTCTGCAAAGGGTCAGAACTACCCGAGAGGGGATGACTGCAGTACCGGGTTTTGTCCACAAAAGAGGCAGCACTACTCGGAAGGGGTTCTGCAGTGCAATAGTGTGTCCACAAGGGGGCAGCCCTGTTCAGGTTGGGGGGTAGTGTATCATGCTGTGTCTAAAAGGGTGCAGCACAGCTCGGGGGAGGGGGAGTTGCAATAGCATGCTGTATCCACAATTGGACAGCACTGTTCGGAGGGGAGGAGTTGCAGTACCAGATTAAGGCCCAAAATGGCAGCAATGCTTGGAAGGGGGAGGCTGCAGTACCATGGTGTCACCAAAAGCACACAGAACTGCTCCGAGGGGGGAGGTGGGGGGGGCTGCAGTGCAGGTCTATGTCCACAAGGGGGCAGCTCTCCTTTACTCCAATACCACCACTGGGACACTTGGAAGTCTCCCTGAGATTTCAGTCCAAGCTGGGAGCTTCAATCCGGGATGCAAACCTCTCCTAGAGCATCTTTGAGTTACAAGATTCATGGGGAAAGGAAGAGATGTTCTGAAACATAAAATGCTTTTGGGTTGGTGAAATGAGCAACGTGAGTCCTGGGATACAAAGGTGGACCTTTACTGTGGTGGATCCCTATGCTCTCAGCAGTATCTTGGGATTCGTTAAAAGAAATCCTCCCTCTTACAAGGGTGTAAGCCCAGAGACACTCTGAAAAGGTCAGAATGCCACACCACCTCCCTTCACTCTCTATTCATCACTTTGTCTCACAGAACTTGCTCTGTTCTACCTGAATCCAGCAGAAATGCTGAGGGTTTGATAACCAAGAATACCAGGAGAGACACAGGGAGAGCTTATAAGGAAAACCCCAGAACTCTTAAATGTAAAAGGGTATCTGTGTGTTCAGAGCAATGTATGGAAATGGATTCGATTTTGGTTACAGATACCTCCTTTAACTCTTCATTGTTCTTTTCTCCATGGCAGTACATAATGCTCAGCAACAGCAAATGTCCAAGAGCAGCTCCATCAGCCACTTCCTCCTGCTGGCACTGGCAGACACGCGGCAGCTGCAGCTCCTGCACTTCTGCCTCTTCCTGGGCATCTCCCTGGCTGCCCCTCCTGGGCAACGGCCTCATCATCAGCGCCGTAGCCTGCGGGTACCACCTGCACACCCCCATGTTCTTCTTCCTGCTCAACCTGGCCCTCAGCGACCTGGGCTGCATCTGCACCACTGTCCCCAAAGCCATGCAAAATTCCCTCTGGGACACCAGGAACATCTCCTACTCAGGATGTGCTGCACAGGGGTTTATGCTTGTCTTCTTCCTTGGATCACAGCTTGCCCTCCTGACCATCATGTGCTACGACCGCTAAGTGTCCATCTGCAAACCCCTGCACTATGGGACCCTCCTGGGCAGCAGAGCTTGTGCCCACATGGCAGCAGCTGCCTGGGCCAGTGCCTTTCTCAATGCTCTGCTGCACACGGCCAATACATTTTCTCTGCCCCTGTGCCATGGCAATGCCCTGGGCCAGTTCTTCTGTGAAATCCCCCAGATCCTCAAGTTTTCCTGCTCACACTCCTACCTCAGGGAAGTTTGGCTTCTTGCTGTTGGTGTCTCTTTAGCACTTGGCTGTTTTGTGTTCATGGTTTTCACCTATGTGCAGATCTTCAGGGTCGTGCTGAGGATCCCCTCTGAGCAGGGACGGCACAAAGCCTTTTCCACCTGCCTCCCTCACCTGGCTGTGCTCTCCCTGTTCCTCAGCACTGCAGCATTTGCCTATCTGAAGCCCCCCTCCATCTCCTCCCCATCCCTGGATCTGGCCGTTTCTATTCTGTACTCAGTGGTGCCTCCAGCCCTGAACCCCCTCATCTACAGCCTGAGGAACCAGGAGCTCAAGGATGGCTTGAGGAAAATGATCATGAATATTTTCCAGAAGGAATAAACTCTCATTCTCCTGTATAGCTCTTACGATGTTACTCATTAATGCCCACTCTGTGTCCTGTTTTTTTTCTGCTAGCGCAGGTATTATATTTTGGGAATTTGTTCACAGGAAAACCTTTGTCTGTACCATTTTTGATTCAGTATTCTTATTTCTAGTGTGAACCACAGACTATGTAAACCAGGACCTGTATCACATATGCGCTTACACATAATAAAGAACTCTGTATTACCGTGTTCCCCTGACAGTTTTCCTCCCTGACTTCCCTGGAGCTGCAGGGTTGGTACCTCTGGGCATAGCTGGGGTGAAAAGGGAACCCCAGTGCTCCTCACTGCCTGGCAGCCCCTGGGCTTCTGCTCCATAACCTCCTCTTCCTTCACATCCACACTCCCCTTTAGAGCCCCTGTGTTGGTTTAATTCCTCAGGGCTCTCTCAGCTCAGTCCCAGTCCTGCTGTGTGACTGTGCAGGCACTGCAGGCAGGGACAGGCCGTGGGCACAGCTGGGACAGAGCTGGGCTCTACAACAGCATTTCCATCATGCAAGGGCATCTCCCCAGTGCAGGGCCTGAAAGCTTCAATCTCCTTCCCAGATTGCTCTCCAGGATGTTCCCAACACAGCGCCCTGGAGAGGAGAACAGCAGTGAGCAGCACAAGTGTGGCAGTGTTCAGGGTGGGGCTGTCCCAGCAGTGCCCTTGCAAAGCCAGCGCTGCTTCCAGCAGGGGCCTCTCACCCCAGGGCACAGAGGTTGTTCTTCCCTGCCTGGAGGAATATCAAGTGACCGGGTCAGGAGTCTGTGTTTGCAGTGCAGGGACATTCCCCAGCCCTGAACATCCTGTGTGTGTGTGTGTGTGAGGGGACATAAACCCAGCGAGCACAAACACCTTCAGCTGTTGCTGGAGTTTCCAGAGAGTACCGTCCCCTGGGAACCCTTGGATGCAGGGCTGGGATGAGCTCCTGTGCCCAGAGCTCCCTGTGTCCATCCCTCCAGCCCTGGGGCACCTCGGGCAGGGGCAGGACAGGGTGACACCCGCAGGGCTGAGTTCTTTGCCAGGCTCTGGCAGTGGCAGCAGAGCCCAGGGAGCCCCTGCCCGTGCTGCAATGAACTGTCTGTGTGTGTGCCAGGGAAGGACTCGCGTCCCTGGACACCCGTGGGGCTGTGAGCAGGGCATGAGCCTAGCTCAGGGGTGAGCACCTGACAAAGCCCTGACATTTCTGGCTGTGCCCATAAGAGCAGAGGTGGGCAAGGTGAATGTGGCTAAAACCCTCTGGGCATCCAGTGACAACAGAGTGTCTCTGTCACTGTCCCTCCTTACTCAGAAAACAGGAGAAAATAAGGTGAAAAAATTGTGAGTCAGCCTAAAGAGAGATTAATATTAGGGGTAGTAAAAAGCAAGGGCCAAATGCAGAAGCAAGGAAAACCATGGAGAGACAAGAATTCAGCACATGTAGTATTTGCTTTGGAAGACAAATGTATTAATACAGAAAATACAGAGACCCTCTTGTCCCCCTCATTTCCTTGCTGATCAGGACATCCCATGGAATGGAAGATCCCTTGGGTCAGTCCAGCCCAGCTGTCCCGTTCCTGTGTCCCCAGTGCTGTGGCAGGAGAAGCACCCAGGAGGAGGATGAGCTCAGTGCATGTGTGTATGTCCCAAGGCACAGAGGGTGAGGGTGTGCAGAGGTCAGGGCAGGGCTGGCAATGACAAGGCAGAGCCAGGGGCAGCGAGATGGGAGTGTGCAGCCTGCAGGGACACAGCAGCAGCTGTGGGACAGAGCAGGACAAGCTGTGCTGGACATGGCCAGGGGCCCTGGCAGGGCTGGCAGTGCCCAGGAGAAGCCAAGTCTGGGTGCCCTGGGGCACAGCAGGGTCTCTGCCACCAAGGGCTCTGAGGAGACACCTTGTCCTGAGCCATTGGGGCCTCCTGGCACAGCCCCAGCAAGGCTGGCCACTGTCACCCCTTGTCCTGCCCTCAGCATCGCCCCACATCCCAGTGGCCTCAGGGATGTGCTGGGACCAGTCCCTGGGGAGCCTTGGTCAGGAATGGCCCTGGGGGGCTCCTTCATGCTCCCAGGCACTGCAGGTTTTTCTGAGGACCCTGGTTTTTGCTTTTGCCATAGAGTCTGTGAGAGCTTTGTGCAACCGGGACCTCCAATTCCTTCCTCCAAGGAGTCCAGGAGGAGCCTTGATGGTGGTGAACCTCAGTGAGACTGACTCTGAAACTGCATGAAAAAAAGAAACCCCTAACAACATCTTTGCATTGTTAGAGTCTAGGCATTACTTTCTTCTGGCCAGGATGTAATAGTGGCCAGCATATGCAATAGAAATCATTCCAGTCACACATGCCTGGTTTGTGCAGTAAAAATTATTCCATCACATGTGATCCTTTTCTAGGTTTTTTACATATTCACATTCCAAAAGAAATTCACACTCACTGATCTTAAATTACACAATTCATAGTATTCGATCTCCTATTGGTGATTGATCCTTTTTGCCATTGAAGAGAATTATGTCCTCATTCTTTGATTGTCTTACCAGTCCTTTCCCAGACCAGGTGCCTCTAATCACACTGGGGGTGATGTTCGTTAATGTCCATTTACCTCCTGTGTATCTTCTGGCTACTCCCAGTCTGTAGATGTTAAACTCATCAGCGTTTTACCCAACCACTGCAAACAGGGTCTTATGAAGAGAATCTTCAATTCCCCTCCTCCTGGGCAAAGGCAAACAAACCCGTGACTGAAGTTACATTAAAAAAAACCCTGAAAATTGTATCATTTGCAATAATTCCATTTGGTTCTGTAACACAATGCTTACCTTGGCTCCATAAAGCCACGCAGTGTCAGAGCTGCCCCTTGGTTCCATGACGCCCTGCAGTGTCACAAAGGTCTCTATAATCCCATGAGTCCCTACAGCATCACAACAGCCACTCAGTTCCATGTGTTTCACACTGTTGCATGAATCCTTAGTTCCATGGGGTCCTGTAGTGCCACAGTGCTCTCTTTGGTTCCATGGCGACACAGTTGCCACAATTTCCATGGTACCACAACTGCTCCTTGGTCGCATGAGGCCCCACAGTGTCACAATGGCCCATTGCTGCCATGACACCATGTAGTGTCACAGTGGTCTCCATGATTCCATACTGCCCTGCAGTGTCGCCATGGACCATTGGTCAGTGAGGCTCCACACTGTCACCATGGCCCCTTGGTTCCATGGACCCCACAGTGTCACTGTTGTCCCCTTGGTCCACAAGGCTCTGAAATGTCACACTGGCCCTTTTGTTCTATGAGGTTTGGCAGAATCACAACTCACTCCTTGGTTCCACAAGGCCCTGCTGTGTCACAGTGCCCATGGTTCCATCAGCTTCCATAGTGTTACCAGGGTTTCCTTGGATCTGCAGTATCTCAATGGTCTCCTCGGTACCATCCCGCCCCAATGTCTCAACGGCTTTTTGGTTCCATGAGTTTCCACACTGCCACAGGGGTCTCCTTGATGCTATAAGGATACAAAAATTCCACATAAACATTGAGCAACACCTGTTTAACACACCTGGGAACATCTGTCTGCATTCAAAAGAGGGGATAAAGGTGAGAATGGCACCAGCAGCTTCCACCTGCAACAGAGATCCAGGGACAGGGACTGAGAATTCAGTTGAAAGACTCAGGGAATTCAGAGAACCACAAGGTTGGAACATCAAGATCATCAGTTCCAACCCCTGCCTAACACATTCATATGGCACCATATCCAGTCTTTTTTTAAACACATCCAGTAATGGTATCTCCACCAGCCCCTGGGCAGATCATTCCAGTACTTTATCATCCTTTCTGAGAAACACTTTTTTCTAATATCCAATCTATATTTCCTTTGGGGCAGCTTAAGACTGTGTCCTCTTATTTTGTCAGTTGTTGCCTGGTGAAAAAGACCAACCCCTACCTGACTACAACCACCTTTCAGGAAGCTGAAGAGAGTGATAAGGTCATCCCTGAGTCTCCTCTTCTCCAGGATAAACATCCCCAGCTCCCTCAGTTGTTCCTCACAGGACTTGTGTTCCAGACCTCTCCCTAGCCTTGCTGCCCTTCTTTGAACACGCTTCAGCCCTTCCATGTCCTTCCTAAACTGGGGGGCCCAGAACTGAACAAGTGCCGAGTACAGGTGAAGAATCATTGCCCTGGCCCTGCTGGCCACACCATTCCTGATCCACGCCAGGTGCCATTGGCCTTCTTGGCCACCTGGGCACACTGCTGGCTCATGTCCAGCCTTCCATCAGTTCCCCAGCTCCCTTTCTGCCTGGCCACTGTCCAGCCACTCTGTTCCCAGCCTGGAGCACTGCAGGGGTGGTTATGGTCAAAGTGCAGGACCCAGCACTCGGTCATTTTAAACCTCATCTTGCTGGATTTGGGCCCTGGATCCACCCTGTCCAGGTCCCTCTGCAGAGCCCTCCTATTTTTCAGCAGATCCACACTCACACCCAGCTTGGTGCCATCTGCACATTTGCTGATGGTGCACTCAATGCCCCCATCCAGATCATCAATGCAGATATTGAAATCCACGCTGGCTGGCTCTGATCCCTCAGCCATCCTGTAGGTGCCCTGTGATGGCACTCAAGGTGATCTGTTCCATCACCTTGCTGGGCACTGAGGTCAGGCTGACAGGCCTGGAGTTCCCCAGATCCTCCTTCCAGCCCTTCCTGGGGATGGGCTCACATTGGCACCTCCAGTCCTCTGGGAGCTCCCTGGTGAGCCAGGACTGATGGTAAATGATGGAGAGCAGCTTGGGGAGCTCATCTAGCAGCTCCCTCATCAACCTAGGATAGACCCATCTGGTGCCAGAGACACCTGTGAGCATCTGAGTGGCTCAGCAGGTCCCCAGATGCTTCCTCCTGGATTACAGGGGATCTGCTCTGCTCCCTGTCCCCATCTACCAGCTCAGGAGAACACTTGTCCGTCTTATTGTTGAAAAGTGAGGCAAAAAAAGGGGTTAAGCACGTTATCATTTTCCTCATCTTTGGTAACCATTTCTCCCCAATATGAACTGGAGGTTTTCCTTTTCTGTCTCTTTGCCAAGAATGCATTGATAAAAACATCTTTATGATCCTTCACAGAAGTGGCCTGGTTAAGTCCTAATTGAGCTTTCACCTGTCATTCTCTTTCTGCATGACCTAATAACAGCCTTAACCATTTTCTGAGTTGCCTACCCCTCTGTCCAAAGGTGATGCAGCCTCTTTTTTCCCCTGAGTTCTTGGATAAAATACTTATGCCTTGCCAGGCCACTCATTTCCCTTACTATTTCACATTTTGGCACAGAGGGACATTTTGTTTCTTCTCCATCAACGAAGCTTTTAGTTCGCTGCCTGTGTGAAAATTATCCTGATGTTTCACAAAATTCATTTCCAAATAATAACTTTTAAAATGAGGTCGCAGGCAAATTGCAAAGTGAAGACTTTCCAGTAGTAAAAACTCTACGTTTGTATATTTTAATTAGTCTAGGTGTTCAGCTTTCTAATGAATGTTCAGAAAATACTGAACCCCAGATAGCCCCTCTCCTGTTGCAAGAAAAGTTTTCTTCTTCACGTTTTCCCCTCCCCCCTGCTGCACAAAATGGCACCGACCGCATGGCAGGACGCACGGAGTTCCCCCTCGCTCCCCTCTCTGAGTCGTGCCCCTCCCCTCCTGTTCAGGACCCTGCCCCCAAGGGCACCCCGCCCCCTAAGCAGCCGTGCGAACAGCTGCTGTGACAGAGAGCCCTCGGCCATCCCGCCGCCGCTGCCGGCCGAGCCGGGGCTGTCCCAAAGCCAGAAGTGGCGGTCCGGCCTCAGAAGCTCTGCGCCAGAAGCCACGCGCCCAGCAGCAGTGTGCCCCACCGCCAGCACACCCGCTGCGCCGCTTCCTTGCCTGTGCCACTGGAAAGGAGAGCAGAAGTGGCAGCCCGTGGTGAGCCGCCCGTGAGCCACCTGCGCACCTCACCCCGCGGCCACTCCCCCGCGGCTGAAGCCCGCGTGTCCAACGCTGCGAGCCACCTAGCCGCCACGGAGCCCTGCGGACCCAGCACCACCTGCGCGCCCCGCACCCCCAGCACAGAGCCGCCCGCACCCCTCAAGCCTTGCCGCTGCCTGCCCGCAACAAAAACAGCCCTGCCAGCACCAGCACATCCAGCAGCACAGCCACGAACACAAACTCACCAGCAAAAGTAAAAATATAATTGCTAAAAATGTTTTAGGAACTGTCAAATGGTTCAATGTAAAAAACAAATACGGATTCATCACCGGAAATGATACCAAGGAAGATGTGTTTGTCCATCAAACTGTAATTAAAAAAAGAACCCTAAAAAATGTCTCTGCAGTGTAAGAGATACAAAATTAGTAGAATTTGATATAATACAAGGCAAAAAAAGTCTCCAGGCAGCAAACGTTACCAGACCTAATATATTTCTAGTGAAATGAAGCATCTATGCACCACACTGCAGTTACTTTTCAGCTACTAAAAAATTATTTCCTTTACGCAACAACCAAAGCCAACAGACTTCAAGTTACAGCAGCAACCCAAAAATAAAGACGGCACAACACGCTAATCAGCTCTCCTGGAGCCAAAAGTGTATTCCTCCATTTGCAAAACCTGCCAAACAAATAAATGCCTTCTCCCAATCCCTATTGCTTCCCTACTTCCCGCCCACTTTCCCCTTTTTCCATCCACAAAATAAGTCCTTTAAAAATTTCCCCAAATCTCATTACCCCTTTTTTATGTTCCCTCAAATTCCTACACCCCTTTCCCCTCCATTATCTCCATCCCACAGCCATGCTTCACCCTACCTTTGTTACCCAACCGCTAATCTGTTTTCCCAAAATTCCCTTTTAATACAAAGGGGCGGATGATATGGTGGGGGGGGGGAAGAGAAAAAAGAAAAATCTCCCAAAGTAACAATCTTTGTTTTTTCCTCAAAATTAATGATCTCTTTTTAGAGTTTCAACAGGTACAGCACCCCCATTCTGTTAACTGCATTGCTAACAGACACCAGAGTGCCAATCCATGCTGAAAAATCCCCTTCCTGGCTCAGCTTCCTGACAAGCCATGCCAAGAAAACTTCATCATCCTTCCTACCAGTTCCAAGATGCTTCAAAAATCCCTTCTTACACTGAAGACTCAAAAAATGGCTTGCATTTTGAAAATTGTTTTATTAATGCTTTTAATTGTTTTTGTCATTTTGTGTTTTATAGTTGCCTCAACCATTTAATTTCAAAATCCTTAAAACAAGCCTTCTTAATTAATTAAAAAAAAAGGGCAGCTGTGGAGACCCAGAAAGGTGTTCCCAACAAGAGAATTAAAGCCCTGTTCTGTTTCCTGGGTCAACTCCATGTCCTCTCCCTGTCGGTCAGCTTTTTGGTCACTCCCACCCTAATTCCCTGTTAGCCCTTTACCCTAACCTCATCCTTGTGCCCCCCCCCATGTCCCCTGGTGATTGGTTGGTCCCTGATGCTCTCCCCGCCATGCTCATACGATGTGCATAAATCTGGACCCTCACAAGAGCCTTTGCCTTTGTTCCCTGAACCCTGGACAATGCTGAGCGCTGGTTGAAATAAACAACTCTGTAAAACCCTGCAAAGGCCTTTCCTGCTCTTTTACTCATCCTCACCCCAAGCAACATCTAGGTGCAACTCATCAAGATTTCTTTCTTGAAGTGTCTCCATCCTTCCTGGAAACCTTTGTTTTTAAAGGCTGTTTCCCTTAAGAAAACCAGTACCTGATTCAGTTATCCCCAAATCTGCACCCTGAATAGGCTGAAGGCTGCTCACTCTAAGTCCAGTGTAGAAGTTTTGTTGATGCCCCTCCTTCTTTCACAGCATATTTAAAAACTCAATGATTTCATGGTCACTGTACCCCAAACAGCCTCTGACAAGCACATCTCCCACCACACCTTCTCTGTTTGTGAACAGCAGGAGACAGAGCTTTCCTGGGCAGTGGGAGAAGAAAGAAAACTCCCCAAAGTGCAGCCTGGAAAGTTCAGCCTGGAGGTGAGGAAGCAGCAAAGTCCCTCCCAGGGCAGAATGCTGGTGGCCAAGGTGTCCCAGCGTGAGGCTGGGCCATGCCATGGCTCTGTGTGCCAGGAGCCGGCAGCGCTGGGTGCAGGGAGCCCAGGGAGGGCACAGCAATGCTGGGC
This sequence comes from Luscinia megarhynchos, assembly GCA_034336665.1. NCBI lineage: Eukaryota > Metazoa > Chordata > Aves > Passeriformes > Muscicapidae > Luscinia > Luscinia megarhynchos. The sequence continues at coordinate 600,165 of JAPFBE010000039.1, read as the reverse complement.
TGAGAAATGCTGGGGGGACAGCGAGATGGGCGTGTGCAGCTGGCCAGGGCAGAGGAGCAGCACGCACAGGGGCACAGGCTGCAGGAGAGATGGCCAAGGGCTGGGCAGGGCTGGCAGGGCCAGAGGCACCCAGGCCTTTGTGCCTTGGCTGGGCAGCGCCTCTGGAGCCCCACAGAAGGAACTTTCCTTGCAGGGGCTGCACTTTGCTGCTGCCTCGGCCCTCCCTGAGCAGGCTGGCAGGGCTTGCAGGTGATGCCATTTGTCCTTGCTGCCCCTCCCATCCCAGTGCCCCAGGAACAGCCCCGAGCCACCCGTGAGGGACAGGCCCTGCTGGGCCAGGCCTGGGCTCAGGCCTTGGCCTTTCTGCTGCCTCCAACCAGCCCAGGCCTTGCTCAGCATTGCAGTTCCTGCTCACAGCCTTTGGCTCCTGCAATGCTGCCCTCAAGGATCTGCTCTCACCAGTCCCTGGGGAGCCTTTGGCAGTCCCTGCCCTCAGTGGGGCCAGCGATGTCCCAAGGGACTTGGAGTTTTGCTTCTGCCTCCTTGAGCAGCTTCTTCAACCTTCTCTCAGTGCCTGGGGGTGCTGGACTCAGCCCCAAATCCACCTTGGGGATCATTAAAATGCAGAAAGATTTCAGGAGCTCTTTGTCTTCCTTCATTTTTTTTCAAGTCTCCAGGGCTTGTGCAGCTGACTGGAGTCAGTTTGGAGTTCTGTTAAGAAAGGAGATTTCAAAGTGCACCTCATGAATTTTGGTTTTAATCACAGGCATATTATTTTAATTTTTCAGTTCAGGCTAGAGGTAAGTTAATGTCCTTAAGTTATCTCCATGCTGAAAGTCTCCTTGGGAGGTTTGGGCACAGAGAAGAATGAGCTTCTTGCAGCTGACTCTATGTGGACAAACTGCTCCTCACCCCCAACCTCACCACATCTGAAATTTGGCACATAGGACTGAAATCCCAAAGCATTAAAACAAAATTATGCTTTTTTCTTTGTAAATAAAATTTATAATAGTAGTTTATATTTTAAAGTTGTAATACTAGTTAAAATTATAATAATAGTTTTTATAATATTTTTTGCTATATTTTTATTACTATATTTTTATAGTAATGTAAAAATAACTACACATTTTTAGCAACCAAAAAAACTTTGGTCCATTCATTCTAAGTAACACAATTCCCTTCATTAGTTAATTCACCAGTACTGCCTATTCATTTCTCCCACTTCGTGCTTATTAGCCCTATTTATAGTCCTTTTGTATTTTTTTAAATAGTTTTCTCAGACAGGGTAAAAGGGACCACGTTGTGGTCCATGGAGACATTTCTGGGGTACATTTGGGGCAGTTTTGGGTCTAGCGATGGAATTTAGAAAGAACTTGAGGGTCTGTAGGACACTTGAAGAAAGTGGGTGGGCACTGGGCAGGGCACAGAGGGATTCTGATGGACAAATCAGGCTCTGGGGGAGCTCTTGGGGATCCAGAGAGGCGCTTGGAGGTCAGGGATGGGAATCTGGGGCCCTTCGGGGTGCGGGCGGGCGCTTGGGGGGCTCTAATGGGGCTCTCTGGTGCACGGGGGATGATGGCAGTTGTAGGCACGAGTATAATATGTTTTAATAGGGCTGCGGAGCATCATGGGAATTATGGGCACACCTACAGTGTCTCTCGGTAGGGCGCGGTGCATGATGGGAGATGAAGTCATGGCTCAAATAAAACTCTATGGGAAACGCGGAGCATGATGGGAGCTGTAGTCCCGGAAGTGGCTCGGAGGGGGCGTATGGGGTCCAGGAAGGCACCTGGGGGACCCTTTTGTGTCGCAGTTGTGACTTGAGGTTCTCGGGGGAAAACGTGTATGGTTCGTGAGGACTTTGGGGGGATCTTGGAGAGCCCTAACCTGGCTCTTAAGGGCACGGTGTACTACAGGAGTTTTAGGCACGGAACTGGGGTATCAGGCCATCTCTGGCGTTGGGAGCATTCAGGAAATCCGGAGTCACATTTGGGGCTATCCCGAGTGGGCACTGAGGGGACAGGTAAGGATCCTGGAGGGTCCTGGGGACACTTATGGGACACATGCGGGGGCAGATACCGGGGTTCTGTGGAGTGCGGAGCATGATGGGGGTTGTAGTCCCAGCTCCAATGGGGCTCAATCGGGCCGCAGGGCATGATGGGAGTTAGAGACAAAAAGAAAAGATGGCGCTGACGCCAGGCACCGCCCCTGAGGCTCCGATCCCCGGCGCTGATTGACTGCGGGCAGTGATCATCGGAGGCGGGAGCAACGCATTCAACCACTGCAATCCCTCCCAGTACAGCCCAGTGCATTCTCACTGCCCCTCCAAGCTCGACCAATACAGCCCAGTCCCTTTAAGTGCACGTTAGTTCATAACCAGTCCCTTCTAGGACCACCCCAGTGTCATCCATAGCGTGCCCCAGTGTCCCTCAGTCTTCTCCACACTGTTTCAAGTGTCCCCTTTTTGTCCAGTATTCCCTAGTATCACTCACAGTATCCCCAGTTTTCCCCAGTATCCCCCAGTTTTACTCACAATATTCCCAGTTTTCCCTAGTATGGCCCAGTATCACTCCCAGTATGTCCCAGTATGTCCCAGTGTGTCTCGGTGTACCCTCACAGTCTATCCCAGTCTTCCCAGATTCCTCCTCAGCATTCCCCATGTTCCCAGGTTGTCCCAGTCCTCTCCAGTATCACTCCCACTATGTCCCAGTGTCTCCCACAGGGTTCCCAGTGTTCCCCAGTATGTCCCAGTCCTCCCCAGTGTTTCCAAGGAAACTTGATTTTCTCACAGTTGCTGTGGCCTCAAACCCAGAAGTGGGGTCAGTGCAGTGTCCATGGCCACAGTCCCTGGCAGTGCCCAGTGCAGGTTGGGATGATGATCCACCCTCACAGCTGGCCCAGGGCAGCTCTGCAGTGGTTTTGGTGGCACCTTGGGCTGGCACACCTGAGGAGTGTGTCTGATTGCAGTGAGGAATATTAGGAGTTTTAGATTGCTTAAAAAATAAAATTAAAAAAGGAAAAACAACTTTTGCCTGAGTGCAGTCAGTTCTCCAAAGCAGGTCCCAGATGAGTGAGGACAGACAGGATGGGGTTGGGGAATGTGGAGGAAGGTTATCCACACTGGGTCAAACCACCCTTTAACAATAAAATACACCTTTCAAATAGGAATGTGTATTTCTTGCAAGGGCTTTGTAATATTTCTCCATAACTGTAGTAGGAAACCTTCCCATGAACAGCACCAGACCAGAGGGAAATCAAGGCACAGCCATGGTTTGTCAGGACTTGCTTGATGCCAAGGCGCCCCATGGTGCATTTGGTGCTGAGCCCTGGAACCTCAGGGCCTGAGAGGAGATTGCACAAACCTTTCCAGGAGTCCAAGTGAGAAGAACCTTTCAGCTGCTGCACATCCCTGTGCCTTGAGCTGGCCCAGAGTCCGTCTTGGGGATGTGTTGCACCACAGCCCTGCCCTGGAACAGAAATTCCTTTCTTCTTGGGTCCAATCAGGGCCTCCCCAGCTGCCCTTGGCATTCATTGTTTCTTTCTCCGGCTGTTCTCTACTATGTGAAATGGATCCACCATCCCTGGAATCGCCCTGCAATCCCTCCCAGGGCTCTCCTCTGCTGTCCTCAGTCTCCACCCCACTGAGCACAGAGCTCCTCTGTCCCTAGACAGTGCTCATGTGCTGAGGCCATGGGCACCTGGACAGGAGGACAGCTCCTTTCTAGAGGAAGGAAATCACAGAACCCCAGGGTTTTGAACACAGATCAGTAGCACTCACCAGAGGCCAAGGCAAGTCAGGCCTGTTTGATTTGGCAGCATTTGAAAGGAAGCTGGGATGTCACCATGGAGCCCCTGTGAGTGTCTGTGACATCCCAGCTCTGTGGCAGCCTGGGCACTCCTGGGATGTCACCCTGGAGCCCCTGTGAGTGTCTGTGACATCCCAGCCCTTTGGCAGCCTGGGCACTCCTGGGATGTCACCCTGGAGCCCCTGTGAGTGTCTGTGACATCCCAGCCCTTTGGCAGCCTGGGCACTCCTGGGATGTCACCCTGGAGCCCTGTGAGTGTCTGTGACCTCACTGTTCTTTAGGAGCACAGGGATGTCCCCACTGGACTCCTGACACTGCCTGTGACAAATTGGCTCCTTGGCACAGTGGAGACCCTCTGTTGTCACTGTGGAGCCCTGTGACTGTCACCTCATGACCCTTAGGAAGATTAAGGACCCCTCAGATGTGCCCATGGAGCCCCATGTGCCTGTGTGTGAGCTCACAGCTCTTGAGCAGCCTGGAAACCACTGGAATCTATTCATTCCTGCTCTGCTGAGGATGGATCCTTAGCAACTTGGCGGTTCCCTGATGAATTTTAGTTCTCCAGAGACTTGTTCAGTCTTCAGTTCTTCAGTTCAGGAATTCAGTTACAAAGGCTCATTATTATTTCAGAGCACGCTAACAAGACATGCCCCTGGGAATAAATTCATTCTAAATCTTTATTCTTCTGTGGTTAATTATACAGATTTCAGTAGTGTATTCAAAGAGAATATACTATTTTTTAAATGCAGAAGATTTTTGGTCCTATTTAGTTTTGTATTTCTGTTTATAGATTGATATCAGCAATTCCCAGTTGATATTGATCCTGAGCATCTCCCCATGCAGACTGAACAGATATGAAAATCAAGACCCTTTAATGCTGACAATCAGTCACAGTCTGTCCCTACCACCACCCCATCAATTCCCTCATCCAACCCCTGGGACTCAAACCAGCCAAATCTGAGCTCCCTCCACCCCAGGCTGTGCCTGCAGCTTTCAGCTCCTTGGCTCCAACTCCCACCTGCTTTCCTTGGAGAAGGAGCTGTCTGAGACACAGAGGGATGTTCATTTACTGTCAGCAAACAAAACCAAAAGCAGGCACAGCTCCATGAAAACCAGAAGTGCAGCCCAAGGAGTTCTGGGCAATGGAGCCACATCCAGGGTGTGCCCCAGGGCTCAGGACTGGGGCCAGGGCAGTTCAATCTCTTCTTGCTGATCTGGACGAGGCCATCGAGGCACCCTCAGTCAGTTGCCAGGTGAGCCCAGGCTGGCTGGGAGTGTGGCTGTGCTGCAGGGCAGGAAGCTCTGCAGAGGATCTGCACAGGCTGGAGCCATGGGCCCCAGGACAATTGGATGAGGTTCACCAAGGCCAAGGGCCAGCTCCTGCCCTGGGCTCACAACCACCCCAAATCCCTGGCTGTGCCCTGCCCTGATCCCCATAGCCTGTCCTGTTTCCTTCATCCCTGCATTGCCAGGGACTTTCTGGGACAAGGGAGCTCTGCTGTGGGGATGGAGGAGGTGCAAGTGCCACCAGTGCAGTGGGAACCACAACTCATCAGGTTTGTGTCCTTTGGGGTCAGGAACTGGTGAGACTCAGAGCACACGAAAGTTTCTCTTCATGGCCAACATAAAAATATAACGATATAATTTTAATAAACATCAAAATTCTTCCCTCAGCTCTGTGCAATGTCAAAGCAGTATCTGATCTCTCTACCATGCACAAGAAATTTCCATACAGGATCAATTTTAGATAAAGACATTAGAAAGGGTGATGCTATGATGATGTAAACCCAATTATGATGTTGACTAATGTGGAATGAGCAGAGAATAATTGGAGGAGGAAATCATGGAGTGATGGGAAGGCCATTGAACCTGCTGCTCTAGTGAAGAGATGTCCTTAGACATGCCTGACGGACAAAATGTGTTTATGATCTTTAGTGGGAGAGGAAAACCCACTCTATGATTAAGGATGGAGCCTTCTGCCCTTAGATCCATTGGATATGAAACCATGACAGTGTGGCAGTTTTCCCAGGACAATGAATTTGAAAGGCAGCTTGGGCTGATTATGGTGAGCCTGCCTCTCGAACAAAGCCTTCTGTGCTTTTTCAATTGCGGCCTTTGCCTCTGGGGTCAGCTTCCTGGGAGAAAGCAGCTCTCTCTATCCCCTCAATAAATTGACGAGGGGGTCTAGGTCCTCATTGGTGAGGCCTAACCAGGGTCTGACCCAGTTCAAAGACCCACAGAAGGAATGGAGACCTGCTAGGGTTTTGGGATCACTATGGATTTCCAATTTCTGCAGAACAACGGTCCATGCAATGATCTCCAAGCCTAGGTATTTCCAAGGTGGCATCCTTTGGACTTTGTCCTCCTGCAATTGAAATCCAGCAGAGGTTAAAACTTTAACTACTAGATCAAGTGTGTGTTGGAGTATAGAGTCATCAGGGGCGCACACAAGCACATCATCCATGTAGTTTAAGATGATGGCCTCCCTTCTTTGTGCACACACAGGGGACAGCAGTGAGGCCACATACCACTGGCAGATGGAGGGACTACACTTCATTCCCTGCGGGAGTGGTAGCGCTTCACTGGGGCTTCTCAATTAACTGTGGGAACTGAGAAGGCAAACCGTGGGGCATCTTCTGACTGTAGGGGAATTTGGAAGAAACAGTCCTTGGTGTCCAGGACAGCCAATTGCCAATTTTGGGGAAGGATTTTTGGGGAAGACATCCCAGATTGGAGTGACTCCATGTCCTCAATTACTTTGTTTACTTCCCGGAGGTTGTGGAGCAGCTTCCACTTGTCCTTTGGTTTCTTTATTACAAAGACTGGGGAATTCCAAGGACTGATTGTCTCTTCTATGTGGTTTTCAGCCAATTGTTCCTTCACAAGCTTCTTGAGTGCCTTGAGCTTTTCCTTACTCAATGGCCACTGTGCTATCCATTTTGAGGTGTCATCCAGCCACGGCAATTTTTGAGTAGGGCGCTCTACAGTGGCCACCTCTAAAAATCCTGGGAAGTCTTAGGGATAATCAGTTTGACTCTCCACTGGGATATGGTCTCTCCCACATAGGGGGCACTTAGAATCTGTAACAAATGGACAGACACTAGCCAATGCTCCATCCGGTCCCTCAATTTCCATGATGCTTTTTTAGATCTTTGCCAGTTTGATCCCTCCTATACCTCAGGTTTTGCCAGCCACAGATTGCAACTCCCATTGCGATGGCCACAACCATTCAGGTATGATCATCACATCTGCCCCTGTGCCAAGCCCCCCTTCCACATGGACATGGTCTGATCCATGGGTTAGGTTGCATGCTATAGCAGGTTTTTTCTCACCCACCACTTCTGCCCAGTAGACTTGAGGTGATTTTCCATCTACTGTGACCTCTGCTGAAATGGGAATGGCCTGGTGAGGATCTTCCCTTCAGCCAGATAGAAGGGTGGCTGAGGGCAGTGCGCCAGGAGAATGAGGCAGGTTATGTTTCCCTTGATGGTCATGGGAACCACCTCAATTTCCAAGGGTGTATGTGCTGTGTCCCTAATAACAAAATACTCACTGTCCAGTTCCATGTAGTTTATTGTCACATCCAGTAAGCTGTTTGGCAGGTCCACTGTAATGATTGTCCAGTCAGTAGACCTGAAATAAAAGCCTTTGGTAGTCGCAAGCCTAAAACGGCCATGAGGCTGCCAAACCTTGTTAATCAGACATTTGACATTTTCATTTTTTTGCATTCCCACACCCTGCTTCCCTTCCTCTACCTTTATTATTAAAAGAGAAGTTTTTGCCAGTGTGGAGCTCTCTGTATGTATATCTTTGCGTGTAATTATGTCAATGGCGGGTACACGCTGTGGCTTCAGTTTTTTGTTTGTTGGTCTTCTTCTGTTGCTGGCTTTGAGGACAGTCTCTGGCGAAGTGTCCTGGATTTTGCACTGGAAGCAGATGATATGTTGCAGCTGCTCTGGTGACATGGGTTGCCTCCTTGCTCCTGGTCTTACAGCAGCAGCAGTCTTTGGGTGTGCCAGTCCCAGATTCCTCTCATGTGCACCAAACAGTTCTGCTTTCCTGGCACAGGCTTCTATCATCTGTGCAAGACTAGGTGAAGGCTTAACGGGAAGGCTCATTATGACCTTGTGGTACATGTCATTAGCATTCCTCTGAGCCATCTCCTTAATTAATTCTGCCTGTATTGCTGTGTCGTGCACTTGCTTCTCTACCTGTGTTTAAACACCTTTACAACCACAAACTGCAAGAAATTCTCTGAGGCAAACTGTTTAATGTTAACATAATTACCCTTGACTTCAGCTGTTGGTAACTGGTTAAAAGTAGTTTCTGCTACATTATAGATCCTATCCAAAACAGACTTGAGCAACACCTGACTTTGCCTTTCAGGGCAGTGCAATTCCCTTCACATTCCCATCACTATCTTGTGCATCATCAGTGTTTTCCGGAAGCTCCTGTAGTGGTACCCTTAGAGACCTTTTCCACATGTTTTCCCATAAATCATGCTCTGAGGGGGGTTAACAGACACTGGAAAAGATCTTTAATATCATTTGGTAGTAACTCATTTGAATTAAATGTGGCTCTCATTATTTCTTTAAAATTTCACTGCTTCTGCAAAATTCCCTTTGGACTTTACAAATTCCTTTTTATCTTGATAGGACAAAGGCTGATAACTTTTCTTGCTATTTCTCCTACTAATATAAATGACAGGGGTGACTGATGGTATATCTTCCTCTTCCTGGTTGTGACTTCTAGGAGATGCTCCTGTGCTTCCACCTACCTGGAAGCTGGAAGGTAACCCACTCTCCACTCTGCAGGGTCCGGGAGGGGCTGGTCCCCCCTCCCCACCTTGCGGCTTCGAGAGAGGCTGGACCCCTCCTCCTCCCTGGAGTTCCGGGGAGGACTGGGCACTCCCTCCCCCACTGGGCCTGGTAGGCTACTTACCTCCCCTTTCTGCAGGGACCGGGCTGGGGCACCACACCCCTGCTTCGCAATCCAGAGGGAGAATCCCTCCTTCCCCCTGCCCCCAGCTTCAAAGGGACTGGAAGGCAAGCCACCTTCTCCCCTGCCTCCTCCCTCATGAGGAACGGGGCTTGGGGTACTGCCTCCCCCACAGGGAATGTGAGAGGGGACATCCCCACCCCGTCTGCACGGTCACTGGAGCCCGCAGAGGGTCCACCCCCCTCCCTACTCCCGTGGCAGCTCGGAGGGCTGGCCCCTTCTTCCCTGCTCCTGTTCCCGTGGCAACCCTGAGGGCAGGCATGAGATCCTAGAGAAGGGGAGGGGCGGAGCCGCTTGGGTGGGAGGGGCAATCGTGGAAACCAGGACTGCAACGTGAGGGGGCGGGGCTGCAGGGTGATGTCATGCAGGGCAGGAGGAGGGAGGGGGTGGGGCGGCCAAGGGGAGGAAATGGGTTGTGGTAGGGGAAAGGTTTGAGGGCAGGGACGAGAGGGTAGAAGGGATTACGGGATGAAGACAGGAAGCTCAGGGGGTCCCAGCATGTGGCTGACACAATTGTAAACCACCCCCCCCCCCCGCCCCCATGGCGACTAGCGACTACCAGGGGATTTGCTACATGGTTGACGCCACCTTGGGCCTTAGCTACATGGTTCCCATCCTCTTCACTATGGACCAGGTGGCTGCTGCTCTGAGGGGAGGGGAATCACTTTCAAAGCCACCAGCACACTGTTCTTCACGGAAAGCAACTGGGATGTGGGCATATAGGGAAATTTTTCTATCATTTGCGCAAAATTGTCAGAGCCAGGGTACTGAGGGGAGGCTCAGGGACCCAGAACAGCTACGGGCAAGCTGGGTGCTCTGTGATTCCAGGGCTGGCCCACGGGTCTCTTTTAGTTTAAGGACAGAAATGCTCAGGGAAAGGAGGGGGGAAAGTTGAAATACTTTGCTCCTTTTGTTTTCTGTTTTGCTCTGTCTTAAGTAATTTTTTGTGAATTTATAAAAATATCAGAATAAATTAGGACACCGTATCATCCCCCTTTTCTGCTTTTAATGTTAATAATTCTCTTATTTTATCCTAGAATGCTACTGAATATATATTCTGCAGGTTAAAGTCTGAAATCTCTACAGACAACCAGCAGATAAAGTATTTCAATTGTTTTTTAGAAACTATAACATCTTCACCACTCAAGATTTCCCTAAGTCATGAAAATATTTTTCTCTGCTGAACAGAAAGCTGTGTGCCCATTCCGATGCTTTAAAAGCAATCTGCACAGGCTGTCTACCTCTTTCTGCATCAGAATCACAAACAAACGCAATTTCTCCTCTCCTCCCAGCCCCAGGATGGCAAGAGGAGTCCGCATGGTGCCAATAACAATGTGTTACCACAGCTCAGAGCGCCAATGGTCAGCTGTCGCACCGGCACCACCTGCGTTGCCGCTCGAATCGCGTGCCGCTTCAAAATGCAGGCACGCAAAATCGCAGCTTTGGTGCTGCAGCCGCAGTGCTGCCGCTGCGTGGGTCACCGCCACCAGCTCAGTGTGCCACACCACTGCTTTTTGCAGCTGCACTGTACACTGCCGGTCGGGGCTGCCCACACTGCTTGACACGTGCCGCTGTGACAACACTATGCGGCTTTTCTCAGCCGAGTGCCACTATGACCACGCACCGCTGTGTCCCCGTGCTACACCGCCGCCTGTGATCACGTGCAACCTGCCCCACGCCGCTGCTGCACATGGCAAGCCGTGTGGTCCGGCTGGTTCCCCACCACCCCCCCTGCCCTGGCAATGGCGACTCTCACACAGCCCCTGTAACTGGGGGCTTTTTTCGGGGTCCCCACCTGCAGCAAGGGTTGCTCACACCTTTTCTAGGGGTCTCGGCCATGTGGAAGCACTGAGAAAAAAGCCTTTGTCCAGAACCGACCTGCCTTGGGCAAGACAGGCTGCCGGTTCGTCCCTCTCAGCAGGAGCTGTGCAAAAAACAGCTCCCTTCTGGCAGGGTAGGTGAGCAGTCCAAAAGGCTTATAATCCAGCCAATGTGTGGGGTCTCACCTCATGGAAGGCCTTCACGACGGCCGCCACCTGTTGAGATCCTCCCGCTCTCTGACCTTTCTTCGGGCTAGCTCTAGGTCAGAGATGCAGGGGGTTCGACATGGATAAAGCAAAAGACCGAAGGAGGCTTCTTTTCCTGGATAATCCAAGATGTAATCCTGAACGGGATCCAGGGAAAAGAGAGGGAGTGCATGGAATTGCAGGGGTTTTTCAAACCTTGGGTGAGGGGAGGGGAAACCGAGCTGCAGCCAATCGGGTTGCACTGGTGGGGAGGAGCTAGGGGAGGGCTGAACCAATTTCACAGAACTTCAGGGAAGTACAGAACAAACCATTCTTCTCAGTGCAAGATGAACCAAATTAGGGAAATACAACAGCATAGAGTCCCAGATAGAAGCAGCAGCAGCAGCCTGGCATTTCTTCTTCCAGGTGGTGATGAGGATGGTGGTCTCTCACCCCAGTACAGAGGTTTTTATTTGTAAATCATCCAATGAGCTATAAACACGAACCTAAAACATTCCTTCTAAACCTACTAGTTCCAGACTACGGAACTAGTGTAATAATTTATGCATATAGTTCTATCTATTCCTGTAAATAGTTCCATCTGTTCTATCTAGAAAAACGTAAGCAATGTTCTTACTATGTTTTCATTATATCTTTGTACTGGTTTGAAAGCAAAACCAGTGACAGAGACTCCAAGTCAGAAATTCAATTTAATAGGAAAAAGAAAAAACAAATACAAAAACATGCAATAGTACAAAAGAAAACCACGGACAGAGTCAGAATACAATCTGACACTCTGCTAATTTGGGTGGGGGTAGCAGTCCAGACGACATGGTCTCCGAAACCCTAAAGAGAAATGGCTTTGAAATAGCGAGCGCTAAAATAAAGAAGGGACCATGCGTGACCTTCCTTGGAGTGGGAATCACAAGCTCCTACGTAACCCCTCCCCAGATAAAAATCTGCCGAGACATCAACACGCTCCATGACGTGCAGCAGCTGGTAGGATCCTTACAGTGGCTTCGCAACATCGTCCTGATTCCTCCCGAGGTCATGGACCCTCTAAATGACCTCTTGAAAGGAAGGAACCCATGGGAGCAGAAGACACTGACACCAGAAGCGATAAGCTCGCTCAACTTCATCGAACACCAGATGTCAGTGAGCACACTCGCCAGATGGGATCCATATGGGATCTATATGTCCACCTCACAAAAAAGGGGGGAGTGGGAGCCTTAGCCCAAGGACCCCCCAACAAAGCCCAACCAATACAATGGGTGGTCTTGGGGAAACCATCACATGCCTTTTCCCTGGGAGTTGAGTGCCTCAGCAGCCTCATCATGAAAGGCAGGAAACTTGCTCTAAGACATCTGGGCATCGAGCCTGCCAAGATATACTTGCCCTTCCGCAAACAGCTCTCCCCACAGTCGACAACAATATCCGAATACCTGGCCATGGCCCTTGCAGGCTTCGGAGGAGAGATTCGCTATGCAGCAAAACCCCCTTGGACTCGGCTGCTCATGGTCATCGACATCGACCTCCCACCCAAGATAATCGACCGACAGCAGGCAGGACCAACCGTCTTTACGGACACATCGTCACGGACCTCCACCGCAGCAGCAGTATGGCAGTCAGGAGAACAATGGCAATGCGTCAAGACAACCGACCCCACGCTGTCAGTCCAACAATTAGAAGCAGCAGCAGTAGTGCTGGCGTGCGGACTGTTCCCAGAAGAACACCTTAACATTGTGACTAACTCCATATTTGTGGCCCAGCTCTGCCTAGCCATGTCCGGACCAGGTGTGTCCGTGTCCACAGTGGCAACGATGCTAGAAGAAGCACTCTATTCACAGAAAGGCACCATATCAGTCATCCACGTCAACAGCCATGACCCGATCAAAGGGTTCTACCAGATTGGCAATGACAAGGCTGATGCTGCCGCAAAAGGCGTATGGACGCTGAAAGAAGCCCGACAGCTGCATGAATCCCTTCATATCGGGGCAAAAGCACTGGCGAAGAAGTGCGCAATTTCTACCGCGGACGCAAAGCATGTCGTCGCCACGTGCCCTCACTGCCAGAAATCACCACTGTGGTCAAGCGGAGTCAACCCCAGAGGCCTCAAAGCCTCGGAAATATGGCAGACAGACTTTACACTGTGCCAGCTATTAAGACCCCGAGCGTGGCTTGCTGTTACCGTGGATACATACAGCGGTATGATCGTGGCCACACAGCATTCCAAGACCGATTCCAAAGCGACCATCCAACATTGGCTGACAGCCATGGCATGGCTTGGAGTTCCAAAACAAATAAAGACAGACAACGGCACAAACTTCACTTCAAAGACGGTCCAAGCATTAGTCTCGAAATGGAACATCGCCTTGGTACATGGCATCCCATACAACAGCACCGGACAAGCCATTGTCGAAAGAGCAAATTAGACTCTGAAAACTAAACTAGAAGTGCTAGCAAAGACAGAAGGCTTCACCAATGCCATTCCCTCGAGTGACCAGGCGCGCATACTAGCAACCGCGCTGCTAGCATTAAATCAATTCCCTAGGGGGGACGAAACAAACAGTCCTGCCCAGAAACACTGGGCTACTCGGGCACTAGAGACAGGCCCGCGGGTGGTGATCAAAAATGAACTAGGGGAGTGGGAACAAGGTTGGAGGCTGGTGCTCATGGGGCGAGGGTATGCAGCCGTTAAAAGGGATGGGAACATTAAATGGTGTCCACTCAAATCGATCAAACCAGACCTTCAAAGTGCAACTAATGAGAATTGTGAGGCTTTGTTTGCAGGACTGGATCATCGGACGCCCCCGCAACCCGTACGCCCCACTACCAGGAAAAAGAGAGAGACCACCGAGCACCCCGGCGTCACCTGAGAAGCTCGCACCCTCAAAACCAAAGCAGCAACGGTACCTCTGTGTCATTCTGTTCCTAGGGTTAGTAGGCAGAGGACAGGCAGACACAAAGCATTACCCTCACCAGCCTTTCAGGTGAGTTCTACGCTATCTCTCAAGTGAGAGGCCCAACAAAGAAATTGTCACAGCCGACACTCCATCTTTCGAGTTTAGGCTAAAAGACATTTTTCCATTTCACACGGGATTCCCCAAATTCAATGAGACAGCATTGTTTCAGACATATTGGTGTCCCAATGGAAGCCTCAACATCCAGACAAGTTCCTGCAAATTAACTATATTCCCCACAGCTGTATCGAACCAAAATTCACCATGGATAAGGTAGTACTCATGCCCCAAGGCAGAAAGCAGCACACCTGCACCGGTTACAAAATGACAATTCTGCAGCCGACCCATGATAGTTGGGCCACGGGCAAAGTCTGGACGGCATTTGTTCATCATGATCGCAGCATCTGGGCAAACATACAAATTATCAGGTCCCCACCATCAATATCCCAATCAGTCGGATCAAATCCAGTTCTTGCAATAAGTAGACCAGGGAAAAAGATCACAGCAAACCATAGCTCTAGCCACAGGACACAAATGCAAAAACCTACCTCCTCCCCAGTTGATCTCCTAGCCAGGCCAACCCTCTACAACCCATTCCTAAACATGTTGAATGCCACCTTTCTATCATTAAACCAATCTAACCCGAACCTCACAGAATCATGCTGGTTGTGCTATGATGCACAGCCCCCTTTTTACGAAGGGGTTGCCATCGGTCTCCCATTCATCTTTTCAAAGTCAGACAGTCCACGCCAATGCAGATGGGACACCCCCCGGAGAGGCATTACCCAAAGCCAGGTCACGGGTCAGGGCAAATGCTTCAGCAATGCAACCTTGGCAAAGCAGATGGGCAAAGTCTGCCGGGAATTTGTCAAACTTAAAGGGGAGAAGTTCCAGTGGGTGATCCCTGCTGCCTCGGGAATGTGGGTCTGTCAACAGTCAGGGGTAAGCCCATGTGTACTCCTTAACAAATTCAATCACTCTACCGACTTTTGTGTCCAAGTTCTCATTGTCCCCAGAGTTCTGCATCGCCAGGAAGAAGAAGTGTACCAGATGCTCGAGGAACCCGACCGGCTCCACAAGTGAGAACTGGTAACGGGCATCACCATCGCAATGCTCCTCGGTTTAAGAGCTACCGGCGCTGCCACAGGCGTCTCAGCCCTTGCAACACGACATCAAGGACTGGCTCAACTGCAGATGACTGTCGACGAGGACTTGCAAAGAATCGAGAAATCCATTTCGTCCCTAGAGAAATCCCTTTCCTCACTCTCAGAGGTCGTTCTCCAAAACAGGCGAGGACTGGACCTTCTGTTCATGCAGCAAGGAGGCCTGTGTGCCTCCTTGAAAGAGGAATGCTGCTTTTATGCGAACCACACCGGAGTCGTCAGAGACTCCATGGCCGAACTGAGAGACCGACTGAACCTGAGAAAAATGGACAGGGAAGCTCAACAGGGCTGGTTCGAATCATGGTTCAACCGTTCCCCATGGCTTACCACCCTAATTTCCACCCTAATAGGCCCAGTCACTATACTCTTACTAACACTAATCTTCAAGCCTTGCATATTTAACAAACTAGTGCAATTCGTTAAGAAGCGTCTAGAAACAGTTAACATTATGCTCGTCAAACGCCGACAACTACTTTAAGGCATGCCTGCTACTAACACACTTACGATTTTATACTAACCTTACTAACCCATGAAATTTAATAATGTCTAAATTTTATAACTTTGTATGATTTTTACTAATCATGAGGGAGGGGGGAGATGTGGGGAGTTAGGGATTTGCCCACGGAAGATATCGGGTTGTGACGGACAGCCAGGGACACCTCTTCCCCCCACCCCTTGTGGTCAGATCCTAGCTCTGTACCTGGCCACACCCGGCCGGACATGAGCTAAGGGAAATGACACGGAGATAGCCCACCATAAAAACCCCTGTGACCCCTCAATAAACGCCATTTGCTGTCTGCCATATTGGTGTGTGGAGCACATGGACTGAGTGGCTCGGGGTTAGAGCCGCCGTGCTGGGCTGGAACCAGGTCACCAATGCAACAGGTGGGGGAAATTGTTGGAGAGATTTCTCTCCCTTCTTGTCCTACTGTGATTTGGTTGGTAATAAATTTCCTCCCTGTGCCCAGACTGGATCTGTTGTTCATGTGCTGGTGCTCAGGGCGGGATCTCTCCTGTTCCTTCTCTCAACTCCCAGCCCTCTCCTCAGCCAATCAGACTATGCAATGAAGAAGATTCATCCAATCAGGGAGAGCAGCTCCAAGTCCATCCTCAGTGCCCCCAGTAATTGGAACTGGGTCTAACTGGGAAGCTTTATTGGGAACACTGGTAGCAGGTGGGCTGCAGCAGAGTTACAGTGGGGCTGAGGGGGACAAAAATCCTTCAAAATCAGCACGGAGACGGAGCAGGGGATCCTGGCTGGGCCTGAGGCCACGGGGAGGGTCTGCGCCTGGTGCTGGCTCAGGAGCTCTATGGGCAGAGAAAAGGGGGTGACACAGGGCTGGGAGTCCCAGGGGAAGCACACACGCTCCGGGGGAGGGGGAACATCACCGTCAGGACCCCCCCCTCATCTTCTTGCACAGGTAGAAGCCGAGCCCCAGTGCCAGGAAGATGAAGCCAAACATGGAGCCCCCAATCCCTGTCAGCACCTTGCTGTGGGCAACATCCAGCAGCACCTCTGGGGGGTCCGCAGGGGTCAGGATCCCCCAAAACCTCTCACAGACACCCCAAATCCCTCTAAGCACCCCTCCAGTTGCCTCCAGCTCACCCTTAAAAACTCCTCCCAATCTCTTCCCAGCCTCCCCAGGACCCAGCAAAGCCACTCCTGCCCCTCTCACGATCCCATAACCCCCTCCCATTTGTCTCCTACCACCCCAGGACCCCCAAACCCTCTCCCAGTCCCTTCTCAGCCCCATCAGGACTCACCAAGGCCTTCCCTGTCTCTTTCCAACACAATCAACCTCATTCCAACATCTGCTTTGCAATCCCTGATCTTTTTCCAGCCTATGAAGGCTCACTCAAATCTCTCCCAGTTACACCCAGCACCCCCAAACTCCCTCCCAGTGTCCACCAGGACCCCCAGAACCCCATCCCACCCTCCCCAGCATCCTTCAAACCCATTCTCAGCCATTCTAGACCACCAAGCCCTACTCCCTAAGTTGGTGCTGGATTCAACCCACTAGCTCCTGACACCGTGTCAAGGAGTGGGCAGTTCCTAGAAACAGAGATCCAAGATACAGCTTAGTTGGGTAGAGGCACCACAGTACTACAGTCTAATCAGACATAGACAGAGGCAAAGATGAGGGAGAGGTCTTCTGTATGATTTCCAAGGAAGTTGATTACCAAGGAGGGTCCAGGGACAAAAGACAAAGACACTGAGTGCGCAGGCGCTTTTACACAGAGAAGATTCTAGGGGAGGGTCCAACTTCTCAACCAATGGGGAAGGCTGGGGAGAAGCACAAGGTGGGGTTTACAGTACATAACCCCATGAGGAAACAGAGGGGGAGGGAACAATTTAGACAAACCAGTGGGGCTTCCAAGATTAGGGGATTTCCAAAGGGGATTTCCCAGCAGGGGGTTGGCATAAGGAGGGATTGACAGCTTGGCAGGGGGAAGGGCAAAGAACATTCCACAACAAGGGGCAGGTGTTTCGGTATGACAGGCAACTGGGTAGGAGGGCACAATCTAGGCTAAACCAACAACATAAGGGAGGAACAGGAAAAAAACCAATAAAGAAAAAACACACCACAACATCTCCCCCAAGCCGTAAAGGACAAGAATACAATGCAAGATCTCCCCCTTTTTTGTTTTTTAGATGGAGAGGGGAAGAGGGGGGAGAGTTTAGGAAAATACCAATCATACTTCATTCATTTTCTTTCCACCATGGCTCTTCTCCAACAACAGCAGCTACAGTAGTCTCAGCGGTGGAGGAAATTATCCTTGCTAAATTTTTACTTAAAATCTTTTTCAGGATTCCAAAAACTAACAGGATAAGGAATATGACAAATAAAACCCATAAAATGGTTTTAACAACTGAAGACACACATCTTGTCCAACCGCAGCCTTTAAAAATGTTGTTCAGCCAGTCCTCAGTCTGTCTTGATGTCTCCAACCATTTTCCATATCTGGTGGATGGAGATGTGAATGCTTTTGCTCTTAGATGACAAATTAAATTAAAACACTTCCCCTCCAAATCCTCACACCCATGGCTGTGCACTAATAATAAAAAATCAATGGCAGCCCAATTTTGTAGGGTGCCCTTCCTTGTTATTTCCTCATCTTCAAGAAGGTCGCTTAGTGCAGCTAGCGTTAAATTGACTTGTTTCACTACCCAACACTCTAAGTGGCTTCGTTCACCCAGAGCCTTTGCTGCTGATGCCCATGGCAAAAAGAGGAAGATAACTGATCTTTTAAAATGTGAGCAATTAATAATTTCAGAATTACAATTTTTATCTAATTCTTTTATACTTCATTATTTAATGGCCGATGGGTTTCTCTTACTCTAATTTAAAATTTGGGTTTGTTTTAGTGCAGACAAGGACAGATGGCCTATTGTACATGGGCCTCTGTGAAGGCAAGAGGGGATTCCTACCCAAGCCTGATCCCCACAAATAAGGAAGCTCCTTCTACTCAGCCTTTTGGGGCTTTCTGCAGAGACTGTTTTAACATGCGCTATTAAACCACATCATTTTGAAGCAGTGTATTGTTCCTTCTTGTTGAGGGTTGGGGTTTGTTCTCTTACTGTCTCAGTTTAAAGAATTTTTCCCATTATTATGCTAAGGGGGTTACGCCCAGATTTTTTTCAGGACTCGAGACAAAGGGGTAGATGGGGGCTGGCTTCTGGGAGCTGCTCTCTCACCAGCAAGGACTGAGGGGGAAGGATTGCTGTCTCCAGCCCACGCGGTCCGAACTTGGGGGAGCCAGGCTCTCTCTGCTGTGGGACATTGTTCTGCATCTGCTCCACTCCAGCCTCCTACCTCAGAGACCACAGCTGCCCACCAGGACTCAAACGGTGAGTGGGAAGCTGCCCCTCCACCCTGCTCCCACCTGAGACACAGCACAGCTGCTGCTGCCTCCCCCACCTCCACTCCCGTCTGCCACCTTCGCAGCTGTGTGGGCCCTACCCCGCCTTCACCACCAGGACCAAGCGCAGTCCAGAGTGTGTCTGCGGCTCAAAGAAAGGACTGGAACTGAGTTATTTTTTCAGTTTTGTTGTCAATTTTTCATAGTGGCTGTTGTTTCTGTTTGTCCGGTTAGATATATTAGTAAAGAGCTGTTATTCCTACCCCCTTATCTCTGCCTGAGAGTTCCTGATTCAGAAATTATGTTGGGAGGGAGAGGAATTAAATTCTCTATTTCAAAGAGGAACTTCTGCCTTTATTGGTAAACACCTGTCCTTCAAACCAAGACAGATTTTGGTGCCCAAATGTGGGGCAGAGGGCATTGAGAGGAGAGTTAAGACAGGAATAACAGCTCTTAAGTGGCAACGTCCAGTTTAATCTGGCTTGGGCTCCATGTGATCACAGATCTCTCTCTCCCGTTTGCAAGCTCTTATTTGAATATGGGCCCCCTCACCAAAATTACTGTAGCTATTATCCAATTCATTTGGTGTGTTGATTATGTCAGGAATAAGTGGCCACATGGATCCAGAGCTATCATACTCTAACTCTGTGTTTCTGGGTTTACTTCAATAATAGTACTTACTGTGAGGAAGTGAATGCAAGGGAAACCTTCTCCCAACCCATCACCCAGGTTTTTGAGGCTACCCCACCAGTTTTCAAGGAGTTCAGAACTCCTTTAAATGCTAATTTTATACAGTGGCTAGTGTTGCTAATAGGCCTGTTCTACTTAGCATTCAGAGACAAGGGAATATTGGCTTGGATAACAACATTGATACCTACTCCAGGAAATAGAGGTCCTGCCCCAGAGCCTGACCCTGCCCCAGGGACTAGGGATGCTGCCCCAAAGCCTGTTGCAGAAAGGAACCACCTGGAGTGGATGGGGGTTCTGCTGAGAGAGATGTGGGATTTGGGCCAGATGTTGAAGAAGCACTTTTCCCTAGCTGGAGAGAAACCCTCCCCCTGCCCTAAAGAGGGAGAGTCTGATGGTACTGCAGTGGGACCCACGAATGGTACATCTGTCCAGGTACCAGCTAGATCACAGGGGCAGCCACAGCCAGCAGCAGTTGTCCCTGTGAAAACTAGAAAAATCTAGGATTAAAACGAGGCACCTAGGTAATGGGGATCAGCAAGGAGGGTCCTCACAAGCAGCAAGGGAGCCAGAGGTTGAGATCATCACTGAGTCCCTCTCATATGATAGTCTTGGTAATCTGCGAAAAGACATTGTATGGTGGGGCCATGAGGCTTTTACAACTTGGCTTCTCCGGGTCTGGGACCTTATGGGAACAGGTATACAACTGGATGGTATTGAGACCAGGAATTTGGGATCCTTGGTCCAGGACTCAGGTGTGGACCAGATATTCGTAAGGGAGCAAGGCTTCCTTTCCCTCTGGGACAGGCTTTTTATGAGTGTGAGAGAGAGGTTTGTCCACAAAGAGAGAATGCAGGAGCACCACCGTAGAATGCGCTGGAAGACCCTTGAGGAAGGGATCCAGCAGCTGAGAGAAGTGGCAGTATTAGAGGTACTCTTTGGGAGGGATGGACAGCATGACAATCACAGAATCACAGAATAATGAGGTTGGAAGAGACCTCTAAGATCATCGAGTCCAACCTATGTCCTAACACCTCAACTCAGAGTCTAGACTGTAGCACCAAGTGCCATGTCCAGCCTTTTCTTAAACGCATCCAGAGATGATGATTCCACCACCTCTGGGAAAAGCATTCCAGTACTTTATTATTCTTTTGGTGAAAAATTTTTTCCTAAGATCCAACCTATACCTTCCCTGATGTAGCTTGAGACTGTGTCCTCTGGTTCTGTCAGTTGCTGCCCGGTGGAAGAGACTGACCCCCACCTGTCTACAGCCGCCCTCCAGGAAGCTGTAGAGAGCAATAAGGTCACCTCTAAGCCTCCTCTTCTCCAGGCTAAACAACTGCAGCTCCTTCAAATGTTCCTCATAAGGCTTGTGTTCCAAGCCCTTCACCAGCCTTGTTGCCCTCCTCTGGACACGTTCCAAGCATCTCAACATCCTTCCTGAGGGCCCCAGAACTGGACACAGTACTCAAGATGTGGTCTCACCAGTGCCGAGTACAGGGGAAGAATGACCTCCCTGCTCCTGCTGGCCACAAAATTCCTAATGCAGGCCAGGATGCCATTGGCTTTCTTGGCCACCAAGGCACATTGCTGGCTCATATTCACCCGGCTGTCAACCAGCACCCCCAGGTCCCTTTCTGCCTGTACACTATCCAGCCACACTGTCCCAAGCTTGTAACACTATAGGAGATTTTTATGGCCAAAATGTAGAACTTGGCACTTAGACTTATTAAACTTCATGCTGTTGGACTCTGCCCACCTATCTAACCGATCTAAGTCTCTCTGCAGAGCCCTTCCTCCTTCCAATAGATCAACACAAGCTCCCAGCTTAGTGTTGTCTGCAAATTTGCTAATGAAGGACTCGATGCCCTCATCCATATCGTCTATGAAAATATTAAACAGAAGTGGCCCCAGCACAGAGCCCTGAGGGACACCACTGGTGACTGGCCACCAGCTGGATGCAGCGGCCCCAACAAGGTCAGGTGCACAGGGCAGATGTTGTGGAACCTGGGAACCCTGGGGCCATCTCAATATACCACCTTCATTGCAATGATTAATGCTGATAACCACCGAGAGACAGTGGGTTCTGTTGCCAAGAAGCTCAGAAATTTTGGAAGTATGATGAATGGTCCAATGCAGGCCAAAGTCTCTGCCATGGTCAAGGACCTCCAAGTGGTCCAAGAGGAGGTGAAGGGAATGAGAGGGTTGAGAGGTGAGATAAGGGAGATGAGGGAGGAGATAAGGAAGATCAGTGCTGCCCCAGTGTGAGTCAGAGGCCCCAAAGTTAGAGCCCAACACCCCCCAGCGAGGGAGAGAGGGTACAGCCCACTAGCTGACCTGTGGTTCTTCCTGTGAGACCATGGGGAAGACATGGAAAAATGGGATGGGAAACACACTTCTGTCCTTGTGGGAGCCCATGACGTACCCCTGGCCTCCTTGGGGGTCTCAAAACCCCCCTGGCGAGGGTCTCAAAGACCCCTGAGTGAGACTCAGGTGTCTCAGGCACTGAATTCAAACCCTTGGGGAAATTACAAACACAGAGGGAAGAGAAGCAAGCCACAAAAATTAGTAAAATGTAAATTAGACTGTTAGAACGTAGATAAATAGACTTTTGGGAATGTTTGTGATAAGGGACACCTGCCCAAGATGGAGAATTCGGGATGTGGATACCTCTTCCTCCTTCTTTTCCATGTCATCCATGCTGAGTGACATGCTGGCACTTTCAGATTGGATGGGGACAAAGCTGGACCATTTAACAAAGTTGTATTGTATTGGAAAGTTATTATAAATATCTAGTACGTAATTTAGAGTATAAAAAGATAAGTCCTGCCTTTACCAGGCAGATTCCGCCCTGGATGCCCAACTGAACAGACCACTGTTAGCTGGGCAAAGAATTCCTGAGATAAAAATAATAAACAATCCTTGAAGCCTCTGAAAAACCATCTCCTGCAGTCTTTCATTGGCAGCTTTGGGAAAAACCTGGATTTAGACCACGTGCATGTCCTACTGGAGGTGATTCCAAGCCTAACGGGACACCCCAGGCAGCGACATGTCCTGGCAACATGAGTGCGTCAACTCAGGGAGGAAAATGCTAACTGAGGGAGCCACGCTAAAATGAAGATAGCCTCGACCTCCCATGACCAAGGTGCAGGGTGTTAAAGAAGGGAAGATGATCTGTCAGATCCCCTGGAAGGAACCTCCACTATGTATGCCCAGGAAAGAAATAATAACCAGGGCTAGAGGGGCCCTGCCTCTAGCCAGGGAGAGGCATACGATGACAGAGAGTATTGGACGGTGTAGATCCGATGGCCTGGCACATCAAAGCCACAGAAACATAGAGCTCTTGTTGATACTGGTTCAGAATGCACCCTAATACCATCAGAACATGTGGGGAAGGTACCTGTTTCCATTGTTGGGGTGACAGGGGGATCACAGGAATACACTTTGCTGGAAGTTGAGATTAGCCTGACAGGGAAAGGGTGGCAGAAACATCCTATTGTAACTGGCCCAGGGGCACCACGCATTCTAGGCATAGACTTCCTCAGGAACGGCTACTACAAAGGCCCAAAGGGGTTCAGGTGGGCTTTTGGAATAGCTGCTATAGCGGCAGAGAGCATTAAGCAGTTGAACACCTTGCCTGGACTATCAGAAAACCCATCTGCAGTGGGACTCCTGAAAGAGACAGATCAACAGGTGCCAATTGCCACCATGACAGTGCACCGCCGGCAGTACCGGACAAATCGAGATGCTGTGATCCCCATCCAAAAGATGATCCGAGAGCAGGAGAGCCAAGAGATGGTCAGCAAAACCCATTTACACTTCAGCAGCTCCATTTGGGCTGGGCACAAATCTGATGGAGAATGGAGATTGACTGTGGACTATCGTGCATTGAATGAAGTGACTCCACCGCTGAGCGCTGCCGTACCGGACATGCTGGGACTCCAGTACAAGCTGGAGTCCAAGGTACCAAGGTAGTATGCCACCACTGACATTGCAAATACATTTTTCTCCATTCCTCTGGCAGCAGAGTTCAGGCCTCAGTTTGCTTTTACCTGGAGGGGCGTGCAGTACACCTAGAACTGACTGCCTCAGGGGTGGAAACAGCCCCACCATCTGCCACGGACTGATCCAGTCTGCACTGGAAAAGGATGAGGCTCCAGAACATTTGCAGTACATCAATGACATAATTGTGTGGGGGAACAGGCAATGGAGGTATTTGAGAAGGGAGAGATGATCATCCAGATTTTGCTGGGAGCTGCCTTCGCCATCAAGAACAGCAAAGTAAAAGGACCTGCCCAAGAGATCCAGTTCCTGGGAGTGAAGTGGCAAGATGGACAGTGCCAGGTCCCCATTGAGGTCATCAATAAGATCACTGCAATGTCTCCACCAACAAGCAAGAAGGAAACACAAGCCTTTCTAGGTGCCATAGGCTTTTGGAGAATGCACATCCCTGAGTACAGCCAGATTGTGAGCCCTCTCTACTTGGTCACCCACAAGAAGAATGATTTCCACTGGGGCCCTGAACAACAGCAAGCCTTTGCCCAGATCAAACAAGAGATTGCCCATGCAGTAGATCTTGGCCCAGTCAGGACGGGACCAGATGTGAAGAACGTGCTTTAGTCTGCAGCCGGGAACCACGGTCTGTCCTGGAGCCTGTGGCAGAAGGTGCCTGGTGAGACCCGAGGCCGACCCCTGGGATTCTGGAGCAGGAGTTACAGAGGGTCTGAAGCCAATTACTCTCCCACAGAGAAGGAAATCTTGGCTGCCTATGAAGAAGTTCAAGCTGCCTCAGAGGTGATTGGCACAGAAGCACAGCTTCTCCTGGCACCCCGACTGCCAGTGCTGGGGTGGATGTTCAAAGGAAAGGTTCCCTCTACCCACCACACCATCGACACCACATGGAGCAAGTGGATTGCCCTCATCACACAGCATGCCCGTATTGGCAACCCGAATCGCCCTGGGATTTTGGAGATAATTACAAACTGGACAGAAGGTGCAGATTTTGGTCTCGCTGATGAAAAGGTGCAGGAAAAGTGACCTGAGCTGAAAAAGCCTCACCTTACAATCAACTGCCAGCAGATGAAAAATGCTACGCCCTTTTCACCGACGGTTCCTGTCACATCGTGGGGATGAACCAGAAGTGGAAGGCAGCTGTATGGAGCCCCACATGACAGGTTGCACAAGTTACCGAAGGACAAGGTGGATCAAGTCAACTTGCTGAACTGAAAGCTGTTCAGCTGGCCTTGGACGTTGCTGAGAGAGAGAGAAATGGCCAAAGCTGTACCTTTACACTGATTCATGGATGGTAGCCAATGCTCTGTGGGGTTGGCTGGTGTAGGAATCCAGGGTGTTCTCCTGGCTTCCCTGGATGCCTTTAGACCCCCTGGCAAGGGTCTCAGAGGCCCTGGCATGGTGCCCTTATCGTGCACCAGCTGCCAGGAAAGCTGAATGGTGCAACAGACTACTTAAGACCACCCTGAAGGCACTTGGTGGAGAGACCTTCAAGAATTGGGAAATGAACTTAGCAAAGGCCATCTGGATGGTCAATACCTGAGGGTCCATCAGTCGAGCTGGTCCTGCCCACTCTTAACCTGTGTACACAGTTGATGGAAATAAAGTCCCTGTGGTACACATGAAAGGTATTTTATGAAAGACTGTTTGGATTAGTCCCACCTCATGCAAAGATAAACCCATCCATGGGATTGTCTTGCTTCAAGGACCTGAGTACACTTGGTGAGGAATGCAGAAACATGGAGAAACCCGTTGTGTACTGTGGAAGGAGGACGACCCCCCGTAAGGCCTCTCTGGACAGGTCTTGCCTAGATAAGGATTCCTTAGTCATGGTCACTGGGCTAAGAGAGACTTCTGTTGCCTCAGGGCCTCACTCTATCTACCTGTAAAGCTATTGGTTATATTTCCTCAGCCCTAAATGAGTAGTTCTTCTGTCAAGACATACCCTCCCTATAGAAACCCCTGCTTCTGCCCAGTTCAGTAGAATGTAGCTGTCACTGGACCCTTCACAGAAGCTGCTAATAAAGAATTCTGTGGAACTGCCACATCGCTTCCCATCTCTTGTTCCTGCATTGGCCAAGGTACCGTGCAAGCTGAGATGAAATCACAAAGAGCTGAAATCACCAAAGAAGCTGATCACCTGAGCTCAGGCCTTGCTTGCATTAGTACCCTGTGGCTTAGACTGCCTAGAACTCTGAGACAGGCTGTGCTTTACTGGACCTCGATATCCAGGACATCTGTGGCAGCCAGGGTCACACTGACCCCCAGTACCAGCTGCAGCAACCAAACAGGGAAACCTAATCTTAATGAAGAAGTGTGTGTAAGGTTTCATTGTAGAGTTCAAAGAGAGTATTATTTTGGGTATGATGCAGATGGTAATAAAATAAGGGAGGTATCTTCTGTTAATGGGCCATTGAGTACCACTGCATGATTGATAAAATTACACCATCCCATTATGAGATGGCTCATCCAGGGGGAGGAGCCAAGCATTTCCTACCTAGAAAAAAAAATCTGAGATTTGGAATATCAGGGCAGCCTTTTTTCCACTGGATTCCAGAGGAAAACCAGACTTTCAACACCATCACTAACAGCGGTGGTAATAAATAGACGAGGTCTCTGGCTTCATGCAAGCATCAAGCCGTTTATTGATACTGCTGAGTTTATATACCTTTTCAGATATAGCTAAAAGTAGCACACCAATAATATTAGTGTAACTAGGCTATATTGCTTCATTGTAACAAAGTAACTTTGCTTAATCAATGCCTTGTTCCAAGCAAACCAGGTATGTACGATATTTGCATGATTCCCCACAAAAAAGCACACTAATCATATCGTACTGAGCACTCTCTTACATTCCTTCTTCAAAATCCCTCTTACTCTTGCCAAGCCTTGCAGCATACTATGGCTTAAACATCTATGTCATGTGTTACAACCTGAGCAGTGCTTCCAGTCCTGCTTCCTAACTGTGTCCCCACATCTCCCCCTTTCTGTTCCACTAGTAAGATTCTCATTGTT
Source organism: Luscinia megarhynchos (assembly GCA_034336665.1). Lineage (NCBI taxonomy): Eukaryota > Metazoa > Chordata > Aves > Passeriformes > Muscicapidae > Luscinia > Luscinia megarhynchos. The sequence continues at coordinate 573,658 of JAPFBE010000039.1, read as the reverse complement.
GGCTTATCAATCAGTCTCTGAACACATTGCAAAATACAAGGCAAACAAGTCATCAAAAGCAGCAACATACCTAAAATATAAAATCCTGTTTTCACTAAATGCTTAAGCCAGCCAGTAAGTCCCCATCCTCTGAATATATGTCCAAGCCAATTGCTATTTCCACAACTCTCAGTTTGGAGTCACTGTCATGGAGGACCTCTATGTTAATATGGATAGACTGAGAGTTAACAGAAAGATTCATGCAGCACAAGCCTTCAAAATCCTCACGACCATGCCCATGTGCTAAAAGCAAAAAATCTGTGGCAGCTCTATTCTGTAGTATAGCATGCCCTGCACTATCGATGTCTGCTACTGAACCTGTTAGAGCAGAGCTAGTAGCATTTGTTTGCTTTGCAAGCCAACAGCCAAGGTTATTTAGGGTAGTCAATGCACGTGCCATTCTAATGGATGGGATAATTGAGGCAAATATGCAAGCTCCAAGGTTCCAAGCTTCCACATTATCATCACAATTTTGGCTACAGGTATGTGTGTTGCACTTTGCTCGTACTAAGTTGTGTAGAGCTGTTAAATTTTTTCATAAAGAGTGAAACATGGTAGATCGGCCAAATATACAAGGCCCCCTTATAGCCTTTCCTAGTACCCATTTCCAGGCTCTATTTCCACATATTAAAAATATGTTATCTATTAATCCTAGTGCAGCACTTTCAGGTAAAATTTGCTGAGGCATGATGTGGTTACACCAAGCAGAAGCGTTGGCGTAAATTCCTGTAACATCAAGGCCAAACCCTTTCTGAGCAGGGAGTCTACCAGGAAAATTTAAAAAGAAACATGCAAAAGATTGCATGGATCCAAAAATGTCTAATTTTTGAGGCTGTAGGGGGATAGGAAAAAAATTCCCAACTTTGTTTGCACCTAAATAGCTTTAATTGACCAAATACTATCCAGTTGATTCGCCCCTTCCTGTGAGCTTTATCCTTGCACCACCATATTGGCTCCATTTGACCTGGAGCAATACAATCTTTATGCACGGTCATATTGTATAAAATATCCCATTCACTTTTTTCCAAAGGCACGGCTACCAAGCAAGTCTGCAAAGGATTACCAGGGGAAGTCATGGACAGCATAGATTTGTTTAAAGCTTCAGCAAGCAGAAGCCAATCTGGAAGGGGTAGCAGTATTGTCACTTGCCCCTTGTGCAGCTGAAATCTTACTAAAAGGACCAGCCTGAAGAGGCAAATATGGCTCCCAGAAATATTGATGTGGAAGCCAGTCATGGTTTTGTTCACACAAAAATTTCAAAGCAATACCATCACCAAAAGAATGCTGCAAGGGATCACAATGTGGGCAATAGCCATGGCAGCAGTTGATATAAAATATCACTGTTTCTGACACAAATCCCACACTTGATGTGAATATTTTCTGCAAATAAAACAAGGAATAGGGTCATTCTCAAGTTCCAAATTCCTCCTTAAACCGTCTTCGCTGCTGTTAGCAAAGAGAAACTTGGACTCCAATTATGGCCTCCACTGCGTCTGGAGTACGTCGGCCACGAAACTCAAAGAGTGGTGCAAAGTCAATGAGTCCTCTCGAATTCAGTAGAAGCTGGTCGAGATGGCGGTTGGGCAGAGTTGGTCTCAGCAGTGCCTAGAACTGAAGCCGAGGGTGGCTGGGCCAGGTTTGCCGGTGAGATGCCGGGCTATAGCAGTTCTCCTTCTGAGGAGGATCTAAAGAGTCTCAGAATTGTCTCACACTCTTGGCCAGGATCCACGTCAGGCTGTTCTTGTGACTGACGTTGACAACTCCATTCCAGCACTGCCTGTAGGTGCTGGGCAAAGACTTGAAGAGACGTTGTGTGGGACACCTGCGGTTGTGGCACTTGCAATGGCATCTGTGGAGGCAGCTGAGGTATTTGTGTGGGAGAGCGGAACCATCCTGCCCTCTGGAACCAGTTTCCCTGGATCAAGCAACCTTCAGAATCATACTTAGAATGACATTTGTTAGCGAAGTGGCATCCCCTACAGCACCGTGGGCACAAAATAGAGGCTTTAAACTTGTCTCCTTTCGGAGCCAAGCAGTCCCTTTTAAGGTGGCCAGGTTTGCCACAACCATAACAGACTTGTGCAGAACTTTTATGGCTGCAAGAGCTGTGGTCATAGCCTCATATTGATGTTCTGTTGTCCCAATGAGGTTACACCCTTCAACCCTTTCTATCAGGGTCAGGTTTTGTTTTGGCAGGGACTTAAGAACCTTTTTACAATCTGTGCTAGCGTTTTCAACAGCAAGTTTTAAAAGTAAAATTTCACAATCCTTTGGATTATAAATTTGGCATTCAAGTGCTTGCTTAAGGCGGTCAATGAAATGCATGATGGATGTGAAAGCCTTTTGAGGTTTTTGAGTATCAGGGACCTTAAGCTATGCCTGCTGAGCTGCATCCTGAGTTCCATCTAGGGCCTCTCTTGGGCAGTCTCAGGCTTAGCTGATTTGTGTACAGCCTCATTCCCATGAATTGTCTGATTGTGAGATTTGCTACAGCCACATTAGAACGACCCACAAAAGATACAAGCAAATTCTGCACACCTTTTTGCTACTCCTTTTCCCGTAAAGCAAACTGAGTAGGTGTTAGCAGCAACTGAGAAAGCAATCTTAAATCATGCGGTGTCATTTTGTGAGCATTTAAGACAGAATCCAGAATGCTTGTAAAAAACTGAGAGCTAATGCCATGGTCTGTGAGTGCCCACTGAAGCTTCCCAATTTCTTGGAAAGATAGCGACCCCCATTGGGCAGTTCACTTGCATGTGCCCAAGTATATGACTGGAGCGACAATTCTTTCAGCAATGTCCAGTTTCCTCTTCCTTAACACCTGTTGTTTTAAGCAGACCCAGTTGTGTGAGGGTTGGTGGGGAATAAATTTGGCTCTTCATAAAGATCAACAGACCCAGGATCAAAGGGATCCTCTTCTCCTTCTTCCTCACTGTCCTCTGGAGAGTGGCCAGCAGCAAAAGCTCCTAAGGATTTCAAAGGGCCCCTCACCCTTATAAAAAGGAGGCCACGGGCTGTACTGAGAGGGTAGCAGTCTCTCCTGTTAAATCTCCCATCTCGTCATATTTTAAAGAGCTTTGAACCTCTGCTGTTGTCAGGGTCCACATCACATGCGGAGTCCTGATAGGTTCTTTTAGGGATCTCAAAGCGCAAAAGACACAGCAAGAAACTCAGGTTTGTTTAGCAGAAAGCAATAATGCAGTTTATTGAGTGCCAAAAAGACAGAGAGAGAGAGAGAGGATGGGATATAGCTACCAACAGACGGGAGCCATGTTGGGTAAACCAGTCTCATGAGAGACCAGTCCTGGTCCAATGAACACCACCTGGAACAATCACTTGGCGTTCCTCCCATCCCTGGCCAGCGCCTTTAAGCTGCAGTTTGAGGGGTCTTCTTAGACCTCAGGCGAAGGTCGTTGGGCAGAACAAACGAGAGGCTTTTAGACGGACTCTTACACCACCCCGTGACCAACAAGCATCGCCGAGAAACTCCATCAGCATGGTGTTGTGACGTTGTCTTCAGGACCCGTCATTGGTAGCATATCCCGGAAAACGGGGACAGAAAAATTAAGAAGGGAAAGAGGGAAGGAAAAAAGAAAGAAATAGACACAAAAATAATAAAGCAAAATAATCACAACAAAATTGATTAAAACAATTTTTCAAACAAATCACAATTATATTAGGTAAAATAACTCAAACAATCAAAATTAAAACAAATCAATAAAATAACTTTCAAACAATTAAAAATTAAAGCAAATCAATATTGACTATCAGTTTGAATCAATACCTAAAGAAAATGCAACATAATTAAATAATAACTAAAAATCAATCTTAATAATATTCATGATGCAATACAACAAAGATAAGCAATTTTAAAACTTGCAATTTTTTAAAATTACAAATCAAATAATCAATTTCATTTTAAAATGCAACACAACTAAAAATAAGCAATTTTAAAACAAGCAATTTTCAAATTTTAAACAACAATTTTAGTAAAGTTACAGACACAAAGGTTTAAATGATTTTTAGTAATCACTATCAAATCTTCTATAAAAATACTATCACAAGCAGTTCTAAAGCATGCACACCCATTGCCCATATACCCCAGTAGTGTTTCAGGAATCTCCTTTGGATAACTTTCAAAGTTACAGACATTCTATTCTGTGTTTAAGCAAAATATCTTGAGCTCTGATTGCATTACTTTCACAGATAAACCCTTGTTGTCTTGAGCTCTGATTGCATCACCTCCACAGAGAAACCCTTGTTGTTCCCAGACAATGCAAGTTTCCAAATTAATAGTTTGTAACTTTTCACCAATTTGACGGGCCCATTCTCTATGCTCGAAAGGATAGAGAATAGCTCCATCATGATTCAGCCCTAATACAGTGATATGGAATATTGAATGTACTGAAGCATTACATAAGGGCAGTGCAAAGCTGTGGCTATGTTTATGCTGGGGTAGTAGTTTCACCAGGATTGGAATTCTTTTTCAAAATCGTGGGCATTATTCCAAATTATTCTCCAAATTTTAGTAGGAAAAGTGCCTTCCTCCACTTCTCATATAATTGAGGCAGCAACTGACTGCATCCACAATTCAATCTGGATACAGCAGAGAGCTAAAGAAATGTTAGCCAATTTATTCATTAATACTCCTAAATCAATACTATTCAAAATTCCCAATCTTGCTCCCACAACACCGATTGTGACTCTTGTGTGTTTCTTGAAAGGATCCTCCTGGTTTTGCAGCCAGTTTGTCCATCTCTAGAAAAGGTGAACAAGCCAGCTGAATTACTGAGACATTGTTTTGCATTGGCAATTTGACTTGTTTAAAAGACCATGACAAATTAAACGATATTTGTTGTTGGCCAGTTTTCCGAATTACCCAAGGTCCAATTTCAAACATTTTCAGGCTCAGTATAACCGGTGGTCGGGTAGTGGGTGTTATAGTCATTAACATCAAGTTATATTGTTTTTACTACACATAATTTTATGGGAAAATCGTACAACAGATCAATTTTGATTTTGAATTTTCACAAAATTAAAACACAGCTGTAAGGTCCTGTGCTGTAACGGTATACAGATTCGATGGGGGATTCAGCAATTAATCTTCATGTTCCATGGCATTATTCTGTGAAAAATAAACACAACAGAATCTGCCACAAAGAGGCAGGAGGTTAAAATGATGGAACTATCCAGCATGTAACGCAGACTGGAATTCTGTTAACTTCCCAATTATTTCTCTGCCAAAAAGGAAGCCACTCTGTACCTCCTTTAAACACAGGACAAAAGTCAGTGTAAATACAAACAAGGGAAATACTTTGTTTTTCCTTTTGAAAAACACTCCAAACAGCTATAAGCTCCCCAATTTGGGCACTGCCTTCCCCTTCTGTAATGATCTGCTCACCGGAGGAAGTGTGTAAGGCTAGAGCTTTATATTTCCACACTTTTCCTTCTCTTTTGGCTGAAGCATCAGTAAACCAAGCATTCGCTGTCTGCTCAGGGGAGAAGGGAGGGGCTACCTTGATTACTGAAGCTGGTTGTTCCTGGCTGCTATTCAAGTTCTCTGTTTCTTGTATTGACTAATTTTTTACAGTTCCTTCTGTGATTGCGAAAATGTGACAGTACTTCTTGATCAGGGCATACCACTTCCTAGCTGAGGGTTTCTGGGCCACCCCGTCAGGGGGGGCAGTCCCAGTAGTGGCTGTTTTCAAAAACTTTTCTTCTTGAGAAGGTTTTTGAATTTTCTCTGAGGCAATTTGCAAGTTAGGGCTTTCCAAATGGGAGATTATTTTTGTTGCACATCCCTCGCTTCTTCTTTTTCTTCTCCTCCTATCAATACATCATCTATGTATTGGTACACAGCTACAGTGTCAGGTTTGGCTTTTTGGACTGGCCATACAGGGGGGTTTCGCAAGTCCTGCATAACCTGTTTGATCCCTTCTTTGGCACCAGAAGGAAGAGGGTATTGTTTTACATTTACAGATAATTGCATAGGTGATTTATAGCCAGCAGTGAGTTTTATTTCATGGATCATTTGCAAGCAGGCAGTTTTTTGAATGTTTTCCAGGAGTTGGTCGGGGTACCAACTAAAGCTACAAGGTCTCCTTTCCAAAGGGTTAAGCCCTGCTGCCCAATAAACTGCGCACTGAGTTGGGGGACCATAAGTTACGTTTGACTTCTGTTGTTAAGAAAGTCCCATGTCCCCAGTACCCACTAGCTGCTTGTTCTGATAATTTAGCAGCAGTGTACAGGATTTTTGTAGTGGTTATTTGTGGGTTAAAATCCTCTTCATTCAGGTAACTATATTCTGTTTTAACGAGAGGTCTCAATTTAGAGCAGCAATTTTCCCCACAATTTTGTATATGTACTAATTCTTTCTGGGGGTATATCTGCTTTATGTGGTATGTTTCCTTTTCTTCTGTTTCTTTTGGTGTATCTGCATGCAGTGATGCATGGGAAAGCTGCAACAAATTGTTGCAGTTTCTTTCTTGCTGTAATTGTTTTTGCAAAGTTTTTACCTGATTTGCTTCCTGCTCTAATTGTTTTTGCAAGGTTTCTACCAAATTTTGCAAAGAGTCTATAATTGCCGTTTCTTCACTCCTTCGCGTAAAGCGAGTTTCTATAGCTGCCGTAAGACAGGCCCCCAAAACTGAGCAGAGAATGGTTTATTTCTGCCCAGCTGGAATTTTGTTTCATGTTGCAAAGAATGTATCCTATCAATCACATTTTCCAAATTAAACCAGTTACTGTATGCCCAATTTTCTCCCCCTTGGGAGGGTCTGGCATTGTACTTAGCTAGCAAAGCATAAAAAGCATCTTTATCTTTTTCAGACATTTTTACGAAGGGACTAAAACCACTCTCAGGGAGGCGCACACTTAAAGTTACACGAAAAGCACAGCTAAAACTGTGTTTCCCTTCTCGTCCCTGGAGCGGGTGAAGAGACTACACTAATTGGGAGGCACTACCTTGGTTACAAAACAGCTTGTCTCTTCGCGATCCCAAGTAGTCAACAACAAACACCCAGTCTATCTCTGAGGACAATCCCCTCTCTTCCCTGCCTGGGTTAGGGGACAAAACAACAAACACCCAGCCTTTTGCTGAGGACAATCCCCTCTCTTCCCTGTCTGCATTAGGGGACCAAAAACAACAAACAAAAACAGCAACAATATTCTGTGATTTACGATTCAGTGCAAGGGGGGAAAACCACTTCAGTGAGGTCAAGACTTACACCCAGCCTTTCGCTGAGGACAACCCCCTCTCTTCCCTGGGTGGGTGAGGGGACCAAAAACTGCCTGGGAGGTTCTCCTTAGTTACAGAATGGTTGTCTCCTCAACTACACCAAGCAGCTCAACAACACATACACAACAAAACAGTAATAGATTGGAGTTACACACGCACTCCTCAGCCTGCGCAGTATTCTCCCTAACTCAGGGAGGTCAGTTCACATTCACACACAGTAATAAACTAGAGTTACACATGCACTCCTCAGCCTGCGCAGTATTCTCCCTAACTCAGGGAGGTCAGTACACATTCACACACAGTGCTAGAGCTACACATGCACTCCTCAGCCTGCGCAGTATTCTCCCTAACTCAGGGAGGTCAGTACACATTCATACAGTAATAAAGAACAAGAGCAGCTCAGTTTTGCCTTTTGCACCAAGAGATCATTTGTGAATTTCTGAAGACAGAATCCTCAAACGAGTGTAGGGATGCTCTTCACCTAGGTGTGTGCAGTTTGCGGGAAATCTGCAATGCCCCCCTTGCTTTCTAGTCTGGCTCACCCTGTCGAGGTGGCCAGCTAGGTGTGGCTGAGGCAAGACATCCTTCCCCTGTTACAGACTACACACATCCAGTAACCCTTCTGTCTGTCAGAAATCCTGTCCGTGACGCCAATTTAATGTCAGGGTCCACATCACATGCAGAGTCCTGATAGGTTCTTGTAGGGATCTCAAATCGCAAAAGACACAGCAAGAGACTCAGGTTTGTTTAGCAGAAAGCAATAATTCAGTTTATTGAGTGCCAAAGAGAGAGAGAGAGAGAGAGAGAGAGAGAAAGAATGGGATATAGCTACCAACAGACGGGATGCATCCTCGTGGTCGTCCGACGAGACGCATCCTCAATCCGTTGGGGAGAAAGAGATCTCTCTCCCGGGGTCTTTAATTTGAGGATGTTTTTTATAGTCTTTTCCACAGCGAGTGGCTTCTGGCCAAAAGGTGGGAAGATTTATGGACTATTGTATGTGGAGATCGTTGCTCCAAGAAACAGGTGGAAACAGGACACTACAGCAAGTAGCCTGCTCGAGAGCAGCGCACCACGGAAAGCTACAGGCACGCCAACAGTCCTTGTGACCAGTTCATTGTTCTCACACCTGTGGGAGCCTTGTTGGGTAAACCAGTCTCATGAGAGACCAGTCCTGGTCCAATGAGCACCACCTGGAACAATCACTTGGCATTCCTCCCATCCCTGGCCAGCGCCTTTCAGCTGCAGTTTGAGGGGTCTTCTTAGACCTCAGGCGAGGGTCGTTGGGCAGAACAAAGGAGAGGCTTTTAGACGGACTCTTACAGCTGTGGAGGGGGGGCATAAGGCATTTCCTTTATCATCACAATGCAGTTTTTCTTGGGCTTTTACAACCTCGAAAATATTTCTTCTCTAGGAGGGAAGAATTTCTGCAGCCACTCTATCTCCATTTCCAGCCGAATTCCAGAGTTTCACTCCCACCTCGTCCCACAAATCCATCATAAAGGTTGTGGACTGGGAAATCCCTAGCAGTTTAAGTGCTCTCCATTTCAGTGTAGTTTTTAAACCATGCAAAGGCAGACATTTGCCTCGCTGCTGTAGCAGTTTTTGCACGAGTTCAAATATATCTCTTTTTTGTGTGGACATTGCTTGTCCCATTTTCCCTGTAGGAAATCCAAACTCAGGAGAACCATCCCCAGTAGCTCACCTCGTATCCAGAGGGGTTAGTTGTCACTGGCCGGTTTACCTGCTTCTCCCGAGCAAAGTCTGTTTCTCCAAGCAGAGTCTCATCCTACAGGTAATCTGCCATCCAGCTGTCAATTCCTCATACAATGGCCACCATTTGACGGCAGTGGCAATAAAGAGATGGGGTCTTCAGCTTGATGTTAGCGTGAAGCTGTTTATTGATACACACAGCTGAGTTTATATACCATTTCAGCTATAGCAAAAAATAGCACACCTATAATATTCATGTAACTAGGTTGTATTGCTTAAATGTAACTAAGTAACATTGCAGAATCAATGCCTCATTCCAAGCAAACCAGGTGTCTTGCCTTGCAAGGCAGGATGTAACCAGAGTATGTATTCTATCACCATCTGTTGAAACCAGGTGGGGCAGTGATCCTCACCTCCGTGGAAGATATCTTCTGTTAATGGGCCATATCCCAAAAACCAGGTGGGGCAGTGTTCTTTTCCACAACCCATCCTTCCTCCAGGAAGATATCTTCTGTTAATGGGCCATCGAGTCCCACTGCATGACTGATAAAATTACATCATCCCATTAGGAAATGCTCCAGCCAGGGGGAGGAGCCAAACATTTCCCACCTAGACAAAAACTGAGATTTGGAACATCAGGGCAGCCTATTTTCCACTGGATCCCAGAGGGAAACCAGACCCTTCTACATCATTACTGAACCTTCAGAGGAGAACTGCACCCTTCTACAGGAGCACTGCTTCAACTGAACCACATCTGTCACTCCAGGAAGACTGCAGCCACCATTTAATCAGACTGTTACCAATCAGACTGTTACCAATCAGACTGTTACGGGGTGTCAGGTTGTATTCTGACTCTGTCTATTTTATTTTTTCCTACTAAAGAACTGTTATTCCTATTCTTATATCTTTTCCTGAGAGCCTCTTAATTTCAAAATTGTAATAGTTTGGAGGGAGGGGATTTACATTTTCCATTTTAAGAGAGACTCCTGCCTTTCTCAGCACACACCTATGTTTCAAACCAAGACACCAGGTAGGTATGGTGTTGCATTTAAGATGTTGCTTGGAGTGAAATTAGCAGGAAGGCCTTTGCAGGGTTTTCAAAGATGTTTATTTAGCCACGCATAGTTTAGGTTTCAGGGAACAAAGGCTAGGCTTTTTGTGAGGGTCCAGGTTTAGTACATGGGCTCAGCAGGGCGGGGAAAGCATCAGGGACCAATTATTACAGGACACGGGTGGTGCTACAGGGCCGGGCTAAGGTAAAAGACCAACAGGAAATTAGGGTGGGAGTGACTTAAGGGTTAATGGACAGGGACAGGGCCTAGGCTTGACTCAGGGAACAGAACAGAGGTTGCATTCCTTAATTGGGAAAACATTTTTGGGTCTCCACAGTATGGTATTTGCATCTTTCTCCACAAAAAAGCACACTAACCACATCGTACCAAGCACTCTCTTATCTTTTACATTCCTTCTTCAGAATCCCACTTACTAGTGCCAAAGCTTGCAGCCTACTACAGCTAACACATCTATGTCATGTGTTACAACCTGAGCAGTGCTTCCAGTCCTGCTCTCTAGCTGCATTCCTACAGTTCTTGGCTTCAAAACACAGGAAAATGGGAAATTGATCTGTTAGCAAGAACTGTGAGTGCATTTGAGCAGCAGAATGAGTTCTGCTGGCAGTTCTCAGTTTCCCAGGAAGAGGGAAGGGCCAAATCCAGCTCCGTGGATCACTCAGGCAGTGATTCTTGCTGGGATGAGAGAGGGTCATGGTGTCACCCTGTCTCTGTTCCCATCCCACATGATGGACCTGGCTCGAGACCATGGAGCGCAGGAGCTGCTCCAGAATCCCACCTAATCCAGACCCAATCCCAGTCTGGAATCCCTCCCTGATCCCTCCCCATCCATCCCACCTCAATCCTGCTCCTTCCATCCCACAGCAATCCTGCTCCATTCATCCCATCCAATCCCACGCCATCCATTCTGCCCCAATTGCTCTCAGAAATCCCAACCAGATCTCACCCCAATCCTGCCGCAATCCCGCTCCATCCATCCCAACTGATCTCACTCTGGAATCCCTTCCCGATCCCAATCTGTCCAGCCTTCTATGATCCCCCTCTGCAGTCCCAGCCTGATCTCACTCTGTACCTGTGGTCAAGCCATTGGTTCCCACATCATTTCCTGCAGAAAAAGAAGATCCATGAGATTCCAACATGGATCATACACTGGGATTAACCCCAGGATCCATCTTGGGATCCACACAGAGGAGATCCAGAGCTGGATCCTCCACTGGTACTCACTGGCTGCCATGCTGTATTTATTCCTGTCTCCCTCCCCTGTGGAAAAACAGTGGGATCAATGCCGGTGGCACAGGATGCCCAGAATGGTGCTGGGTGGATCCGTGTCCCTTCCTGACCCCCATCCTGTGTGTTACCGGATTGGCGCTTCCAGACAACAAATCCGATGAGGACAATGAGGATGATGATGGCAGTGATGATGGACACAGCGACCACCATGGTGAGATTCCCACCAGATGTTGGCTCTGGGAAATGCAGGATGGTGAGGAAGGGGAGGGGAATCCCCATCTGGGAATTCCAAATTCCCAATTCCTACATTCCACATTCCCAGCCTCACCCCAAGCGAAGATCCCAGGCTCCGACATTCCGGGATGCTCCACCCGGCACCGGTACTGCTCTTGCTCCTCTGGCTGCGCCTCGATCCTGGCCCAGGTGTGGAAGGTGCCGTCGCTGTTGGGAACGACCCCGCCCCACTCCGTCTCCTGATCCCGGATTTCATCCCACTTCATCCAGTTCACTGCGATGGCATTGGGGTAGAATCCGTATGCATGACAGGACAAGATCAGCATCCCATGCTCCTCTTTTCCGGACACATGGACATCAGGGGGCTCTGGAATGGGATAATGGTGAGAGACATCCATGGAATTCCATGGGAATGGGATGGGGCTGAGATCTGCCCATGGAATTCCCACTGGAATGGGATGGGGGTTAGATCTAAACATGGAATTCCATGGGAATGAGATTGGGGTGACATCTGCCCATGGAATATGCACAGGAATGGGATGGGGATGAGATCTGCCCAAGGAATTCAATGGGAATGTGATGGAGTTGAGATCTGCCCATGGAATTCCCACTGGAATGGGATGGGAGTGAGATCTACCCCTGGAATTCCCACAGGAATTATCATGATCCCATGTCCTCCATTCCCGAATCCCACATTCCCACAGGAATTCTGCTCCCACCTTTGCGGTCCAGCTCCTTCTGCCCATATCTGATGTATTCCTGGAGCCATTCTGGGCAGACGTGCTCCAGGTAATTCGTCCACCCCTCAGCCACATTCTCATCTTCCCAGTACCTCCTGGTGACCTCAGCAGCACTGTCGGCCACCACGAATCTCCTGGATTCCAGGTCAAAGGAGAGGAAATCCCGCCCGTCGTAGCTGTACCGGCTGGATCCACGGACACTCCCGTCAGATAGGAGGTCACAGCCATGAACTCGCAACCATGTGTGGAGACCTGGGGGAATTGTATCCACAGAGACCCATGGAATTGTGTCCCAGCCCCACAGAGCCCCATTCCAGCCCTATGGGGCCCCAGAGTCTGATGGAGACCTGAAGAGCCTCATCCCAGCCCCATGGATCACCATCCCAGCCCCATGCATCAACATTCCAAACACATGGATCCCAACTCAACCCCACACATGCCATCCCAGCCCCAGGGATCCATGTCCCAACCCATGGATCTTAAGATATCCCATACCAGCCCCATGGATCCCATTCCAGCCCCACAGATCTCATCCCAGCCCCACAGATTCCCCCACTCACCACTGGTCTGGTTGTTCCGGTCCTGCAGTGTCTCCAGGTTCCTGGCAGCCGCGTGCTGGCGCCTCTTGCATAGCTGGGTCTGCCTATCCCAATATCCCGTCTCGACTCCATTCTTTATCCACTGTGTCAGCGGCTCCACCCGGCCCCGCTCACTGTCGCAGCGCGCGAAGAGGATGCCATCCAGGTACCCAAAGACCATGAACTGGGGAATCCCCGGGCTGGGCTCTGACACCGCCACCTCCAGGTAATGCAGGGAGTGGAGAACTGGGGGGACAAAAAGATTTTGGGGGGGTTGAGGAGCTCAGGGATCAAGGAAAGAGAAACTGGGAGAGTTGGGAAGGGTGTGCATGGGGCCCCAGCGTCCAGGAATGGGGGCTCAGGGGATCTCTGCCCAGGAAAGGAGGATACAAGGACTGGGAGAGGTGGAAGGGGGGTTCCAGGGGATCCATGTGCCCAGGAAAGGGGGTCCAGGGGTCCCCAGTTCCAAGGAAAGAGGGGTCACAAGGTGATAAGACTTGGGATGGCAGGAATGGGGAGCTCAGGGGTCCTTGATGCAGAGGGAAAGGGGGTTGGGGGCTGAGAAAAGCAGGAAAGGGGGTCCAGGGGGTCTCAGGGTCAAGGAAAAGGGGGGGTCTGGAGAAGACAGGATGGATAAGAAAGGGGGTGCATGGGGGGATTGGTACGGGATAAGGGAGGTCCCAGTGCACGTGACTGGAAATTCAGAGGGGTCCCAGAGCCCAGAATTCCCCCTGGGACCCTCCACGACCCCCCAGGGACCCTCCCAGACCCCCCTGGAACCCCCCATAGGACGAACAAGGGGTGGAGATCTGGGGGGAACACAGAGACTGGGGGGAGTGGAACAGGGAGAGCCGGGAAGGGTCCATGGTTCAAGGGAGGGACTGGGCGAGGCGGGATGGGGGATCCAGGGGGTCCCTGTGCCCAGGAAAGGGGGTCCAGGTGATTTACTAAAATATGAGTATTGGTCTAATACCGATACTCAACTGTGACAGACAAAAGACGCTCTAACAATTTAAAGTTAGAAAGTGTATGTTTATTCAGCGCTGGGCAGCAGCGTGAGGTAATCCTCTAATATGCACTGCAAAATCACAGGTGATCACAAAGTCTATTTATTAACAAAGGATTCGAACAAATACATATTCATAATAACAGCCCCTCCCATCCCCGGCTTCCTATGGTAATTAGCTTGAATAGCTGTTAAGCATGCGTGATTGACTTTTCAAATTAAGTCTGGGGTCGTTTTCGTAGGGAGGGGTCTTAAAAGGAGGAAATAAGGCAAGTCTTCCTCACCCTAAACTCTTGACCTTTTCTATCAATGACAATACACATGATTTCTGGGGATAGTCCAATTTTCCAAAGAATTGGTTTCTGGTTGCATTGTCTATGTTCCTTTGAATCTGCTCACTAGTTTCGTCTTTTCCCATTTTAAGAGCAGCTGAGCAAACATGAAATGACAGACAATCAATTATTTAAGTTTCAGATAACTACTCCCTTCTAACTTTTAATTATTTTCAGCAAGGTAACTAAAATCCTAATTTTCTAAGATTAGTGTTTCACAGGGGTCCCCGGTGTTGAAGGAAAGGGGGGTCTGGGAGCTGGGAAAGGAAGAACGGGGGGCCCAGGGGGTCCTTGGGTCACGGGAAAGGGGGGGAACTTAGGCTGGGAGAGGCAAGCGGATCCCAGAGGCTGGAGACAGGAAAGAGAACGAAGGAGAGCGGAGGGAGAGGGGACAGGGGAAAGGGGGAATTCCAGGGAGTTCATCTGAATCCCATTGGATCCCCGCTGCGACCCCGCTGAAACCCCTGGGACGCCCGAAACCCTCTGGGATCCCCCTTTCGGGAAGCGGCGGGAGTGGAAAACGGGGGGACACGGAAAATTGGGGGTCCGGGGGGGAGGGGGCGGGGGAGTCCTAAAGTCAAGGAAAAGGGGCGGGATTGGGGTCTGGGAAAAGCGAGATGCCCGAAAATGGGGTGCAGGGGGGGTCCCAGGCCAGGAACTGGAAATTCAGGGGTGTCCCAGTGCCCAGGAATGGGGGGTTCAGAGGGGTCCCGGTGGTGGAGAAAGGGGTACAGGGGAGCCCCGATGCCCGGAAATTGGCTCTCAAGGGGGTCCCCGTGCCCATGAATAGGGGTTCGGGGAGTCCCCATGCACAGAAATGGGGGGTTCAGGGGGATCCCGGTGCACGGAAATGGGGGTTCAGGGGGGTCTTTCTGCTGGGAAACGCGATGGAGAAGTAACAGGACCCAAAATGAGGGTTCAGGGGTGTTTCCGTGCCCGGGAATGTAGGTTTAGGGAGTTCCCGGTGCCTGGAAATGGAAGTTCAGGGAGGTCGCGGTTTCGTGGGCCCCACTCACCTTTCGTCGCGCCCCCCAGGTCCCCCAGGAGCCCCAGGAGCCCCAAGAGCAGCCCCAGCCCCAGCGCTGCAGCCATCGCGCTGCTCCGCTGCGGGCCCGCCCCCAGCGCTGGCCCCGCCCCCAGAGCCGCCTCCGGCCCCGCCATTGGTGCCGCTTTTTCCTTAGCACCAATGGAAACTCAATATTTAAGTGACGTCATCGGTCGCCGGGTAGATCCCGGTCTCTCGGGTTCGGACGCGGAAGCGAAAGAGACCTAGGGAGCGCGGCGGGGGGAAGGGACGGGGGAATTCCAGAGAATTGCTCGGGATCCCTCTGGATCCCCGCCGCGACCCCCCTGGAGCCCTCTAGAAACCACCTGGGACCCCCTGGGACCCCTCTTAAGAAAGCGCCGGGACTGGAGAACTGGGGGAACACGGAAATTCGGGAGATCTGGGGGTGCAAAGGGAAGGAAAAGGGCGGGTCTGGGGTCTGGGAAGGGCGGGATGCCCGAGAAGGGGGTGCAGGGGGTCCCAGTACACGTGAAGGGGGGTCCAGGACTGGGTCGCAGTGCCGAATATGGGGGTACAGGTGGTTCCCCATGCCCAGTAATGGGGGTTCAGAGGGTCCCGGGGCCAAGGAAAAGGGAGGCTGGGGTCTCTGAGAATGGGAGGGCCAGAAATGGGGATGCGGGGGGGCACTGGTGGTGGGTAAGAGGGTGCAAGGGGATCCCGATGCCCAGGAATTTGGGTTAAGGGGGATTCCCTTCCTGGGATCTGGGGTTCAAGGGGTCCCGGTCCCTGAAAATGGAGGTTCAGGGGGGTCCCGGTGACCAGAAATGGGGGTTCAAGGGGTGTCTGTGCCCGGGAATGGGGGGTTCAGGGGTTCCAGATAAGGGGGTGCACAGGTTTTCAGGACTGGGGAAGGGGGTACAGGAGGGTCCCGGTGCCCCGAAATGAACGTTCAAGGGGGTCTCTGTGCCCAGGAAGGGGGGTTCGCCCGAAAATGGAAATGCAGGGGGGATCCCCGTGCCTAGGAATGGGGGGTTCAGGGGGGTCCCGGGTCCCGAAGCTGCAGCATGGGAGACACGAAATTGACCAGGGATCGCGAGCAGGGGGAAGGGGACAGAGGAAACCCTGGGAATTCCCCTGAATGCCCCCTGCAACCACCCAGGACCCCCTCGCAGGACGAGCAGGGAGTGTAGAACTGGGGGACGTAGAGCTTGGAGGGGTCTGGCGGCGTCCGAGGGTCAGGAAGCGGAACTGGGAGAGGCGGGATGGGGGATCCAGGGGGTCCCAGTGCCCAGGAAAGGTGTCCAAGAGTCCCCAGTGTTTAGGGAAAAAGGGGATCTGGGAGCTGGGAAAGGCAGGAATGGGGGTCCAGGGGGTCCGTGGAGGTCACGGGAAAGGGGGGCTGGGGCTGGGAGACGCGGGGCGGATCCCGGGGACGCAGTTTGGGAGACGCGAAAGCGAGACGAGAGTAGAGGGCAATTCCAGGGAATTCATCTGGATCCCACTGGATCTCCGCTGAGACCTCCTGGGACCCCAGGCTGCCCCCTGGAACTCCCTTCCAGGAAACGCTGGGAATGGACAAATGGGGGGACACAGAAATTTGGGAGATCTGGGGGTCCAAAAGTCGAGGAAACGAGCGGATCTGGGGGTGTGGGAAGGGCAGGATGGCTGGGAATGAGGGTGCAGGGTGGTCCCAGAGCACTGATGGGGGTGCGGGGGGATCCCATCCCCGGAAAAGGGGGGTGCAGGGGGTCACGGTGCTGGGGAAGGGAGTATGGGGGAGTCCCCGTGCCCAAAAATGGGGGTTCAGGGGTTCCTGTGCTGGGGAATGCGTTTTAAGGGGCAATTTCCTTCCCAGAATTTGGGGCTCAAGGGCGTTCCGGTGCTCGAAAATAGGGGTTCAGGGGGTGCAGGTGACCAGAAATGGGGGGTTCAGGGGAGGTCTCCGTGCCAGATAAGGGGGTACAGGATGGTGTTAATGTTGGGAAAGCAGGTACAGTGGGGTCCCAGTGCTAGGCAAGAGGATTGAGGCTGGGGTCACAGGACCCAAAATGGGGATTCCGGGGGTTCCCCTGCCTGAGAATGTAGGTTCAGGGGGTTCTCGGTGCCCATAAATGGAAGTTCAGGTGTGGGAAGATAGGGAGTGGTCAGCTGGCCACAAGCTGCTGATGGAGTTGGTGTCTGCGACAGTTTGGGACGGAGTGTGCTGGCTGTGCTGTGAGAAAGTAAAGGACATGCAGTTGTGCAAGGGACAGGTAAGGAAAGAAGTTGTTGTGTGAAAGACAGATAGGGTTAAGCATCCGGGTAAGGGACAGGTTGGGGTTACCCAGTCATGTAGAAGGAAAAGGGAAACTTGCAGAGAGGAGAGAAATAGTCTGAGCTGTGTGGAGCTGCCTATGAGAAAAGGAGTTAGAGCTGCCTGAAAGAAGTTTACTGAGAGAAGGCATGAAAAGGTTTTAATACAGGACTGGTGATGATGCCAGTCATGTCCATCTCAACATAATAACTACATCCTTCCATGTCTCAGTTCAACGTCTTTAGTTTTACCCCAAGGTTGGATGTTTTAAAAGGATGAAGAGAAATGAACAGCAAATCAAGGCCAAAAGAAAAAGATTTCTGTGTCTCTGTGAGCTGAGGATCCATGTACTTGGTAGGGAGGGAAGAACCTTTTTTGGAGGGCTTTCCATCCCACTGTCTCCAAAATCTTGGTCTTTGCCCCAGTTCATCAGCATTTGGCTGTGGAAGACACCCCTAGGCAATAGGAAATCAAAATCCTGAAATCACTAAGGTTGGAAAAGACCTCCAAGACCATTCAGTATTTCTGGATGCCACCAGAAGATAGGATTGAACACAGAAAATTTTCTGGGGTTGAAAGTCAACAAATCCACTCTCCCCAAGGACCTCCCAATGTCGGTTTGCGTCCCAATGGACATTCCTGCCCCTGCATTCATTAAAGTGCCCACAGGGAGACAGGAGGATGAAGAGCCCCCCAGCCAGGTGTCTTCCCAACACAAATCACTAGGACCACAGATCACCAGGGCTCTGCCCAACAGGGGTCACCCAACAACGATCCTCCCATGGGGGATGGAGCTGGAGTAGAGCATGAAGCTCTTCCCACACTCAGGGCATTCACAGGGCTTCCCTTAGTGGTGGTTCTGTTGGTGTTGGGTCAAGTTAGAGCTCTGTGAGAAGCTCTTCCCACACTCAGGACACTCGTAGGGCCTCTCCCCAGTGTGGATGCACCAGTGTTTGGTGAGGTCAGAGTTGTGCTTGAATCCCTTCCTGCAGTCAGGGAAGCGGAAGGGCCTCTCCTCTGAATGAATACACTCATGTCTCAGGTGATCTGAGCTAGTCTGAAACCTCTTTCCACACTCCGGACACACATAGGGCCTCTCCCCAGTGTGGATGCACTGGTGGCTTCTCAGGGTGGACATCCACCCCAAAGCTCTTCCCACATTCCAAGCAGGTGTAGGGCTGTTCCCCTGTGTGGGTGTTCTGGTGCTGCATCAGCTGGAAGATCTCACTGAAGCTCTTCCCACATTCTCCACACTCATAGAGCTGTTCCCCAGTGTAGATCATCTGGTGCCGGCTCAGGATGGAGGTCCACCTGAAACCTTTCCCACATTCCAAGCACTTGTGGGGCTTCTCTGCTTCATGAGGCTTCTCCACCAGCTCTGAGCTCTGCCTGGATCTCCAGCCGCCTTCCCAGCTCTGGGAGGGTTTCTACTCCTTGCAGCTCCCTGGGCTGGATTTGCAGCCCCTCCTCCTGAGGGATCTCTGGGGCTTTTCCTCCTCCTCCATGCACCCATGCCTTGGGAATGGAAAATCCTGGTATAAGGAAAAAACAAGAGGAGACTGCCTTGGGCTGGGGGTTCTTCTTTGCCCAAGTGCAACTCAGGAAGACATTGGGTGTCTTATGCCTGTAAGAACCACCATTACACCAAGATTCAGCCCAAAAATCCTCCAAACATCAAGACACAGAAAAAGAACCCTGCAAACCTCAAGATTTAGCCATAATCCCCTCTAAAACATAAAGATTCAGTTCCTGCAAGAAGAAAAGCACTAATGTTTAGCCCAATAAAGCTAAGAAACACCAAGTTTGACATCTGTGGAAATCGTGGAACCCCCTCTGCTGCAATCTGCTGCATGTAGGGGGAGCAATGCTCATGGGGCTAGGGGAGAGGCTGGAGATACAGGGAGAGGTGGAATCTTGTGCTGCTTCCCGTTTCTGCTCGTCCTCCTCCTGCTTCCCACATTCATCTTCCCCCTACTATTCTTCTTCCTCCTGTACAATCCCACCTTCTCCTCCCATGTGCATCATTTTACCATTTTGTCCTTGAGCCCTGCTTCTCCTTCCCTTCTCCTGCTGCCCCCAGGTCCAGCACCCACTGCCGGCTCCCTCTTCTCCCCAAACCCTCAGCATCCCAGCACAGGGGCAGGGACGGAGCTGGGGCAGCTCGGGCTGGGGCAGCGCTGGGCTCTTGGCCGCTCCCGCCCGCACTCAGTCCCCACTGCAGCCGCTCCCACCACGACAGCGTGGGGGGGCCCGGCCTTGGCATTTGCAGAGATCTCATGGCAAATGGCCGATGGCCTCTGCCCCTTCTTCTCTGAATGAAATTACCTTTACAGGACTCCTCTGTCTTCTTTGTGGACAGAAATGTTGGGGAGGAGAAAATAGAAAAACCTCATAAGTATGAGAGCATGGTGAAATATTTTGAAACCATAAGTGAAATAGAAATGATAGCACTTTTCGATTGTGGGGCTGAAAGCAACCATGTGAAGGTTTAGGGCCTCTTCCTTTGTTTGGATAATGCCAAATGCCACAAATACCAAGGAGCTAACAGATACCCTGTTCCAATTATGGCAGGAAAGGTTTAGAGATAAGGTTTATAGATAAAACCATAAAACATGGTAATTTAGTGATTCCTATAGGTTGCATGCAAATATTAGGAAATTAGTATTTTGTAGTAGATTGGTTAATGGAAATTAAAATACTCATCGTAGAAGAATACTTGTTGTATTGTAAACGGGAAATCGCTCTTATCCTCTCTCTTATCCTCTTTACTCTCTATGCTCTATTCTCTCTACTCTCTTATTCTCTCTTACACTCTCTCCCTCATATACCCACACCCTTATAGTAAACTACAAACTTCAAGACCAAGATATAGAGAGCTCCTGAGTCTGTCCTGACGACCGTCCACCTGACAATAACCCCCACAGATTGGCGCCCCAACTTGTTTTAAGGGCCAGTTCACCTTCTGGGGTGAGACATTTCTCCATGGACGGTAATTAAAAATACTACTTTTAATTGCTTTCTCGGTTTTTGTGAGCACAGCATACATCGCATTGCTGCGCAGCGTTATGAGCTGGAGCTCTTAAAAAATCTGTCGAGGCAGCTGTCGAGCAGGGGGAGCCGAGCTCTGGATGGACTTGTCTGACAGCCCTCGAGCCTGGACACTGCTGCTGTGTAGTAGTGCCTGGAGCTCCTGGAGGGACCCTGCCGTGGCATTCCCAGAGCTCGGGGCTGCTGTTGATCAGTGTCTCCCAGAGCACTATGGAGAATCCTGCCTCGTGCACTGAGCACAGCTGAGCGCTGCTAGGCACTACCTGAACTGTAGCTCAAAGTTTGGAGAGAAGGAGGTCTCAAGCGTGCTAAGCAGTTGCATAGCGACGCCTAAAGCACAGCTCAGAGGAGAGGACCAGAAATACAGCATCCTCCACACCACAAGACCACCTGGCCAGCATCTTCGCAGGAGCTCGGACACTGGACACTGTATTGGCGACAACCGAGGTTAGTACATAAGTCTAATAATGGGACAGACTCTTTCCGCTCACGAGACAGCTCTCTATGAGCAACTAAAGCATTTATTAAACTCCGGTCGAATTAATCTGCCAAAGGAGAAGTTAAAGAATGTCTTAAAATGGACTCTGATTCACTTTCCAAACACAGATCACTCTGCAGTCTTTACCACAGACTTTTGAGACAAAGTCAGTGTAAAGCTCTTTAATGACATATCCCGCCAAGATATGGCTGCAGCAGAGCTCGTCCCAGCTTGCAGAGTGCTGGTGGAACTGTTTGCAGATAAATAGCCCTCCCCGGCTGCCGTTCCGCCAAGCCCTCTTTCCGCCACGAGTCCAGCCCCTGGAATGCAAGAAGCCATACCATGCCCCTCTCCTGCAAACCTCATGGCCCCAGCGGCCGCCATCCTGCCCGCTTCCGCCACCCCTCCCCCTGCACCTGCGGTCCCGAACACCACCCTCGTGATCCCAGCCGCTGTGTCCACCCATGCTATGTCTGCGACCATCCCTGCCCCCGCTGCCCCCGTCCCTGGCCCCGCTTTCCCTGCCCCTGTTCCGTTGGTTACTGCGGATCCCAGCCCTCCTTACGCAATCGTCTGTCTCCCTGCCCCTCGTTCCATCACTGCCGCGACCCCGCCTCTTGGCTCCACCCCTGCACACATGCTCACCACCTTCATGGCTGCAGCCCTGCCTCCCGCTGCTGACATCATGCTGACCCTGCCCCCTTCCCTCCTTCCCGTGGGCTCCGGTGCCCATCCCCCAATGCCCGGCACTGTATCTATTCCCCACGTGGCTGCGGCTTCCATTGTTGCAAACCTGTTACAAACACACCAGGCTGCATTGTCCCCAGTCCACCTGGTTCCCCTAGTCGCCGCAGAAGTGCCATCGGTGCTGCCCCAGGTCCGAAAATGCCAGGACGTGCCAGTCAGTCCTACGCTGGTGCCACCGGCAGTGGTGGGGATGAGCCCCATCCCCATGCCGGGAAGCACCTGCCATGAAGCAGGCCCGCTGCTAAAACCAGCCCATGCCTCAGTGCGCTACGACAGCTGCCCCTGCTCAGCCCCAGAGCTCCCTGTGCACGCACATCACGGCCCAACACCAGCCGGCCCCGCTCACCGAGACGCCGTCCTTCCATTCCGGCCGCGCCGCCGCTGCCTCCATTCCCAGCTTCCGGCCAGTCTGGAACGCCCGCGATTCACATGGCACTGCCACCACCCGCCGCCATAGCTCCCAGCCCACGTGCTATGTCCCCAATACAGCTCCCCACTTCCGCACCACTACCCGTTCTGGCCCCGCTTCTGCCTCCCGCTCCAGTCCCTCCATGGCTCCTCAACCCATTTATGCCAGCACAACTCAGCCCTTCCCAACCCCTCCCGCTCCATGGCAGACCACGATCAGCACAGCCGCCATAACAGCTCGCGCCGCACCAGGAATGGAAGCTGCACATGCGCAGAACTCGCCAGCACCTCCTGCACCTGCGCTGATCCTACAACCGCTGTCCTCCCTGGGTCCTAAAGTGTCACTTCACAGATATCTGTCCGCGTTTATCCCTCACCTGAACCTAAACACAGCACACACTGCCGATTTACAGAGAGATGCCTCCACAGCTCCCGGTCCAGCACATCAGATGCCTACAGTACCGCAGCCAAACCCACCACCAGACTTCTCCAGTCCAGCCCTGCCATCGCAACCTGGCAGGCATATCGTGCAAGACACAGGGGGAATTGACAGTATAGCACTGACATTAATAAATACAGGACAGTCAAAGAACTATTTTGCACCTGCTAATCCTACTACTATGCTATTTGTACAAAAGACATCTCCGCTACAAAATGGGATGATATATCCTGAAAACTCACCAGAATCGAACTCCCAGAAATATTATGATAATTGTCAGTTAACAAATTGGCGGGAGATTAGACGAGACATTTGCAAAGATGCTAGCAATGCTTGTTATATTCAGTCAGCAGCCCGGTGGCCCTAGGACATGGTCTGCAATTCCATCTCACGAAATTAAAGAATTAAGAAAAGCGGTAAGGGGTAGTGGCTATTGCTCACCCTATTTCAAACAGCTGCTAAAAAGCACATTAGACGGACATACACTCACACCCAATGACTGTAAAAATCTTGCCACTATAACCCTTACAGACTCACAGTATCTTCCATGGGAACTGAAGTGGAAACGAATGCTCACCGAAACATTAGCAACATACAGAGAGAGCACGGATATAGATCTGCGTGCCCTGACCATATCTAAACTAACAGGTAAACATCCCGATGACAGGAATGAAGATCAAGTGAATCTACCCAGAATGGCCTTAGATGACATTAAGAAAATGGCCCATAGAGCTTTTTTGCAGATTCAGCCTGCAGGGAACTTTGAAAAAGCGTATAATCTGATTGCCCAAGACCTATCTGAACCATTTACTACATTTGTGGACAGGGTAATACAGGCAGCAGAACGACAATGTGATAATGAAATAGCTCGTCCCATAATGATACGAGACATTATTGAAAATAATGCAAATACAGAATGTAAAAAGGCTATTAAAGCTACAAGAAAGGAAAAGCCCACAGTGCCTGAAATGATAGATGCCTGCAACAAAATTGGAATCCACAGCAAGTGGCTTCTACTTAAGCGAATGAACTTGGAAAAACTCTAGGAGAAAAAATGAAAAGGGTTCTCACAGCTCAAACAACACAAGCAGCTGCAATGACAGCACAGGCAGAAGCATGAGACCAGAAGCTCACTGAGATCCTAGCCGCTTTACACGTGAACTCTCAAAAAAATAACAACACCATAGCTGTGATGCCTGCTGCTGTAACCTCAGGACCTTGCTATTTCTGCAAAAAAATGGGTCATATCATGAGGAACTGCCCAGAAGTTAGAAGAATGGTACAAACATCAGATCGCTGCTCCAATCGCAAAAAGGGACATCATTTCCCATGGCAGTGCCAAACCAAACCTGATATGAGCAGGAAACACAGTCCAAAAAACTCCAAGACGAGTGCGCAAAGCCACCACGTGATGAAATGAGTTATGGCACCACAGAACCCCAAGGGAGGATTTGTAAATATTCCACCTCAGAGGCCATTTCTTCCATTACCAGCAGAACCCCAAGTTATGCCACAGGCTTATTACCCCCAGGGTTCTGGTGCACTTTGGCAACCTCCCAGTCAAAAACATTTTTAAAGGACAGTGGTTATGACTATATTTCAACAGGGATTACTGGGACTTCTCAATATAGACAAGACTTTTTAGTTACTGCAAAGAAAGGAATGGTAGTCTAGGACTGCTTGTTTTGCCTTGTGTATTCTCTGTCAATTGCAATGAAGAATGACGAGTGTTAGCCAATGCCTGCTATCCCCCTTTGCATATACCATCTAAAATCCCTATAGCTATTGCTATAGCACTGTTTATGGGGACTACGGAGTATATGCCACCTTGCGATTCCTCATCTGCTCATGAGAACCCTGAAGTTCTATGGGTTCAACACATGAGTACACAACGACCAATGACGACTTGTGAATTGTCTACTGGTGGGATTCAAGTTAAGATCAAGGGGATGATTGATACAGGAGCCGATGTCACTGTGGTCTCCTATTACTATTGGCCAGCAGAATGGAAATTAATAACTCCCCCAGGTGCTCTCACAGACATTGGAGCTGTCACTCCGTGCTTACAGAGTGAATCTGTAGCCAGTATTACAGGACCACAGGAAAAAAAGGCATCGGTCCGTCTCTGCGTAGTGCAGAGACACATCACAGTGTGGGGAAGGGATTTGCTTTCTCAGTGGGGAGCCAGAACTGAACTGGATTTTTCGTAGGGGTCACTGAAACACTCAGCACTTTAAAATTGACCTGGAAAACAGACAACCCCGTTCGGAAACCCCAGTGGGCCCTAACAGATAATAAGGTGAGTGTTCTGAAAAACCTACTGACTGAAGAACTGCAAAAAGGTCACATCACACCCACTAACAGCCCATGGAAACTCACCTGTATTTGTAATCCATAACAAAGCCTCTGGCACCTGGCAATTTTTACACGATCTCAGAAAAATTAATGCAGTAATTGAGAACATGGGCCCTCTCCAACCTGGCCTGCCCAACTGTCCTGGGTTAGTGTTATGACTACTCCTCTAACTGCCCCCCCCATCTGTCTGCACGGAGCTGCTGCCGCCGTGGCCGTTCCTCCCCCGCCCCGGCTGGCCCGGCTGCTGGGCTGCTGCTGCCTGCTGCTTTGGCTGCTGCTGCTGGCCTGCTGCTGCTGCTTTTGCTGCTGCTTTTGCCGCTTTGGCTGCCGCTTCTCCCCTAGCTTTTGCCCCAGCTTCTCCTGCCCCCAGCTGCTCCCTCTTTCTCTCTCCCTTCTTCCCCTCATCCCGAAGATCTGCACCGGCTCCGGATGGAGGGATCTGAACATCAGAGACTGCGTCTGGAAGCCTGCCACAGAAGCTTTGCACCCTTCCCAGCAGGGACTGACCGAGCTCGTCCATCCTCGCTCACCTTGGTGAAAACGTTTTGTGTCATCTGGGGATTGTTCTTTCCTGGTGCTGGGAAGTGTTTTGTTAAAATAAACAAGTTTTTTCCACTTTTTTCCCTCGGAGGAAGTTCTTCCCGAACCCGGTAGTGGGAGGGGGAAGGAGTTCTGGGGGTTTATTTTCCTAGGGGGACTCCTTTGCGAGATTTCTCTCGTAAATTTGTCCAAAACCAGGACAAATCTTGGCGCCCAACGTTAGGGGCACGAGGAAGTGGAAAAAACTTTATTACCTTGTAACTGTGTATTGGTATAGATTTAAAATGTTTTTTGGGATGGAAGCTGGTATGTGGTTTTGGATACTAGGGTTTTTTGAGGTTTTAATACCTCTCTGGTCTTTGGGGTTATTTTCCTATCCGGAAATAGCTCCAGTGCTGTCCCTTATTTGTAGTTTTTATCATAGAGGGATAATGACCAAAATATTTATCGGACTGGACTTGGTTGCGATGGCTTGTAAGAGGTTTATAAAGATGCTGGAATCGGTTCCAGGGATATCTTCTGGATCCTGGTTATGGATATGCACTCAGTTTGTTAGAGGAGAAGAGGGGGAGGAGGCTTTTCAGCCTTTGCTTTCCTTTGTCTCCTCTGAATTTTTTGCATCTTTATTAGAAAATGTGCAAGTTTCCCTGAACACTAAAGAGATTATCTTTCTGATGTTTAATTTAGTAAGCTTTTTATACACTGTTTACAGTTTATATAAAATGAGAGCTGAGATTTCTAGAGGGGCTGGTGTAACTCCTGATTTAGGAGCAAAGCAAAATGTGAAGAGTCCTGAATGGTGTGGGAAATGGCAGGACCTGGGCCAAATGTTAAAGGAATTTTCTGATCCTATAGTTTGGGACTTTCCACAGGAGAAAATTCAAAACCCAGCTGAGGTGGTAAAATATTTGAAAGAGAAGTGCCATGATAACCCTAAGGAAAAAAAGATCACTGCAGTGAGCTGGGCCCTGGCGTATGCTTATCGTAGCCTGTTAGATAGTGTAGGACCACAGACAGCAGTCAGGGAACACGGAGATAGAATAGTTACCATCCCAGTGACTCAGGATGTAGTAAACACTCCAGACTTGAGGACAGGGGCGAAATTAGATAATAAACTTCAACCAATGGCCGTGGCTACTAGCACCAGAAGTGGAAAGTGCACAAAGAAGACCGATCGGCCTGTGGATGATGAGGATGAGGATGCAGGAGAAGGACCCTCAACGCCTCCTGATATAAAATCAAGAGTAAAAACAACTAGTGTGAGATCAGAGACTAATAATGAGTCCCTGTCCCTAAAGGATCTTCGTGGTCTGAGGAAGGATTATACAAGACGACCCGATGAGTCCATAATTAGTTGGCTGGTCCGGCTTTGGGATGCGGCAGGCGAGGCTACCATCCTGGATGGCACGGAAGCGAGACACCTGGGATCCCTGTCACATGATCCTGTCATCGATCAGGGAATGATGAGGGAGGCTAACCCTCAAAGCCTCTGGGCACGGGTTTTAGACAGTGTGGCACAAAGATATCTGTGTGCCGATGACCTATATATGCAACAAACCCGATGGAAAACCATGGAGCAAGGGATCCAACGACTAAGGGAAATGGCAGTGGCAGAGATCATTTTTTCGGAGGCTGTAACAACTAGGAATCCAGACCTGGTCCCATGCACACCGGTGATGTGGAGAAAACTTGTGAGACTCGGGCCATCTGAATACGCCTCTGCCTTAGCAATAATGAAGCGAGAAGAGGTACATGAGACAGTTCTTGATATGGCTAAGATGCTTCGAGCCCATGCGGATGCTGTGCATGGCCCAACGCATGCCAGAATCGCAGCCATGGAAACATGCTTGCAGAACTTAGAGGACAAGATAGAGGAAAATCATAAGAGGCTCAGGGAGGAGATTAAGGAGGACCTCCTCCAAATTTCAGCAGTGCAAATTAGACGTCCTGGTATCCAACGCAGACATTTCCCCGATGGGGAGAGGAGGTATACTCCTCGAGCCGAGTTGTGGTTTTTCTTGCAGGATTCTGGAGAGAACATGAGGAGATGGGATGGGAAGCCTACGGCTGCTCTGGCACAACGGGTGCGTGATCTGAACGAAGGCAAGATTAAAAGAGGAAGTTCCGCCAAAAGGAGAGCTGCTCCTGTTTCCCGTAGTCAAAATGCCAAACATGATAATGATAATGACATGTCTGACCCTCTTGAGGGAACTTCTAAGACCTATGCCCCAGAAAAGAAGAATAATCAGGCTTAGAGGGGCCCTGCCTCTAGCCAGGGTGAGGCGAGGGAGAACCGTGTTTTTTGGACTGTGTGGATTCGGTGGCCTGGCACATCGAAACCACGGAAGTATAAAGCTTTAGTGGATACAGGAGCAAAGTGTACGATAATTCCATCAAGATATGTGGGGGTAGAATCCGTTTCAATTGCTGGTGTGACAGGTGGATCGCAGGACTTTACCATAGTGGAAGCTGAAGTGAGTTTAACTGGAAAGGAGTGGAAAAAACATCTTATTGTGACTGGCCCAGAGGCACCATGTATTTTGGGAATAGATTACCTCCGAAGTGGGTATTTTAAAGACCCAAAAGGTCTTAAGTGGGCATTTGGAATAGCTGCTGTGATGTCAGAGCACATTTGGCAACTGAATACCTTGCCTGGACTATCTGAAAATCCGATTACTGTAGGACTTCTGAAAGGGGAAGAGCAAAGGGTACCAATTGCCACTTCCGTAGTACATCGCCGGCAATATAGGACAACTCGAGATGCTGTGATCCCCATCCATAAGATGATCCGGGAGCTAGAGAGCCAAGGGGTGGTCAGCAAAACCCACTCACCCTTCAACAGCCCCATCTGGCCTGTGCGCAAATCTGATGGAGAATGGAGACTGACTGTGGACTACCGCGCATTGAATTAAGTCACCCCACCGCTGAGAGCTGCCGTGCCGGACATGCTGGAGCTCCAGTACGAGCTAGAGTCCAAGGCAGCAAGGTGGTATGCCACCATTGACATTGCCAATGCGTTTTTCTCCATTCCTTTGGCTGCAGAGTGCAGGCCTCAGTTTGCTTTCTCCTGGAGGGGCGTGCAGTACACCTGGAACCGACTGCCCCAGGGGTGGAAACATAGTCCCACCATCTGCCATGGGCTGATCCAGGCTGCACTGGAAAAGGGTGAGGCTCCAGAACATTTGCAGTACATCGATGACATCATTGTGTGGGGAAATACAGCAGAAGAAGTGTTTGAGAAAGGAGAGGAAATTATCCAAATCCTCCTGGAAGCCGGTTTTGCCATTAAGAAGAGTAAAGTTAAGGGACCTGCTCGTGAGATCCAGTTCCTAGGAGTGAAGTGTCAAGATGGAAGATGTCAGATTCCCACTGATGTTATTAACAAAATCACAGCTATGTCTCCACCCACTAACAAGAAAGAAACACAAGCTTTCTTGGGTGCTATAGGCTTTTGGAGGATGCACATCCCCGAGTACAGTCAGATTGTGAGCCCTCTTTACCAGGTCACTCGGAAGAAGAATGATTTCCATTGGGGCCCTGAACAACAGCAAGCCTTCGCCCAGATTAAACAAGAAATTGCCCATGCAGTAGCTCTTGGCCCAGTTAGGACGGGGCCAAATGTGAAGAATGTGCTCTATTCTGCAGCTGGGAGCCACGGTTTGTCTTGGAGTCTGTGGCAGAAGGTGCCTGGTGAGACCCGAGGCCGACCCCTGGGATTTTGGAGCAGAAGTTACAGAGGATCGGAAGGCAACTATACCCCAACAGAGAAGGAAATCTTGGCCGCCTATGAGGGAGTCCAAGCTGCTTCAGAAGTGATCGGCACAGAAGCTCAACTCCTCTTGGCACCCCGACTGCCAGTGCTGGGGTGGATGTTCAGTGGGAAAGTTTCCCTCTACCCACCATGCCACCAGTGCCACATGGAGCAAGTGGATTGCCCTCATCACTCAGCGCGCCCGGATTGGAAAACTCAATCGTCCCGGGATTTTAGAAATAATTACAAACTGGCCAGAAGGTGAAAGATTCAGTGTCACGGATGAGGAAGAAGAACCAGTGACACGGTCTGAAGAAGCCCCACCATACAGCCAGCTGCCGGCAGAGGAAGCACGTTACGCTCTATTCACTGACGGTTCTTGCCGCATCGTAGGGATGAACTGGAGGTGGAAAGCAGCTGTATGGAGCCCAACACGACGGGTCGCAGAGGCCACTGAAAGAGAGGGCGGATCAAGTCAGCTTGCTGAACTTAAAGCTATTCAACTGGCCCTAGACGTTGCAGAAAGAGAGAAATGGCCGAAACTCTATGTGTACACTGATTCCTGGATGGTGGCCAATGCTCTGTGGGGATGGTTGAAGAAATGGAAAGAGACGAACTGGCAGCGCAGAGGTAAACCAATTTGGGCTGCTGAAGAATGGAAAAGAACATCGCTACTCGGTTAGAGAAACTACCTGTGAAAGTTTGCCATGTAGATGCCCATGTCCCCAGAAGTAGAGCCAATGAAGAACAGCAAAACAATCAGCAGGTAGATCAGGCTGCAAAGATAGGGGTGTCTAAGATAGATCTTGACTGGGATCACAAGGGAGAGTTGTTCCTAGCACGATGGGCCCATGATGCCTCAGGCCACCAGGGAAGAGGTGCCACCTATAAGTGGGCACGAGACCGAGGGGTGGATCTTACCATGGACAGCATAACACAAGTTATCCATGACTGTGACACCTGCGCTGCCATCAAGCAGGCCAAGCGAGTGAAGCCCCTCTGGTATGGTGGACGTTGGTCCAAGTACAAGTACAGGGAGGCTTGGCAGATTGATTACATCACACTGCCTCAGACTCGCCAGGGTAAACATTATGTGCTGACCATGGTGGAAGCCACCACCGGCTGGTTGGAGACCTACCCTGTGTCCCATGCTACTGCCCGCAACACCATCTTGGGCCCGGAAAAGCAGGTCCTTTGGAGGCATGGTACCCCTGAGAGGATTGAATCAGACAACGGGACTCATTTTAAAAATAACCTCATCAACACCTGGGCTAGGGAACACGGTATTGAGTGGGTGTACCACATCCCTTACCATGCACCAGCTGCGGGTAAAGTGGAGAGGTACAATGGATTGTTGAAGACCACCTTGAAAGCATTGGGTGGGGGGTCTTTTAAAAACTGGGAACAACATCTAGCAAAGGCTACTTGGTTAGTTAACACCAGAGGTTCCATCAACCGAGCAGGTCCTGCCCAGTCTGACTCCCTTAATATAGTGGATGGAGATAAAGTCCCAGTGGCCCAAGTTAGAGGTTTGTTAGGAAAGGCAGTATGGGTTAATCCTGCCTCGAGTACAGGCAAACCCATTCATGGGATTGTCTTTGCTCAAGGACCACGATGTACGTGGTGGGTAATGCAGAAAGATGGAACAACAAGATGTGTACCTCAGGGAGATCTGAGGGGTGATTGTGGGGTGAGACAGAAGGAATAACGTAAGTGTTGAAGGCCTGAGTAAGTAAAATGAGAGGAAACGTGTAAGTGTTGAAGGTTTGAGCAAGTAGATGAAAGCTTTTACATTGTATAGTGGTGTATATATCCCAATCGTGTGTGTTCACGATGTGGGATAAGGGGTGGAATGTCCTGGGTCAGTGTTATGACTACTCCTCTACCTGCCCCCCTCCTCTGTCTGCAGGGAGCTGCTGCCGCCTCCCCCGCCCCGGCGGGCCCGGCTGCTGGGCTGCTGCTGCCTGCTGCTTTGGCTGCTGCTGCTGCTGGCCTGCTGCTGCTGCTTTTGCTGCTGCTTTTGCCGCTTTGGCTGCCGCTTCTTCCCTAGCTTTTGCCCCAGCTTCTCCTGCCCCCAGCTGCTCCCTCTTTCTCTCTCCCTTCTTCCCCTCATCCCGAAGATCTGCACCGGCTCCGGATGGAGGGATCTGAACATCAGAGACTGCGTCTGGAAGCCTGCCACAGAAGCTTTGCACCCTTCCCAGCAGGGACTGACCGAGCTCGTCCATCCTCGCTCACCTTGGTGAAAACGTTTTGTGTCATCTGGGGATTGTTCTTTCCTGGTGCTGGGAAGTGTTTTGTTAAAATAAACAAGTTTTTTCCACTTTTTTCCCTCGGAGGAAGTTCTTCCCGAACCCGGTAGTGGGAGGGGGAAGGAGTTCTGGGGGTTTATTTTCCTAGGGGGACTCCTTTGCGAGATATCTCCCGTAAATTTGTCCTAAACCAGGACAAGCTGGAACGCTGACCTAATCCGGCACCAGAGGATCCACACAGGGGAAAAGCCCTACGAGTGTGGGGAATGTGAGAAGAGCTTCATCAATAAATACAACCTGATGCTGCACCAGGTGATCCACACTGGCGAAAAGCCCTACACCTGCTTGGAATGTGGTGAGAGCTTTGGGTGGAGCTCCACCCTGAGAAGACACCAGCACGTCCACAGTGGGGAGAGGCCCTACCAGTGTCCTGAGTGTGGGAAGAGATTTAAGACCAGCTCCCATCTCATCATACATGAGCGGATTCACAAAGTGGAGAGACCCTTCCGCTGCGCTGACTGCGGGAAGGGATTCAAGCACACAACTCCCATCTCATCAGACATCAGCGCATCCACGCCAGGGAGAAGCCCTATGAGTGTCTTGAGTGTGGAAACAGCTTCTCCTGGAGCTCAGCCTTAACCCTTCACCTACGGAGGCACTACTAAGGGAAGACCTGTAAGTGCCCCAAGTGTGGAAAGAGCTTCGTGCTCTGCTCCTGCTCCATCCCCTATGGGAGTATCGGTGTTGGATGATCTCCAGTGATCCCCGTTGGGCAGAGCCCTGTTTATCCGTTTTGGGAAGGCATCTGGCTGGGGGGAGCTCTGCGTAATCCTGTGTCCCTGTGGGCACCTGGATGAATTCAGGGGCAGGAACGTCCATTGGGACACAAACCGACATTGGGAATTCTTTGGGGAGAGTGGATTTGTTGACTTTCAACCCCAGAAAATCTTCTATGTTCAATCCTATCTTCTGGTGGCATCCAGGAATACTGAATGATCTTGGAGGTCTTATTCCAACCTTAGTAATCACTTAATTTTGATTTTCTATTACTAAAGGGTGTCTTCTGCAGCAAAGTGGTGATGGACTGGGGCAAAGACCATGATTTTGGAGACAGTGGGGTGGAAACTTTTCCATAAAAGGTTCTTCCCTCCCACCCAAGCACATGGATCCTCAGCTGGCATGGACAAGGAAATGCTTTTCTTCTTGACTTGTTTTGATTTAGATTTCTCTTCATCTCTTTAAAACATCCAACACTAAAAATAAAGACACTGAACTGAGACATGGGTGGGGACATGGGGGGACCTAGACATGATGGGACACAGACATGGTGAGTGACAGTATCACATGGACATGGAAGTGGACGTGGCCGTTCATGGGGTCAGCAGGGGACATGGGCATGGATGGAGATCTAGGGTATGATGAGAGGGATAGAAACGTGGTGGGTGAGGACCCAAGGATCCCCTTGCCTGGAGCCCCAGCCGGGCATTGGGCTCCTGGAAGGGAATTAATGTCCTTGTCCCCACGAGGGAAATCCCAGCACACCCAAGGTGTCGGGGGAAGCTCAGAGGCCATAAACTACACTTCAAAAATCCTTGACCTCAGGCATTCCTCCTAGGAAAAAGTGGCAATTAGGTGCTTGAATTGTGAGATTGGGTAGTATGGGACCTTCGGAGTAAGGGGGAGGGGCCTGGAACACCCAAAAGCAAGCATGTGGGATGGGGCTGGTGGTGTGGGGGGGCAACGGGGAAGGGTAGAAGAGCAGGGGAAAAAGGAGCTGGGACCCCCAAAGAGTAGGGGGAGGGGGCTGTGACCCCCAAATTACATTGGTAGGGTTCCTGCTCCTCCTTTGTAGTCCTGCCTCATCTTCCTATGCTTTCCAGCCCTTCTCCCACTTCTTCCTTGGCCCTCCTCCTCCATCCTTTCTGCTCCCCCCTGGGCCCAGTGCCCACCCTTGGCCCCCCCACCATTTTCCCAACACCGTTGCATCCCACGGGAGGAGCTAGGATGGAGCTGGAGCAGTTTGGGCTGTCTGAGCTGGTCTCTGCCCGGTCTGAGGCCCATCATGCCCCCCTCCCTGAATTCCTCTGGCATCTTAGGGGTTTCTGGCACCTTTGGGGTTGACACGGTGCCGTGTTGGGGTTCAGGTTCCTCCCAAGGCCCCCCCCAGAGCGGGGGTGAGAATGGGGGACACGATCTTTCCTAGGGGTCTCCCTATTCCCAATCCATGCCAGGGCCCGTTCTGTCCCCCTCCCCAGTCATGGCTCCCCCGTCGGAGTCCCTCCAACTCCTACCCCCACTGGCCCCGCAATAAACAGGATCAGCGAAATGGGAAGCTTTATTGGGAATCCTGGGAGCAGCCGTTCGGGGGTCAGAGTGACACTAGGGCTGGGGGTCCCTGGGGGAGCACACACGTTCACCCAAGTCCTGCTGGTCCCCAGATAGGTGAGCTCCCCAGCGCCACCAGTACCACTAGTACAGCCCCAGCTCCCCGACATGTCCCATCCCCAGCAGCCGTGCTGTGCTGTAGAGGGGTCTCGGCAGCCCTGCCTGGGCAGTGCTGAGAGCACCAATCCAGACTGGTTCAAAGCACGGGAGTAGGATCAGAACCCCATGGATGTGAGTCCATCAAAAGCCGTTTAGAACCCTCAAAATTGGCAGGAAGCATCAGGATTCTCCCAAAAAGGGGTCACTTCCACCCATAAAACTAACTGTGAAATCCCCCAAATCCCCCCTAAAGTTTATAACCCCCTAAAATGGCCGAAAAGCAGCAGGATCTTCCCTAACATGGGTTCCCCATGTCCTTACCTGTGGGGCCGCACTCCAATGTCAGAGCCTGTTGGAGTGTGTAAATAGAAGCCTCTCTGAGTCCCTCAGAGAGAGAAGAATGCAGGGATTGAATCAAAGCCTTTAGAGAAATTAAAATATATTAAGCCACAGACATGAAGGAGAAGTGTAAGTTTTAGTGTTAAAATAGGTAGGGATATTATTAAGTCACATAGATATGCAGTAGAAATTTTTAGTTTTAAGTAAGAATATACTATAAGTGACTTAAGAGAGTTAAAGCCCTAAAAATCTAGTTAAAAGGTTCAGAAATTTTAGCCCCAGGCTGCCTTAGGTTACAACTTAAAGATGTGCCCCAAAGTATGTATTCTATCACCATCTTCATGAAGTGTGGAAACCAAAATGGGGACAGTAATTCCTTATCTCCGTTGGAGATATCCTCTGCTAATGGGCCATCTGTTAAAAACCAGATGGGGCAGTGTTCTTTATCCTTTCCACAACCTATCCTTCCTCCATGCAGAAATCTTCTCTTAATGGGCCATGTGAGTCACACTGCATGACTCATAAAATTACATCCTCCCATTGTGAGATGCTTTACCCAGGGGAAGGAGCCAAGCATTTCCTACCTAAAATCTGCAATCCTAGGAACACCAAGCTGGCCTTTTTCCACAGCAAAAGGAATCTAAACCCGGACCTTTCCACATCATCACTGGACCTTTGGAGGAAAACTGCACCCCTCTACAAGACCACTGCTTCAACAGAACCAGATCTGTCACTGCAGGAGGACTGCCACCATTTAATTGAACTGCTACCAACACCCTGACTGATAGGGTGTCAGGTTGTATTTCTGACTCTCTCAGTGTTTTGGGTTTAGGATTTTTCGTAGTACTGTATTTTTATTGCAATTTTCCTAGTAAAAGAACTATTATTCCTATTCCCATATCTTTATCTGAGACCTGCTTAATTTCAAAATTATAATCATTTGGAGGGAGGGGGTTTACATTGTGCATTTCAAGAGAGGCTTCTGCTTTTCTTAGCAGACACTTGTCTTTCAAACCAAGAGAAATTGTGGCACCCTATGTGGGGCATGAGGGCATCAAGAGAAAAAAGAGTAACAGTTCTTGAGTAACCTAATTTTTGTGTGCTGGTGTTGGGGGTTGAGTGTTTTTGTATTACTGTGTCAATTTGGAGAATTTTTCTCATTGTCATGCCAGGGGAGCTGGCTGGGCTGCACCCAGGACTTTTGATGGCTCTGAACGGGGGGTGTAGGTGGGAGCTGGGCTGGCGGAGGGGCTCTCGTGCTTCCGGAGGGGGGACTCGTGTTTCCGGAGGGGACTCGTGTTTCTGGCGAGCTGGGAGGAGGACGCCCCGTCTGCAGCCACGCGGCCAGACCCTCTGCGATCACCTGCCCTGCATCCGCCCCGCTGCAGCTCCTGCCTCTGCGGACACAGCTGATCACCCGGACACAGACGGTGAGCGAGGAGCTGCCGCTCCAGCCGCTCTACCCGAGACCGGCGTGGCCGCTGCCGCCCCTCCCGCCTCTCTGCAGCAGCCGGGCTTTGTCTATCTGCAGCACCGGGACCAAGGGCAGAGAGAGAGGGTGCCCACAGCTAAAGAAAGGACTGGGACCGAGTTATAATTTCTGTGTTGTTGGTAGTTTTAATAACTGCTGTTGTTTCTGTTTGTAAGGTTAGATATATTAGCAAAGGAGCTGTTATTCCTACCCCCTTATCTTTGCCTCAGGGTCTTGAATTCGAACATTTATAATACCTGGGGGGGGGGAACTGGATTAAGGTCTCCACTTCAAAGGAAAACTTCTGCTTTTATTGGCAGATACCTGTCTTTCAAACCAGGACAGCTGGATATAAAACCTCATTAGATGGCACATGTGGTCTAGCTTGCCCTGGTTCAGGTGGCACATAGTTATGGCTGAATTTCTCCCATTTACGGGACCTTATCTAAACAGGGGCCCTTTGACTAAGGCTACTGTGGCTGTGTTGGGTATTGGGGTTTGTTCCCTTGCTTTTCTCTGTGTGGAATTTTCCCCCTTATGATGCTAAGGAAGCTTGTTGGGCTGCACCCTAGGTCATGATGGCTAGTGACAAAAGAGATGGGGGGTAGCTGGGCGGGGTCTGGCCCTCGTGCTGGCTGGTGGGGTCAGAGGAAGATGTCTGGGGCTGCTCGCTTCCACCCCCTGCCATCCAACACTGGAGCCAGGTTCTCTGCCGTGGGACACTGCACTGCTGCCTTCCCTGCTCCAGCCTGATACCTCCAAGCACGCAGCTGAGCGCCGCGATCGCTATGGTGAGCGGGGAGTCCTTCCTCCATCCCTTCTCTCACCTGGGACACTGCTAACTGTCCCAGCCCTCCACAACTGCACGGAACCTGCCCTTCACCCACCACCAGTACTGGGCGCAAGAAAAGGGTGTCTGTGGCCGAAAAGGACTGGAACTGTTCTGTTTTGTTGTTAATTTTCATAACTGCTGCTGTTTTTGTTTGTCTCATTAGATGTATTAGTGAAGAACTGTTACTCCTACCACCATATCTCTGTCTGAGAGCCCCTGATTCCAAAATTATAATAATCGGAGGGGGTTTACATTCTCCATCTCAGAAGGAGCTCCAGCCTTTCTTGGCAAGTACCTGTCCTCCAAACTGGGACAGATTTTGGCACCCAGAGGGTGGGGCCTGAGAGTATTCAGAGCAGGGTGAAAAAAAGGAATAACAGTTCTTGAGTTACTTAAGGTTTTGTGTTAGGTGGCACCGTGTTGTCCAGGTTAATCTGGCTTGGGCTCCACGTGATCACAGATGTATCTCTCCCATTTGCAACCCCTTATTTTAACATGGGTCCCTCACCAAAATTACTGTGGCTATTATCTGATTCATTTGGTGGGTTGATCAGATGAGGCACTCATGGATTTTTAACTTCCTCTGGAACAGAGCCACATGGATCCAGAGTTATCGCACTCTAACTGTGTTTTTGGAGTTACTTCTGGAATGGTACTTGCTGTGTGGAAGTGACGACAGGGAAAATCTTCTCCCAACCCATCACCCATTTTTTTGAGTCCACCCCACCAGTTTTCAAGGAGTTCAGATCCGCTTTAAATGCTAATGATATCATACGGTGGCTGGTGTTGCTGATAGGCCCGTTCTATTTAGCCTTCAAAGATAAGGGGGGGATTGACTGGGATAACAATCCTGATACCTAACCCAGGAAATAGGGATGCTGCCCCAGAGCCTGAGACAATGCTCCACAGCCCACTGCAGAAAGGAACTACCCGGAATGGATGGGGATTCTAGTGAAGGAGATAGGCGAGATGCTGAAGGAGCACTTTTCCCCAGTGTAAGAGTCGGTCCCAAGTTTTCTCTGATCTGCCTCACGACCATCATCAGAAACTGAGACCTGAGATTGCACCGCTTGCCCTGAACCGGAGCTCCAGCCTGGCTGAGGTGGATGCTTGCGAGCCAAGGACTGTTTGTGGCTGTGCCTGGTGCTTGTCATGGTACACTGCAGGGTACTGGTTATCGCACCCTGTCCCCGCACCTGCATCATGGAGCTACGATCTCCACATTCAATAGTCCATAAATCTCCCCACCTTTTGGCCAGAGGCCACTCACTTTGGAAAACAACTGTAAAAAGTGACTTTCTTAGAGAAGACTTTGAGATCCCTTTCTCCCCAACAGATTGAAGATGCGTCTCGTCTCGTCAGACAGCCATGAGGATGCGTCCTGTCTGTTGGTAGCTATATCCCATCCCTCTCTCTCTCTCCACCCTCTTTTACTTCATATCTCTCTCTCTCTCTCTCTCTCTCACACACACACACACAAAACTTGATTGTTAGCACGCAATAAACTGTATTACTGCTTTCTGCAGTAATGGGTTTTGGGATTGTTCTCAGTGACCTCATTCCCTCTCCTTTTGTAGCCCTTTCTGGATCAGGAGGCCTGGCTGCCACCTGCATCCCCTTGCTCACCTGCTGAATGAGCTGCACTCAGCAAGGTGTCGTGCATGGGAAAAAGATGAGAGTTGCTGCAGCACATCAGAGGAGGAACAGCATTCCTTTAAGTCATGGTCTGCCAGGGAACCACGAAAATGTGTCCCATTCCCATCCTTTCTACATTTGGACTGGAATATGAGCTACTTTGTTATTTCCTTTGTTATCTATTTCGCCACTTTTCAGTTGTCATCTATTTCCAAACGGCATTTTGAGTCATTTAATTTTACACAAATATGGCCTTCTTCTTTGGCCTGGTTGGGTCGGCAGGAAGGTCTGGAGCTGGATCTGTCTGGTTGGTCATTATTACAAGGACAGCTTGTAACCGAATCCTGTAATTCAAATGATAAATGGGTACTTTGCTCCAGCAGTGCTAATCTGCATTTGTAAAGCTCCTCTCCTGGCTGCCTGGAGCTGATGCTTCTGTTCCAGAGCAGCCATTGGGTGACTCACATGTGGTCCCCCCACAATCTGCTTTGTACTTGATATCTTTAGTGTTAGAGAGTCAGGGCATTACTTGATTCTGGCAAGGATGTGTGGCAGAAATCACAACATCCACAGGTCAACGGGGTGTGCAGAGAAAATAATTCCATGACACGTTAGTTTTACTAGCTTTTTCCTAGACTTTATCTAGTCTGAACCGATTGCAATCCATTGGTTTAGTGTTCATTGCTTCCACGTTGTGTAGTTCTTAATATTTGCTGTCCTGGTGGGACCCGGATTTCTCCTCTTCTGATGTTAATTAGGTCCCATTCCTGGTTTTCATTCTCAGCCTTTTCCAGACCAGCTGCTGGGGCAGTGTCTGGGGTGGGTGTTCCTTGATGTTTGCTGATGGTCGTTATCTTTGTGGATATCTTTTGGAGCATTCCCACACTGTTGAGATGTTAAACTCATCTCTGTTTAGTGGTTTAACATCCTTTAAAAAAAACATTTAAAATTCCTTTCCTCAAGGCAAAGGCAAACCAAGCCTGAGAAAGGTAATGAAACTGGAGAGGGGGATCCACGTTTTTCCCAGGAGTGTCTTGTTTTTCTGAGCTTTATTGGGCTAAAAGATGGTGCTTTGATTTGGGGGGGGGATGAATCTTTAATTTTTAGAGAGGGTTTTGGCTGAATCTTGCTGTTTGGGGAGGTTTTTCATCTGTGTTATGAAGTTTGGAGGGTTTTTGTGCTGAGTCTTTGTGTTTTGGAGGTTCTTATAGACACAAGAAGCCAAATGACTTCCTGACATGAACTTGGGCAAGGAGGAACCCCCAGTCCAAGGCATTTTCTTCTTGTTTTTTTCCCAAATCAGGCTTTTTCGTTCCCAAGGTGTGGGTAGATGGAAGAGAAGGAAAAGCCCCAGAGATCCTTCAGGGGCTGCAAACCCAGCACAGGGAGCTGCGAGGAGGAAAGGCAGCCGGAGATGCAGGCAGAGCTCAGAGCTGGTGGAGAAGCCTCATGGAGGGGAAAAGCCCCACAAGTGCTTGGAATGTGGGAAGGGTTTCAGCTACAGCTCCAAGCTGATCCGGCACCAGAGGATCCACAATGGGGAGAAGCCCTACAGGTGTGGGGAATGTGAGAAGGGATTCAGACAGAGCTCTGACCTGATCCGACACCAGGTGATCCACGCAGGGGAACGGCCCTACACCTGCTTGGAATGTGGGAAGAGCTTTGGGGACAGCTCCAACCGGAGAAGACACCAGCGCATCCACACTGGGGAGAGGCTCTATGAGTGTCCTGGGTGTGAGGTTTCAGACCAGCTCCGATTGCCTTCTACATGAGCGGATTCACACAGAGGAGAGGCCCTTCCGCTGCCCCGACTGCAGGAAGGGATTCAAACGCAACAACACCCTCACTGCCCACCGGTGCATCCACACCAGGGAGAGGCCCTACGAGTGTCCTGAGTGTGGGAAGAGCTTCTCAGAGAGCTCTCACTTGACCCAACACCAACAGAGGCACCACTAAGGGAAGCCCTCCGAGTGTGGGAAGAGATTCATGCTCTGCTCCAGCTCCATCTCCCATGGGAGGATGGGTGTTGGATGATCCCCAGTGACCCCTGTTGGGCAGAGTCCTGCTAATCCGTGGTCCTGTTGATCCGTGTTGGGTGGGGGGAAGGGGTTGGAGAGATTTTTTGCCCTTCTTCTCTTGCAGCTGTGATTTTGTTGGTAATGAATTCCCTCCCTGTGCCCAGGCTGGGTCTGTTGTTCCCGGGCTGGTGCTCGGGGTGGGATCTCTCCTGTTCCTTCTCTCAAGTCCCGTGCCTCTCCCCAGCCAATCAGAAGTGGTACTAAAATAACTGAGCCAATCAGAGCTCATGGTGCTGATGACTCCTCAGTGTCCGGGCAGTCCTACAGTGCATATAGTTCCTCACCTGGACTCCACCTGGGCCCCGCTCTTCCCGCCTGCGCCCTCCACCAGGGCAATTTGGGGAGGGAGGAGGTGTCAGAACCTGCCTGGCGCTGGCCATGAGGGGTGTGACGGCAGCTGGGGCCGTACTGGTGTTACTGAGAGCCCCCCGGGGTGGGGGCACAGAGCTCCTGGGTGAGCAGGAGGGGCGGGAAGGGAAGTGGTGGGACAGTGGGAACAGTGGGGGAAGAAAGAGAAATGGGGAGGTGGGACCCCCAAACAGATGTTGGAGCGGGGGGTGGCCGGCGACTAGGGAGTTATGGGAAAGGGGGAGGAAAATACGGAGATGCCTGGAAAAGAGGAACTGGGACCACAGGAAGAAGGGTCCCATGGCGGCCGTGGGGCACTCGGGGTGCGGAGTCGGGTTTGCCCCAGAGCTCTTGGCTACTGTGGCTATTGTGGGCTACTGGGGGGCACCCCCGGACCTGTGTCCATCACACACAGGGCTGTTCCAGGAGATGGTTAAGTCCAAGAGTCACTTCATTCACGGCACTGACCACATGAGAGGTCAGTGGAGAAGAACTTCTCCAACCGGGAGCAGTTCCTGCACTTCGGCCGCGATGTGGGGCTGTACGTGGGGACACCTCCTCTGGGGACAAGGTTGCCAGGTACTGGAACAGTGACGCAGAATGGATGGAGAGCACAGACAGGCTGCGGTGGACAGGCACTGCCGGCACAACTACGAGTTGTCCAGCCCATTCCTCGTGGAGCGCAGATCTGAGCGTGTCCCGTTGGGCCCTGCCCTGGGAATGACCCTGGAGCCCCTCAAAATCACCAGAGACGTGTCAGCCCTTCTTGTGCCCATCCCCGGGGCCTCCTGTACCCTCACCCCAAGTGACTCCTGTGGCTCTCCCAGTCCATCCCAGTCTCTCACAGTGTCCTCACAGTCCTTTCATGTGTCACCAGAGTCCCTCCCAATTCGTCTCAGTTCACAGCCATTCCATTCCTCGTCCACTCGAGTCCTTCTAACTCCACTCCCAGACCTCCACCCTCTCTCCCAGAACCTTCCCAGTCTCTCCTAGTCCTTTCCAAGTCCTTTTTCAGTCCAATCCCAGACCGCTACCCTCTCCCTTTGCCTCAATCCACTCCACTCTCTCCCAGTGTTCCCCCACTCTCTCCAATTTCATTCCCAGTCCCTCTCAGTGCCACACCAGCCCTTTCCCATCTCTCCCAATTCCCCCCAGCTGATCCCAGTGTGTTCCCACTCTCTCCTTGTGCCTCCCAGTTTGTCCATCTCACTGTGGCCCTTGAGCTCCCAGCCTGCCCCCAGCTGTGATGCATTGCTAC
This sequence comes from Luscinia megarhynchos, assembly GCA_034336665.1. Taxonomy (NCBI): domain Eukaryota; kingdom Metazoa; phylum Chordata; class Aves; order Passeriformes; family Muscicapidae; genus Luscinia; species Luscinia megarhynchos. The sequence continues at coordinate 531,717 of JAPFBE010000039.1, read as the reverse complement.
CCTGCCAAGATCCAGCTGAGGTGGTTCCAGGGCCAGCAGGAGCTCTCAGGGCATGTGGTGGCCACTGACCTGGTCCCCAATGGGGACTGGACCCACGAGCTCCTGGTGCTGCTGGAAGCTCCCTGTAGCAAGGGGTCACCTCCAGCTGCCACACCAACCTGGAGCCCCCCCTGAGCCAGCACTGGGACACAGCACAGACCCCACAGTGTGGGGGGGGGGGGAAGTGGGGGAGGCACTGGTAGAGCTGGGAGGGGGATTGGGGTGTGCTGGGAGTAACTGGGAGGGAGTTTGAGATGGCCTGGTTTAAACTGGGAATGTTGCAATGTGTTCTTACCACTTATGGTTTAGGGGAGATGATGTGGTGTGGTTTTTCTTTAATGGTTTGTTCCTGTGCTCCCCTATGTTGTTGGTTTAGCCTAGGTTGTGCCCTCCTACCCATTTGCCTGTCATACCCAAAGACCTGCCCGTTGTTCTGGAATATTCTTTGCCCTTCCCCCTGCCAAGCTGGCAATCCCTCCTTGTGGCAACCCTCTGCTAGGAAATCCCCTTTTGAAATCACCTGATCTTGGAAGCCCCGTTGGTTTGTTTAAATTGTTCCCCCCCGCCGTGTTTCCGGTTGGACTGTGTATTGTAAATCTTGCCTTGTGCTCCTCCCCAGCCTTCCCCCATTGGTTGAGAAGTTGGACCCTCCCCTAGAACCTCCCTGTATAAAAGTCCCTGCGCACCCAGCGTCTTCATCTTTTGTCCTTGGACCCTCCTTGGTAATAACCTTCTTTGGAAACCCTACAGAAGACCTCTCCCTCAACCTTGCCTCTGTCTGTGCCTGATTAGACCATATGTTGTAGAGCCTCTACCCAACTAAGCTGTATCTCAGATCTCTGTTTCTGTGAACAGCCCACTCCTTGACACGGTGTCAGGAGCTAGAGGTTTGAATCCAGCACCACGTCAGGCTGGCGCCACATATGGGGCCCCAACTTTGATTTTTCGGGACCAGGTTGAGAGGCTGTCCCTAAGAGTCTCAGACTCTTAAGCTGTTAAGCTTTTGGGCCATCAGTGGCCCCTGTGTAAGCACACCACCTTTTGGTTGGTGGTCTCCCAGGGGTGAAGAGACAACCCTTCCAGCACCCGGGAGGATCTCTTCTTGACAGAGGACCTCATCTGTGGTTTTATGTTCCAGAGGCCAACAGTGGGTGAGTTGTCCCTACGGAGTGGGGGCTCAAAAGTGGAGGGTGTGAGGGTGCACTGCTCCCAGGATTTGAGGGGAGCCACGAAGCAAAAGGCCACCAGGTTGACTGCGCAAGGCACCACTTCACCCCAGACTGGTCTCTGGACACTTTTCTTTTAAATTTGCTTTTTATCACAGGGGAAGGAGGATTTTGCTGCACAAGACAGAATGGGTGTGAGGTAGTCTGTCGAGAGAGGGAGATTTATATCCAAGTTGTGAGTGCCCTGGGGAAAAGTGGGAAATGTTTTCAAAGGGGCTGTTAAAATGTTTTGTTCGATGGCTGTTCCTCCACCTTCCACAGGTGTCCTCTGAGGATGTCCAGAGTGTCCCCTTTTGGGACTGAGTCAGTACAAAATTGATGGAAAGGCACCTTAATAGCTAAATTTCCTCCTTTGTTCGTATTTATTTGGACTTCTGTGCTAAACCAAGGGAAGTTAGACAAACCGCCAGATCAGTTATCCCCAGTTAATACCCATGTCTCTCTTTCCTCATCCCTCATTCCTAAACCTTTTCCCCTACACTGGGAGGACTGCACGAAGCAGATTCCCAAGATGTGCAGGGTTGCTACTGTTGCCCTGGCTCTCCACAGTCTTCTCAGCACCCTTGCCCAGGCAGCGAGAGCCCCGCTGTTGTGGACCCTTCCCTAATCATTCAGCCTATTCCCTCAATCCCAGTTGGTAGTTCCCATGTTATAAAAAAACGGTTTTCAAGGCTGTTTGTTCCCTGTGACCCAAAATGGCCCCGAAAGAGCACAAGATGGTGGTGACCACATGGCGTGGACCCCCACTTTTGCTTCTTCTCCCTGTAATCCATTTCTCCCTACTTCCCCCTCCAACCCTTTTGAGTCTCCTCCCCTTTGTTTCCCTATCCTTGACTCCTCCCACCCATCAGACTCCACCTCTTGCTTCATGTTGGCTCCTCCCCCACTGGCTCCTCCTCTCATTACATCATTAAGTCCTTCCCCTTCCTGTTATAACCCCGCCCTGGTCTCCTTCCCTTTCTCATGTAGGTCCGCCCATCCTCTTCTGACTTCCAGTTCCCACGCTCCGCCTTCTGGTTCCTATACTACCAGAACCGGAGGAGACGGGTCTGGAAACCAGAACCCGGAACAGGAGCCCTACTTTGCTGCTCCAGTTGCTTATAGCTGGATGGGAAGGAACCCAACAGGAACCCTTCCTGTACCAAAACAAACAGGAGCTTTGCAGGTCTCAGAAAGAGTTCGGGCATAAAAGTGAATATTTTAAAGGCCTCTTAAAGGCTACTTTTTCATTTGACGTGTTGCTCCCTGGTAACCTCAAAGATTTATTTTCGTGTCTTCTCATATCAACAGAGTATCTCCTATGGGAGAGGACATGGAAGAGGTTGCTATGAGACCTCCTTCCTGAGCTCCTGCAAAGTCCTGAAAGCGCCGTTGATGCAGAAAATAATACCATCACTATAAATCATTTATGCGGCAAAGGGGAATGGACTCAGGCAAGGAAACAGGCCAAAGAAATACCACGGCCTGTTCTCAACTGTGTCAAAGGAGCTGCCAAGAAAGCATTTACCATCATGCCCATCAAAGATCCTAAGATAAGTTATACTGCCATTAAACAATATCCCTCTGAGCTTTTTGTAGATTTCATTGAGAGGCTCCAGACAGAAGTTGAGCGGCAGGTAGAGAGTCGGCAGTTACAACAGGAAGTGTTAATGGAGCTGGCCCAAGCGAACACAAATGATATTTGCAAGCAAATCATCTTGGGCCTGCCCTTCGATCCACCAGCAACTCTCAACCTCATCATAGAGGCCTGCACTAAGACAGCCATCCTATACCTGGAGTCTCATGGAGCCAAAAGGGGGCTAAGAGGAAGAGATTAAAGGACAATAACACCAGCAGTACCTCAATCACTACCGAAAGGACCAGTTTTATGTTATAATTGTGGGCAGGAGGGACATATTGCTAGGTTTTGCCAACACCCTTGCAGAAAGGGGCCTTTTACTTCTAGGGAGGGGGGTCAAAATAAACTAAGTGGGAAGAGTGGACCTGCTCCATGTGAGGACATAAATGAAGCAAGACAGCATCATAAAGATTTGGACAAAGTATGGGAGCCACAAAGACCCCTCGAATTAATAACCACAAAGGACTGGGTCTTTGAACAACATTGGTATGTTGTGTCAGTTGACCCGAAAAAGAGAGATTTATTACCCGGACTTGACTGTAAATTCTTTGTCATCAGGGACACAAAAACACACCCCCAGATATTGAGATCTCTCCGGAGGTAACATCAAATGACCCAGAGGGGCTCATTCTCATGACACGCGGTGTCGACCCACCCTTCTTCCTACCACAGGGCCACATCATCACCCAGGCCATACCACTGCCGGAGAATCTGCCTGTAGAGGACCAACCACCATGCATTTACTGGGTAGAGGTGGTAGAAGACAAACCCATGATCAGCTGTGGGCTTTGTTGGGGTGGGGATTATATATCACTTGAAGGTATGTTGGACACGGAGGCAGATGTGACAGTCATTCCCACCACTAAGTGGCTGTCACAGTGGGAGTTGCAACCCATGGTCGGTAAGGTAGTGGGTATAGGGGACACCCAATTTGCAAGATAATTGAAGAGCATTGTTCAAATTGAAAGGCCAGATGAGCAAATTGCCCTCTTCATGACCATTCGTTTTAGATTATAAGGTTTCCCAATGGGGGAGAGACACCCTCTCTCAATGGGGGATGAAAATGGAAATCCTGAAAACCCATCAGGATTTTTGATAGCAGCCACTGAGGAGCTTTTGAAAATTAATTGGCTGACTGATTGTCTGGTTTGGATAGATCGGTTGCTACTGCAGGAAGAGAAATTAAAGGCACACAACACACTTGTGGAAGAGCAACTAGCCAAAGGTAATATCACGCTGACCAGTAGCCCCTGGAATTCTCTGGCTTTCGTTATTCGGAAGCCAGGGAAGGACAGGTAGCACCTTCTCCACGACCTGTGAAAAATAAACAATGTCATTGAGGACATGGGATCTCTCCAGCTGGGTATGCCTTCCCCATCAATGCTCCTCCAAAACTGGAAATTTGGCTGTGATAGATAGCAAAGATTGTTTCTTCCAAATTACCCTATATCCAGCCAGGATTTACCCCAGGTATGCCTTCTTGGTTCCCAGCACTGCGGGCTGCCTGCTTGCGCCGCGCACCGCACTGCAAGCACAGCGCCACCCGTGCCCCTCAAGCTCTGTCGCTTCCTACCCACAACAAAAACAGCCATGCCAAGACCAGCACATCCAGCAACACAGCCATAAGCACAAACTCACTGGCAAAAGTAAAAGGGTCATTGCTACAAAAGTTTTAGGAACTGTCAAGTGGTTCAACGTGAAAAACAGATATGGATTCATCACCCGAAATGATAACAAGGAAGATGTGTTTGTCCATCAAACTGCAATCAAAAGAAATAACCCCAGAAAATGTCTCCGCAGTGTAGGAGATGGAGAATTGGTAGAATTTAATACAGTAAAAGGAAGGAAAGGCCCCGAAGCAGAAAATGTTACGGGGCCTGGTGGATTCCCGGTGCAAGGAAGTGTTTATGCACCAAACTGCAACTACTATCCACATCCAAAAGAACGTTGTCCTTCACAAAACCAGCAACATAAAGCCCAAGGCCAACAGCCATCAAGTCACAGCAGCAACCCAAAAGCAAAGACAGCACAAAACACCAATCAGCTGTCCTGCAACCAAAAGTCCATTCCTCTGTTTGCAAAACCTGACAAACAAATAAGTGCCTTCCCCCAATTCCTATTGCCTCCCTACTTCCCTCCCACTTTTCTCTTTTTTCATCCACAAAATAAGTCCTTTCAAAATTTCCCCCAAATCCCATCACCCTTTCTTTATGTTCCCTCAAATTCCTACTCCCCTTTCCCCTCCATTGTCCCCGTCCCACCGCCATGCTTCTCCCTACCTTTGCTACCCATCTGCCAATCTGTTTTCTCAAAGTTCCTTTTTAATAGAAATGAGGAGATGATATGGGGAGGGAAAAGAAAGAAAGAAAAATCTCCCAAATCTCCCCAAGCTTTGTTTTTTTCTTCAAAATTAATGATTTCTATTTGGAGTCTCAACAGGTACTCCACCCCCATTTTACCTCATACTAGCTCAATCACAGCTAACCACATTGCTAATAGCCATCAGAGTGCCAGTCCATGCTGAAGAATCCCTTTCCTGACTCAGTTTCCTGACAAGCCATGCTGAGAAAACTTTACCTCCCTTTCTACCAAGTCCAAGATGCTTCAAAAATCTGTTCAGACATTAAAGACTCAAAAAACCACTTGTGTTTTGGAAATCGTTTTATGGATGCTTTTGTTTTTGTCATTTTGTGTTCTTTAGTTACTTCAGCTATTTAATTTTAAAAATCCTTAGTAGAAATTTTCTTAATTAATAAAGAAAGAGGAGTTGTGGCGGCTGGTGAGCTGACAGTACCCATAATGTCTCACTGCTCTAAGCAAATTGTTTGTATCCTGCTGGCTCTTCCCACCTTGTTCCTCCCCTGCACCCTCAGCGATGCTCTACCCCTCCCCTAAGCTGTCCTATATAAACCACTCTCCCCAGACCCTGGTCGGAGTTTTCTCATCCCTGGCCCCCTTTTAGGAGGAGACCAATAAACCTGCTCTTTGGAACCCCACACGAGGCTCCCGTCCCTTTCTTCGCTGGTCGCCAATCTTTAAAAGAGTCAAATTCCTTTCGCCCGGGAGCGAGGACGTTGCCTGTGCAACGAGACACTTCTCTGGACGGCTGCAGCACTCCATCATTGCTCCGCCGCGATGATATGATATATAGTCCAGGACCCTCTGGATTGGCTTTGAAGACTTGCTTTTTTTTGGGTAAGACAGGGAGGCAACAAAACTTTTGTCTCCAGCCAGGATAATGCTAGAAGTTATGTCTCGTGGGAATGTGGGTTTATCTAGTTCTCAGAAGGCAATTCAAAGTCCCTCAGGAACTGGGGAAGGATTCTCACCTAGCCATCAGCTGGGGGAGGGAAGTTTATGGCCATCTTGCCAGCAGCAAGCAGATCAAAAAAGGTCTAGGCAGCAGCTGACCGCCCCTGGTTATCAGCCAGTGGAAGGATCTTGCTATCAGCGAGGTGCAATTAATATAGATGAAGGACCTGAAGAAGGTCAAATTGTATCCCCTGGAATGCTAGAATCTCCAGAGTCACCCATTTTCCCTGAACTACCCATGGTGCTTTTCCCAAAATCCACAATACTTTATCCAAAGTTGGGAACAATTAAGATAGAAATGTTTCCAAGCGAATTAGAACACTTAGGTCGCTCTTTCTGCAGCCCCTCAGATACCTCGTCCCCAGAAGGCGAGAGGGCGCTACAGGCAGCTCCCGGGGACATGGGGGACACAGGGGAGAAGGCAGGAACTGTAGGAAAGGCAGGACATACCGCAGAAATAGCGGGAAAAAGAGCGGGCTCGGCGCGTTCGGTCGCAGGGATGTCCGAGAGGCGGCCACCTGCGGCGGCGGCCGGGAAGCAGAAAGGCGGGACCATGCGGGCGGCCCCCAGCCCATAGGCAGGGGCGGCAGTCTCCACACCGACTGTGGGAACATCACACATGGTGCGCGCAGCGGCGGCAGGGACGGGGAGAACAGCGACCCAGACTATTGCGGGCGGAACGGCGGCGGCAGCAGCGGGGGCTGCGCTGGACCCGATCCCAAGCACTGAGGTGGCGGCGGGAGCGGGGGCGGCCCCGGCCCCAGGCACAGCCCCGGGCGGGGCGGCCCCGGCCCCGGCCCCGGCCCCGGCCAGCGGCGGACGGAATGGCCCCAGGCCAGAGGGCGCGGGGGCGGCGGTGGCGATGCACCCGAGCACGGCAGGAAGCAGCTTTTCTTGTTAATAATTGTGGTTTTTTTAATTAAAAAAAACGTCAGGGAATTCTCTTCCAATTAGAATTTAGGCAGTGGCCAGGCCTTAATTCTACCTGGAAGGGAAATTGTGCAAACCCAAGTGTTTTCTGCATCAAAATAATATTCCAGTCGTTTTGACTTGGCAATTTGACCCTATCAATGTAGCAGCTGAAGCTAATTTTGTGGTGAATTTGATGTTCATTTTCCGGAGATGACCATCTAATTCCTCATTGAATCAAGGCTTGTCATCTGTTTGTAGACCCTGAGGTGATGACACAGTTTTTAAAAGATTGATGATTATCTAATCTTAAAAATGTATGTCTATTATTTAAAGTATTGTTGATTGTTGTGTTGTTTTACCTGCAGAAGATCATGAACTTGGGGTTTGTTCTTTTTTCTTTAAAGAGGGGGAAACGATAGTATTGTAGATTTTTTAATTAGATAATAGTTGAAGGAAAATCCTCCAGTCTTGATCAAAAATCTAGAGACAGAGAAATGAAGGACCTTTCAAATTAATCACTTGGGTGAAAGGGTTCTGCTTGTGTCTCCACAGAGGGAGGACTGAAGTGAGTGTCAGTGAGATACGTGAAGCCATATTGGGCTCAAACACAAGCAGATGCCAACCCTGGAAATGAAGAGGCGAGCTCACAGATTGAATCAGAGGCAAAGATCGTGAACTCCTCTTTGGACAGCACATGGGGAACTCGGGAGCTGAAAATGAACATGTCTATTCAGATAATCTTATGTTCAATTTTTTGTTGTGTTAAGATCTTTCGCTATTGTGAAAAGAATTTTTAAGGATAAGGTTTTATATGTTAGTGGGACTTGTAATTCTTCTGCTCATTTGCCGTGCATCATCCAATGTGTTTAGCAGGACATAAACAAAGCTGTAAAGAAGGTGGTTTTGGTGCAAACAGCGGGGGGAGATGTGGGAGTCCAGGGTGTTCTCCTGGCTTCCCTGAATGCCTCTAGACCCCCCTGGCAAGGGTCTCAGAGGCCTTGGCATGGTGCCGAGGATTCCTGGGGATTGGATTTAAGTCCCTGGAGAAATTTGCCAACACTGCAGGAAGAATTACAAGTCACAAAAAATAAGTAGAGTACAAATCATATTGTTACAAGATAGAAAAGTGAATTTCTAAGAATGTTTATATTAGGGAGTTTGAAGCCAATATAGAGGATTTTGGGCGTGGCAGGTCTTATTTTTCTTCTTGTCATCCATCTTCTGAGTCAGGATGGCACTTTTGGATTGGTGCGAGGGAGAGTTGGACAGTGTAATAAAATTGTTGTGTATTAGAAAGTAATTCTAAATATTAGGTACGTAATTTAGAGTATATAAGAAAAGCCCTGCCCAGGGCAGGTGGAGTGTGCCCTGGATCGACATGCTGAACAGACTGCTGTCAGCTAGAGAAAAGATTCCTTAGATAAGAAACAATAAACAGCCATGGAAAACCCTGAAAAATGGCCTTCAGCATTTTTCCTCGGCGCTGGGGCTGGGAGAAACACGGACTTTAAACCACCGACATAACCTGCTGTGGGGATCTCAGAATCAGGAGACCCCCCCGCCAGATAGTGACAAATGGAAATCCGATTACTATCTAAAAGACCCTTTTTTCAGACTGACACTTTTTGTCATAACTTTTACTGAGGACTACATTAACTTATGAGACACACTTTAAGGATTATAACGGTTTAAACAGAAGTTTACATATTTTTGAGAACAGAGGGTTTTTCTTTTTTGAGGGGGAAACAGCAGTGGCTTTTTTATTATTTGAACTTAGTGGATTACAGTAATTTAAACATTTGTTTACTTTAATATTAATGCTTTTGTTTATATTTATAATAAGAACAGTCATATTCATTTCATATTTTTATATGTTATAGGGAAACAAGAGTTTTTTTCTCCGTATTTTTTTTAAAAATAGAGAAATTCCAGTTCACGACTTTTTTTCTTCAATTATTTTGGATTTGACTTTTTGTTTGATTTCGGTGTTTTTATATTGTTTCTGTGTGTATTACTATTTTGTTTTTGTTTTTCTTATTTAGGAGAGTGTTGGGGGTTGGGGTTTGTTCCATTACTTTTCTTTCCTTTCTGGAGAATTTTCCCCATTATTATGCTAAGGAAGCCTGCCAGGCTGCACCCTAGCGTTTGATGGCTCAAGACGAAGGGATTGGCGAGGGCTGTCTCACTCTTTCACTCGCCGGCAGGGTCAGAGGGGCAGTCCGGGAGCTACTCGCTTCCAGCCTTTGTCAGCCCAACGCCATGAGCCAGGTTCTCTGCTGTGGGACACTGCACTGCCATCTTCTCCACTTCAGTCGGATACTTCTGAGCACACAGCCAAGCACCAGGACACACATGGTGAGCAGGGAGCCCTTCCTCCACCCTTCTCCCACCTGGAACACTTCACTGCCGCCTTCCCCCTGCTCCCACCTGCTACCTCTGCAGCAGCTCGGGCCCTGCCCCGCCCTCCACCACTGGTACTGAGAGGAAGAAGAGAGTGTCTGTGGCCGAAAAGGGACTGGAACTGAGTTATTGTTCTGTTTGTTCTTAATTTTCATAGCTGCTGTTGTTTCTGTTTTTCTGGTTAGATATATTAGCAAAGAGCTGTTATTCCTACCCCCATATCTCTGCCTGAGATTCCCCGATTCAAAAATTATAATAATCGGGAGGAGAGGGTTTAAATTCTCCATCTCGGGAGGAGTTGCTGCCTTTCTTGGCAAATACCTGTCCTTCAAACCAGGACAGTCTCCCAGGTGCCCAAGTCCCCGGGCCAGCTCTGAGCAGCCTCTCCCGGCTTTCCAGCCCGGCTTTCCCCGGCTCTGCCCCGGGCAGGCACTCGGTGTTTCCGTGGTGCCCCTGCCCCGCTCAGCTCCCCGTGCCCTGCAAAGGCGCCCAGGCTGCTCTCGGTGCCCTGGGTGTCACTGAGCGAGGCAGTGATGGCCCCGGGGCCCAGGCAGAGCCCTGAGGGACACCCCTCGTCCCCAGCCTCCCGCGGGACACGGAGCCACTGCCCACAAGGCCCTGGCACGTCCGGCCGGCCAATTCCTCCTGCTGCGGCCAGCCCGGGCTGCAGCCCCAGCGCTCTGCAGGGCGGGCCTGGGGCTGTCCCTGGCACCGTGGCCAAAGCCTCCCGGGGCTCTGGGCACGGCAGGGGCTACAAGGCCACGAGTCCGGGCTGCTCTGTGCTGCTTCCAGGCTGTCCCTCTGCTGCTGGGTGCCGCGTGTGGCCCTTCGTGACACGGGGGGGTGTCAGGGCCCTCGGTGATGCGGGACACTGTGGTGCTCTCATGAATGAGATTGCTGGAAAGGGCACGAACAAAAGTCAGATTTAATATTAAGTGACAAAGCACAGCAAGTTTATTGACAAGATTTACTCTACTGCCTACAGAACAGCTAAGGCACAACAAGGGAAAACAAGCAACAACAAAATCAAACAAAATCCAGGTAACCAAAAGAAATGAACTGAGAAATCTCTGGGGAAGTGTGGGTGGGCGTGTGCTGTGTTCAGGTGCATGGGACACAAGGCAGTGTGGGGGAGGATTAAAAGGAACACGGCCTAAAAACTTAACAACACCGAGCAGCATTTCAACTTCTACCTTAATTTGTAACTTAACTTAGGCCTAGCAATTCAACAGAGGAACAACACTGAACTTATATCTAACTTAACTTATAACTTAACCTTAACAATTCAACAGAGAAATAACACTTAGCAGTATTTAACCTAACTTATAGCTATACCTTCCATGCTGTACTTAGCAACTTAATAGAAAAACAACACTTAGTTTATTGCTTCCATTTAACAACTTAGGAAAAGTACAACACTTAGAAGCATTTAATTAAGTCTATAACTATAACTGAACCATGGTTACAAGCCTGACTTAGATATCCACGGTACTTCCACATCCAGGAAAGCAGTGTTTCTCCCAGATTTGCTATAGCGTATGTCCAGGGACATGCACACACACATGAACAGTCAGCGCAAGCAAGGTACCTGTGAAAAATTCACACATGAACAGTCCGTGCAAGCAAGGTACCTGTGAAAAATTCACACATGAACAGTCCGTGCAAGCAAGGTACCTGTGAAAAATTCCCCTCAGGGCTCAGTGAAATCCTCCCTTCACATGTTTTTGCATCTCCCACTGCCTGAATGATCGGGCCTTGAGGAGTGAGGGGACCGGCCCAGGACACGTCGTGTTTCCATGATCCTCCAGGCACAGCAGAGCCGAGGGTTTGCTGGCTGAGAGGTCCCCTCAGAGGGACACTGCTGGTCACAGCCCACGGTGGCCCAGGGGAGCTCCAAGGTCTCCTATTGGATTTCTGTTGATGGGGTCACAAGAGAGCGGGCTCCACTCATAACCGTGCTTAATCCTGGCCATGGTTTGGGTCAGCACTTGCTCTAGAAGTGGGGGAATGCATCACCACACGGGGATCTCAGGGGTGCCCACGGCCTGTGTGATGCTGGCCCGATGCCAGACACCCACCAAAGCCACTCTGACCCTGCCCCTCTCCAGCTGGAATAGTGGGGAGAAAATTTAATCGAGACATCCTGGATCAGGTTAAGATGGGGAGAGATCCTCACCAAACAGCAAAACGGGAACAACACACCCAGCCTGGGCACAGCGAATGAATTTACTACCAACCAAATCACAGCAGCACAAGGAGAAGGGAAATACATCTCTTCAAACCCCATCCCCCCACCCAACGGTGGTCACCAGGACCACGGATCACCAGAGCTCTGCCCAACGGGGGTCACTGGGGATCATCCAACACCGATCCTCCCATGGGGGATGGAGCTGGAGCAGAGCACGAAGCTCTTCCCACACTCGGGGCACTCACAGGGCTTCCCTTAGTGGAGCCTCCGTTGGTGTCGGGTCAAGTTAGAGCTCCTGGAGAAGCTCTTCCCACACTCAGGACACTCGTAGGGCCTCTCCCCAGTGTGGATGCGCTGGTGAGCTTTCAGGTTGGACATCCACCTAAAGCTCTCCCTACATTCCAAGCAGGTGTAGGGCCGTTCTCCAGTGTGGACTACCTGGTGCTGCAGCAGATAAGAAATAGTTGTGAAGCCCTTCCCACATTTCCCACACTCATAGGGCTTTTCCCCAGTGTGGCTCCTCTGGTGTCGGATCAGATGAGAGCTGCACCTGAAACCCTTCCCACATTCCAAGCACTTGTGGAGCTTCTTTCCTCCATGCGGCTTCTCCACCAGCTCTGAGCTCTGCCTGGATCTCCGGGTGCCTTCCCGGCAAAGGGAGGGTCTTTCCTCCTCGCAGCTCCCTGGGCTGGGTTTCCCACTCTTCATGAGGGATCTCCGAGGCTTTTCCTCCTGCTCCATCTGCGCACGCCTTGGGAATGAAAACTCCTGGATTGGGAAAGAAACAAGATTAGAGCTCCATGGACTGGGAGTCCCTCCTTTCCCAAGTTCAACTCAGGAAATCATTGGGCAACTTGCATCTGTATAAGCCTCCCAAAGACCAAGATTCAGACCCAAAATCCTCCTGTCTTGGTTTGAAAGGCAAGTGTCTGCTAAGAAAGGCAGGAGTGTCTCTTTAAAAGGGATAATGTAAAGCCCCTCCCTCCAAATTAATATAATTTTGAATGTAATGGGCTCTAAGGCAAAGAGACAGGAATAGGAAGGACAGTCCTTTACTAGGAAAATTAAAATAGAAATACAGTATTACAAAGAGAAAAGAACGAACCCAAAACACTCACCAAGTCAGAATACAACCTGACACTCCGCCAGTCAGGATGTTGGTAGCAGTCCTATTAAAGGGTGTCTGCAGTCCTCCTGGAGTGACAGACGAAGTTCACCTGGAGCAGTGCTCCTGTAGAAGGGTGCTGTTTTCCTCTGAAGATGATGTGGAAAGATCCGGTTTTCCTCTGGAATCCAGTGGAAAAAAGGCTGCCCTGATGTTCCAAATCTCAGTTTTTATCGAGGTAGGAAAGGTTTGGCTCCTCCCCCTGGCTGGGGCATCTCCCAATGGGATGATGTAATTTTATCAGTCATGCAGTGGGACTCAATGGCCCATTAGCAGATCCTTGGAGGAAGGATGGGTTGTGTAAAAGATAAAGATGACTGCCCCACCTGGTTTTAACAGATGGCCCATTAGCAGATAATATCACCCACAGAGATAAGGAACACTGCCCCACATGGATTCAAGAGATGCTGATAAAATGCATACTTATGGTCACATCCTGTATTGAGACCTAAGACAAGGGTTTATTCGGAATTTTATTATTCCTTTAAGTTGTTAATTAAAGTTTTCTTTACACTCTCTAAGTTTTAAGCCTGCCTTGCTTTTGCTCCTAATCCTGTCTCACAGCAGGAAACGAGTGTATTGAAATTGGCATATCAAAACCACTACATCTCCTTACTTCTGCTACTTATTCAATTTTAGAAACTTTGTTATATTTCTTCTGCCTCCACTCAATAGTGTTCCTTGTTCTCTTATTCCAAATCCTCTGTTTTCTTTCCCCACAGGTATCACTGTAACCTGCTCCTTCCTGAGCATGCAGATTGGCCAGGAAAATCCAGAAAGCAAAAGTAGAGGCCAAGACCATTGCAGAAGGGGTTTCCTGCAGCCACACACACAGCAGCCATTGCCAGGAGCTGTCAGTTCCCAGCCCACGGCTATAAGGATGCTGTGGTGGTGCCACAGCACGAGACCCTCGGTGCTGTGCTGGAGCAGGCTCCTCCAGATGAAAAGGTGCTTTTCCTATGTACAGGAACTCTGTGGTACCAGTAGTGGAGGAGCAGGATGAGGAAGATCTGCAGCCTTGGGATATTTCTGTAAGACCCTTCACCCCTGGCAGAGCCTCGGTGAGAGCTGCCAGAGTGCAGAGGGAGGCAGCCCTTTCGACAGGCGTCCCTGCTCCCTCAGAGCCACGCTGTGAGACAAACAGCCTCATCCCTGAGGATGCAGATGGGCAGGAAAAGCCTGGAAGTAAGAAGGGGAGCCCGGTGCTGTTTAAGGAGCTATTCCCAGAGGCAAGTGTCCCAGCAGGAAGTGTCCTGGAGCCCCTTGTGTGCAGCCACTCAATATCCCGTGCTCTGGCATCGAGGAGGTGACAAAGAGCCTGGAGGGAGCATGTCCAGGACAGCTGAACAGACTGGCCAGAGGGACATTCTGGGTGGTGGGAGCACCTGGATGTGGGACCAGCCAGCTCCTGCTGCCTTTTGTTGGTGCCTGAGCAGGGCTGTGACGATGCCAGGGACATCCTGCAGCGACATCTCCCCTGTCCGTCTGGGCGAGCGCTCGGTCCCAAAGCTCACCCTGATCCTGAGTCAATCTCACTCCATGGTGAGACACACTCACCCCCGATTTAACCTCATCCCAGTGCCAGACTGGTGCAGCCCCAGAGCCTACTTCAAGGCCAGGCCTAAGGCAAATGGCACATTTAACCTTAACCCCAATTCCAGCTCTAATCTAAAACCCAGCCCTAACTGCAAAGCCCAGCCCCAATTCCAGCCCCTTGCCAAATGCCCAGCCCTAAACCAAATGCCACGTTTAGCCCTAAGGCCAAAGCCAGCCCCAACTGCAACTCTAAGCCCAACCCCAATGGCACTCTCAAGCACTAAGTGCATCTTTGAGCGCCAGCCCACACTCCAATGCCAGCTTTAGCTTGAACTCCCAAACTCAGCCCCAAATCCTGCCCCAAGGCCAACACCATTCTTGGATCTAAGCCCAATGGCAGCCCCAGTCACACTCCCTAGCCCAAGCCTGGCTCTAAGCTCCAGGCCACTGTGATAAATATATTAAACTGTTGGCTTCAGCAATTGTTAGAGTGAATTCTATGTGTTTTAGAAGATTGGCTTTTATAAAAGAAGCTTTGCTAAAGTGTAGAGATCTTTTAAAGTGGATGTTGTGTTTTGATACCAATGCTGAAGAGCTGTTTTAACGTTAACATGAAAGAATGGAAAGCTGTTGAATGTATTGAAAAGTAACAAATGATCAGGACTGGGACAACTGGACACGGTTGAAAAAGGTGGGATGGGGGAGGAACTGTGTTAAAATGTTTGTATATATCTCTAAAACACAGCCTCCTTTTTTTGCCTCATTGTCCCATCTGCATCTACCTCTCCCTTTGCCCTGGCTGAGGTACCTGGAAGGTTCAGATATCCCGATCCACCTACTGCATGTCTCCCTACCACGATATTAATCTTACTGCTTTCACTCCCTCCTCATTTTTTTAAGAATTGTGTTTACAATATTTTAATTACTATTGACTCAACCTCTTTTCCTGGGTCCTCTTTGGTTTTGGGATTATTCTTGAAAGGAAGGTTGGATTTGTTTTTACAAATGAGCTGTGGATCTGCTGGTAGATAAGACTAGCATTGAGAGATAAAAGAAACAATGGGATGGATTCCACTGATTGATGAAAGGAAAAAGATAATTGCCTTTACAAACAAAGTGTAGGTTTGCTGATAAGTGAAACAGGATATTGAAAGATGAAAAAAGCAATGGGGAAAAACCATGACTTCTATAAGAATTCAGAATTAAAAGGGAGGGTTATACATTAGAGGAGAATCACAGGTGTGAGGTGTTCCGGGATGTCTGTACCTTTTAAGTACCTGTGTGAATGGAAAAGGAGATAGGGAAATACAGCTGGGAAAATAGGGTAAAAAGGAGGCTGCGTCCTCCAAAAACTGAGAGATCACAGAGGAATGGCCCATGGCCTCTCCCTTTATTAGAATAAAGCAAAGAAGGACTCCTCTGTCTCCTTTCTGGACATAAACTTCTGGTGTTTGCGGATTAATTTTCCTGACATTCTCGGTGACCTTATTGCCTGTCCTTGCAACCTAATTCTGTAATTCGAATGAGAAATCGTTACTTTTCCCCCAGCAGTGTTAATTTGCATTTCTAAAGCTCCTCTCCTGGCTGCCTGGAACCGATGCTTAACTTCCAAGCAGCCATTGCATGACTCACATATGGCCCCCCACAATCTGGGTTTTTTTTAGTGTTTGAGAATCAAGGCATTATTTGATGATTCTTGCGCAGATGTTCAACAGAAATTATTTCTTCCACACATAGCCCGGTTGTGCAGAGAAAATCAGTCCATGACACGTGGGTTCTACGGGATTTTTCCTAAATTTCATACAGTCTGAATCCATTGAAGTACATTAGTTTGATGTTCATTGCTTCCAAGTTCTGTAGTTCTTAGTATCTGGTTTACTATTGGACTCGGATATCTTTGATCCTGCGTCTGTTCTTCTGATGTTATTTAGGTCCCATTCCTGGATTTCCTTCCCAGCATTTTTTGCAGACGAGGTGACTCCAGCACTGCCAGGGGCTGTGTCAGAGGTGGGTGTTCCTTGATGTTTGATGATGGTCCTTAATGTTTTGTTAATGGTCGTTATATTTGGGGTTGTCTTTTGGGCTATTCCCAGTCTGTTGAGATGTTAAACTCATCTCTGTTCAATGCTGTAACACTCCTTAAAAACACCCTTTAAAATTCTTTCCCCAAGGCAAAGGCAAACCAAGCCCGAGGTCAGAATTAAGATTTTTTTAAATTTAAATTTTGTAAATTTTGCAACAATCGAATCCCAGGCAGCCCAGTGTGTGAGTGTAATGGAGAGGCAGAGAGGAATTTTGCAGCTGTGTTCCCCAGCAGCTGTGGCAGTGCAGGCACAGAAAGCAGCCAAGCTGCAGCAGTGGCAGCAAGGATTGGCCCCAGGGGCTGGAGATGCCACAGGAGGGTGCCCAGGCAGAGGATTTGAGCAGAGCGTGTGTGGGCAGGCCCAGGGGCTGCCCCCGCTGTGGAGCCCTGGCTGCTGCTGCGGTGCCTTCAGTGCAGGCTCAGTGGGGCTCCCGTGCTGCTGCTGCAGCCGGGAAGTGCAAATGTGCGGGGCTGGAGAGCCCCTGAGCCCGGGGTGAGGGGTCCCCCCGTGCTGAGCTGTGCTGGGGCTGTTTCTGTGCTCAGGGACACTTGGGGTGGGCCACGGCACTTGGCCACCAGTGGTGCTTCTCTGCACTCCTCAGGCAGAGTGTAAGTCTTGGTCTAATTCCCTTTCCTTAACCACAGCGTGTCTTGGAACTCTTTTCCCTTCTCCTGCCCTTGCAGACCCATCCATAAACACATTTTGTCCCTCAGGCCAGGGAACGTCTCCTCAATCTCTCCTGTCCTGGCTCTGGAGCTCTGTCACTTGAATGCAGCCATGGGTTTGTTCCCAGCTGCTCAAACAGGAGGCTGGGTTCAACCCTTCCCCTGTCCTCAATTCTAAATCCTCCTGTGTAACTGAACAAGTTTCATTCTGTAATCACTGAGCACTGCTCATCCATGTAGAGGCTCTTTTGGTTATCAGAGCTTTAACTTGGTGCCAGACTTGAACAATAGGAGATCCTCCTGCCTTCAGTTTTTGGGCCTCAGGTCCCATTAAATCTGTGGCTGCACAATCCTGCAGAAGAGTGAGTCCACTCTGGCCAGTGGCTTAAAGATATCAGCGTAACAATTCCTCTGGCATGTCCTTGTGTAATACCTACATTTTAAAAAACAAGGTTCACTTTCCTGGTTAATAGTTAAAGGTTCAATAAAAGATAAAAAGAGACATACAATTGTTGCATCTGGTTGTTGCTTGGAGTGAAAGCAAGTAAAAGAGCAGGAAGGGCTTTTGCAGAGGTTTTACAGAGATGTTTTATTTCAGCCATGCGTGTGCATCTTCCAGAGTTCAGGAAGCAAAGGCTAAGGGGCTTGTGAGGGTCCAGGTTTAGTACATGGGATGAGCAGAGCGGCAGAAAATCAGAGACCAATTATCAGGGGACATGGGGGTGTTACACGGGAGGGGTTAGGGCATGGGGGCCAACAGAGAAACAGGGTGGGAGTCACCAGAGACTGAGGGACAGGGAGAGGGGCACAGAGCTGACCCAGGATATAGAACGGGGTTGCTTTCCCTAATTGGGAATTCCTTCGGTCTCCACAACTCCCCTTTTCTTTATTAATTAAGAAGGCTTCTTTTAAGGATTTTAAAATTAAATGGTTGAGGTAACTAAAGAACACAAAATAACAAAAGCATTTAGAAAACAATTTTCGAAATGCAAGCCTGGTTGTTTTTTGAGTCTTTAATATCTGAACCGATTTTTGGAGCATCGTAGAACTAGTAGGAAGGAGGTGAAATTTTCTTGGCATGGCTTGTCAGGAAACTGAGTCAGGAAAGGATTCTTCAGCATGGACTGGCACTCTGGTGGCTGTTAGCAATGTGGTTAGCTGTTTATGAGCTTGTACGAGGTAGAATGGGGGTGGAGTACCTGTTGAAACTCCAAATAGAAATCATTAATTTTGAAGAAAAAACAAAGTTTGTTACTTTGGGAGATTTTTCTTTCTTCCCCCACCTCCCCCCTGCCATATAATTCCCCCCTTTGTATTAAAAAGGAACTTAGAGAAAACAGATTGGAAGCAGGATAGCAAAGGTAGGGAGAAGCAGGGCTGTGGGACAGGGACAATGGAGGGGAAAGGGGGGTAAGAATTTGAGGGAACATAAAAAAGGGTAATGGGATTTGGGGAAATTTTGGAAGGACTTATTTTGGGGATGAAAAAAGGGGAAATTGGGAGGGAAGTAGGGAGGCAATAGGGACTGGGGGAAGGCACTTATCCGTTTGGCAGGTTTTGCAAATGGAGGAATGGACTTTTGGTTCCAGGACAGCTGATTGGTGTTTTGTGCTCTCTTTGCTTTTGGGTTGCTGCCAGGACTTGATGGCTTTCGGCTTTGGACTTTATTTCTTTGGTTGTTGTTTGAAGGACAACGTTTTTTAGGATGTGGATAGTAGTTGCAGTTTGGTGGATGAATGCTTCCTTGCACTGGGACTGCATTAGGTCCTGGAACATTGCCTGCTTGAGGGCTTTTCTTCCTTGTACTATGTCAAATTGCACTGTTTCTCCATCTCCTACACTGCGGGGACATTTCTGGGCTTATTTTTTTTTATTGCAGTTTGATGGACAAACACATTTTCCTTGGTATCATTTCAAGCGATGAATCCGCATCTATTTTTCACATTGAACCACTTGACAGTTTCCCAACACTTTTGTGGCAATAACCTTTTCACTGTTGCCAATGAGTTTGTGTCCATGGCTGTGTTGATGGATGTGCTGGTGCTGGCGAGGCTGTTGCTGTTGCGGGCAGGAAGCGGCAGAGCCGAGCGGGGCGGGCAGCGCCAGTGGGTTGGGTGCGCGGGGTTCAGCGGCGAGTGGGCGGCCGGCCCGTGGCAGGCGGCTTCTCCTGCTCTCTTTTCGGGTGGCACAGGCAAGGGGGCAACGCAGCGGGCATGTGGACAATTCAGCGCGCTGCTGCTGGTGACGTGGCTTCTGGTGCGGGACTTCCGAGGCCAGACCGAGCTTCTCCAGGGCTGCCCCAGCTCGGGCAGTGGCAGAGGGGCGGCCGCGAGCTTTGGGGAGAGTGGCGGGACTCGCCGCCCGCATTGTGTCTGGCGGTGCCATGGCGACCAAGGCGAGCGTGTTCGCTCCGTCGGATGCGGTCTCCAGTATCACGGAGCTCCCCAAGCTGTGCGACCACAGCAGGATGGCTGGTGCAGCTGTAATTGGTGAGTTGGGGGCTGCGCCTCCAACTCCTCCACCCTTACTTCTGGGACCAGGCCGTGGAAACTGGGGGAGTGGCTTGGGACCTGGGGGGCGGGGTGTCCTTGGGGACAAGGTCCCAACCAGGAGGAGAGTGACCCGACTGGGAAAGGGGAGGAAAGGGAGATTTCATGCCTCCAGCCATGTGGTCTGCGCCATTTTGTGGAGCAGGGGTAAAGACAGGAAAACTTGGAGAAGAAAACTTTTCTTGCAACAGGTGAGAGGGTGTGGGGAGAGGGGAACACGGAGGAGAGGTTTTTGGCTGGGATTCAGCATTTTCTGAACGTTCATTTGAAAGCTGAACACCTACAGCAATTACAATAAACAAACATAAAGTTTTCATCACTGAAAAGTCTCCATTTTGCAACTTGCTTGCGGCCTCATTCAAAAAATCATCGTTTATGTGACATATATATATATATATATATATATATATATATATATATATATACCATATTGTAATTCGTGTTTTGTAAGTCTGCAAAATGAAAATAAACGAACCACAGGTAAAGGCAGTGATTGCCTCAGAACTAGGTAAATTAACATATCTACAGGCCGGACTGCTACCGATAAGCACCTATCTCCTGGGGAAGCCTGGAAACTCACAGGGGAGCAGCATTTCCCGAAAATCCCATCACCAGGACTGCATTCCCCGACTCTGGTTCCCGTAAAGATGAAATCAACCACCTAAAAGCAATACACAACGGACACAAAATCTCGTCAAGGAGCAGGAAGGACTTTGTCTTGTGTGGACACCAGAGCTGAATTTGAAAGAAACAAAGGACTGTCCCGCTCCAGGCTATGAAAAACAGTATAAAAAAGGGGCCAACCAAGATGGCGGTGTGAACACCAGGGGAACCCAGTGCGATAGAAGCTGGGTAACATCGTGTGTTCACCCAACTCCGAACCCGGGCTCGGTGTTGTTTTTTTTCGGTTGTGGCTTTCCAGGACCGTATTTTCGGTCGCGAAAATAAAATTTGCCAATTTAACCTTTTAATACGGTTTGATTTGTTTATTACCTATAACAGTTTAGAAATTACTTCTGTGAAACGTCAGGATAATGTTCACGCAACCAGTGTACTAAAAGCTTCAAACCCCACTTTAAAAACTCAGAATTGCTCCGACGAAAAATGTTTTTAAAAGGTAGACTTCCCACTGTGAGCAGCTGTATCTTACTGGCAAGATACCCCAAGTCTCTTTCCAACACCTGAGAGTAAAAAGAGAAAAAGCGAAGAGTGCCCCAAAGTTCCAAACTCATCACAGTAAGGTTAAAAAACACTCTTGGGGTGGTCCATTCACAGAAGCCCCTGTTCGATGCGCCTTGCATTTGGTGTTGTTGGAGTGAGAAAAAGTAAAGGAGCAGGAAGGGCCTTTGCAACGGTTTCACAGATATCTTTATTTCGGCCACACGTGAGCACTGTCCATGGCTCGAGAACAAAGGCAAAGGGGCTTTTAGAGGGTCCAGTTAAGTACATGGGATGAGCAGGCTGGGAGAGCATCAGGGGCCAATTACCAGGGGACATGGGGGTGTCAAAAGGGTGGGGATAGGGCAAAAGGGCCAACAGGGAAACAGGGGGGTGTCCAAGTTTGGACAAACTTAGGGAAAAAACTCTCAATTCTTTATTTTACTGGACTTAAGAAAAAAAAATTTCACTCAGGGGGAAAAGTGGAAAAAACTTATTTTTAACACATACAAGAGAAACACTTTCCAGCACAGACCCAGATGACAAAAAAGTTTTCACCGAGAGAGAAACTTGGACGCTTGATCTTCACTAGAAGGGCGAAGCGCTTCTCTGGCCGGTGTCCAGAGGCAGGCCGCAGGGTTCCTCCGAAGCTGGTGCTGAATCTTCGGGGGTGAGGGGGGAGAAGGGAGAGGGGGAGAGAGAAAGAAAAAAACCAGCCGGAATAGCCAGCAAGCCTTAAACAGCAGCGAGCTAAACCAAATAATTTAAGCAATATAAAGTCAAAAAAAATCAAGCAAAAAACAGCTAACTAACAAACCAGGCCACGAGCCACCACCACAGCAGCGATAGCCACCCGCAGCAGCAGCCAGAGCCAAGCACGCAGCCGCTGAGCACACCCCTCCCCAGGCCAAGCCCGCGGCAAACCAAGGCCATTCTGCAGAGCAGAGCCCAGGCGGCCCTTCCCCCGGGAGCAGACAGCTTCATGGCCAAGGGGGGCAGGGTGAGGAGTCAGTCAAATCATCAACCCAGGACATTCTACCCCTTATCCCATATCGTGATCATTGACACACGATTGGGATATACACTCATTAAACACAATATGAACACTTCCTCTGACTTGTTTAAACTTTCAACATTTACATATTCCTTTTGTTTAATCTCACAGTCAGATCTCCATGAGGTACACAGTGGGTTGTTCCATCTTTTTCATTATTTACTAAGTACATCCAGGTCCTTGAGCAAAGGCAATCTCCCGAATGGGTTTGCCTGTACTTGAGGCAGGATTAATCCATACTGTTTTTCCTAGCAATTCTCTGACATGGGCCGCTGGGACTTTGTTTTCATTTACTGTATTAAGGCACTCAGATTGGGCAGGACCTGCTTGGTTGGTGGAACCTTGAGTGTTGACTAACCAAGTGGCCGTTGCCAAATGCTGCTTTCAATTCTTAAAGGATCCCCCACCCAATGCCTTTAAGGTGGTTTTTAACAATTCATTGTACCTTTCTACTTTACCTGCAGTTGGTGCATGGTAAGGGATGTGGTACACTCACTCAATACCATGTTCCCTAGCCCAGGTGTTGACAAGTTTATTTTTAAAATGAGTCCCATTGTCTGACTCGATCTTTTCAGGGGTACCATGCCTCCAAAGGACCTGTTTTTCCAGGCCCAGGATGGTGTTGCGGGCAGTAGCGTGAGATACAGGGTAAGTCTCTAACCATCCGGTGGTGGCTTCTACCATGGTCAGCACATAACGTTTGCCCTGGCGGGTCTGAGGCAGTGCGATGTAATCAATTTGCCAAACTTCCCCATACTTGTACTTGGACCACTGTCCTCCATACCAGAGGGGCTTCACCCGCTTGGCCTGCTTGATGGCAGCGCAAGTGTTACAATCATGAATAACTTGAGTAATGCTGTCCATGGTAAGATTCACCTCTCGGTTTCGTGCCCACTTATAGGTGGCATCCCTCCCCTGATGGCCTGAGGCATCATGGGCCTATCGAGCCAGGAACAACTTTTTCTTATGTTTCCAATTTAAATCTATTTCCAACCCCCCTATTTTTGCTGCTTGATCTACTTGATGGTTATTTCACTGTTTTTTATTAGCTCTACTTCTGGGGACATGGGCGTCCACATGGCGAACCTTTACGGGTAGCTTGTTTAACCAAGTAGCTATGTCTTTCCACTCTTCAGCAGCTCAGATTGGTCTTCCTCTGCACTGCCAGTTCGTTTTTTTTCATCTTTGCAGCCATCCCCGCAAAGCGTTGGCTACCATCCAGGAATTAGTGTAAAGATACAGCTTTGGCTACCTTTTTTTTTCGGCAATATTCAAAGCCAGTTGGACAGCTTTGAGTTCAGCGAATTGACTAGACTCTCTTTTTCTTATAGTAGCTTCTGCAACTTGTCGTGTAGGGCTCCATACAGCTGCTTTCCATTTTCGATTTGTCCCTACAATGCAACAGGAACTGTAGGTGAACAGGGCATAGCGAATTTTCTTTGCCGGTAGCTGGTTGTAAGGTGGTGCTTCTTCAGCCCGGGTCACCGGTTCTTGTTCTTCATTTGTCACACTAAAACTTTCTTCCTCTGGCCAGTTGGCAATTATTTCTAAGATCTCTGGGCGATTTAATTTTTCGATCCGGGCGCGCTGCGTAATGAGGGCTATCCACTTGCTCTATGTGGCACTGGTGGCATGGTGGGTGGAAGGAACATTCCCACTGAACATTCACCCCAGCACTGGCAACCGGGGTGTCCTGGTTTAGGACAAATTTACGGGAGATATCTCGCAAAGGAGTCCCCCTAGGAAAATAAACCCCCAGAACTCCTTCCCCCTCCCACTACCGGGTTCGGGAAGAACTTCCTCCGAGGGAAAAAAGTGGAAAAAACTTGTTTATTTTAACAAAACACTTCCCAACACCAGGACAGAACAATCCCCAGATGACACAAAACGTTTTCACCAAGGTGGCCGAGGGATGGACGAGCTCAGTCAGTCCCTGCTGGGAAGGGTGCAAAGCTTCTGTGGCAGGCTTCCAGACGCAGTCTCTGATGTTCAGATCCCTCCGTCCGGAGCCGGTGCAGATCTTCGGGATGAGGGGAAGAAGGGAGAAAAAGGGGAGCAGCTGGGGGCAGGAGAAGCTGGGGCAAAAGCTAGGGAAAAAAGCGGCAGCCAAAGCGGCAAAAGCAGCAGCAAAAGCAGCAGCAGCAGGCCAGCAGCAGCAGCAGCTAAAGCAGCAGGCAGCAGCAGCCCAGCAGCCGGGCCCGCCCGAGCGGGGAGAGGCGGCAGCAGCTCCGATGCCAACAGAGGGGGGGGTGGCAGGGAGAGGAGTAGTCATAACACTGACCCAGGACATTCCACCCCTTATCCCACATCGTGAACATTGACACACGATTGGGATATATACACCACTATACAATGTAAAAGCTTTCATCTACTTGCTCAAACCTTCAACACTTACACGTTTCCTCTCATTTTACTTACTCAGGCCTTCAACACTTACGTTATTCCTTCTGTCTCACCCCACAATGAGATCTCCCTGAGGTACACATCGTGTTGTTCCATCTTTCTGCATTACCCACCACGTACATCCTGGTCCTTGAGCAAAGACAATCCCACGAATGGGTTTGCCTGTACTCGAGGCAGGATTAACCCATACTGCCTTTCCTAACAAACCTTTAACTTGGGCCACTGGGACTTTATCTCCATCCACTATATTAAGGGAGTCAGACTGGGCAGGACCTGCTCGGTTGATGGAACCTCTGGTGTTAACTAACCAAGTAGCCTTTGCTAGATGTTGTTCCCAGTTTTTAAAAGACCCCCCACCCAATGCTTTCAAGGTGGTCTTCAACAATCCATTGTACCTCTCCACTTTACCCGCAGCTGGTGCATGGTAAGGGATGTGGTACACCCACTCAATACCGTGTTCCCTAGCCCAGGTGTTGATGAGGTTATTTTTAAAATGAGTCCCATTGTCTGACTCAATCCTCTCAGGGGTACCATGCCTCCAAAGGACCTGCTTTTCCAGGCCCAGGATGGTGTTGCGGGCAGTAGCATGGGACACAGGGTAGGTCTCCAACCAGCCGGTGGTGGCTTCCACCATGGTCAGCACATAACGTTTACCCTGGCGAGTCTGAGGCAGTGTGATGTAATCAATCTGCCAGGCCTCTCCATACTTGTACTTGGACCAACATCCACCATACCAGAGGGGCTTCACTCGCTTAGCCTGCTTGATGGCAGCGCAGGTGTCACAGTCATGGATAACTTGTGTTATGCTGTCCATGGTAAGATCCACCCCTCGGTCTCGTGCCCACTTATAGGTGGCATCTCTACCCTGGTGGCCTGAGGCATCATGGGCCCATCGTGCTAGGAACAATTCTCCCTTGTGCTCCCAGTCAAGATCTATCTTAGACACCCCTATCTTTGCAGCCTGATCTACCTGCTGATTGTTTTGCTGTTCTTCATTGGCTCTACTTCTGGGGACATGGGCATCTACATGGCGAACTTTCACAGGTAGTTTCTCTAACCGAGTAGCGATGTTTTTCCATTCTTCAGCAGCCCAAATTGGTTTTCCTCTGCGCTGCCAGTTCGCCTCTTTCCATTTCTTCAACCATCCCCACAGAGCATTGGCCACCATCCAGGAATCAGTGTATACATAGAGTTTTGGCCATTTCTCTCTTTCTGCAACGTCTAGGGCCAGTTGAATAGCTTTAAGTTCAGCAAGCTGACTTGATCCGCCCTCTCCTTCAATGGCCTCTGCGACCCGTCGTGTCGGGCTCCATACAGCTGCTTTCTACCTCCGGTTCATCCCTACGATGCGACAGGAACCGTCGGTGAATAGAGCGTAACGTGCTTCCTCTGCCGGCAGCTGGCTATATGGTGGAGCTTCTTCAGCCCGGGTCACTGGTTCTTCTTCCTCATCCGTGACACTGAATCTTTCACCTTCTGGCCAGTTTGTAATTATTTCTAAAATCCCGGGACGATTGAGTTTTCCAATCCGGGCGCGCTGAGTGATGAGGGCAATCCACTTGCTCCATGTGGCACTGGTGGCATGGTGGGTGGAGGGAACCTTTCCGCTGAACATCCACCCCAGCACTGGCAGTCGGGGTGCTAAGAGGAGTTGAGCTTCTGTGCCGATCACTTCTGAAGCAGCTTGGACTCCCTCATAGGCGGCCAAGATTTCCTTCTCTGTTGGGGTATAGTTGCCTTCTGATCCTCTGTAACTTCTGCTCCAAAATCCCAGGGGTCGGCCTCGGGTCTCACCAGGCACCTTCTGCCACAGACTCCAAGACAAACCGTGGTTCCCGGCTGCAGAATAGAGCACATTCTTCACATTTGGCCCCGTCCTAACTGGGCCAAGAGCTACTGCATGGGCAATTTCTTGTTTAATCTGGGCGAAGGCTTGCTGTTGTTCAGGGCCCCAATGGAAATCATTCTTCTTCCGAGTGACCTGGTAAAGAGGGCTCACAATCTGACTGTACTTTCGGGGATGTGCATCCTCCAAAAGCCTATAGCACCCAAGAAAGCTTGTGTTTCTTTCTTGTTAGTGGGTGGAGACATAGCTGTGATTTTGTTAATAACATCAGTGGGAATCTGGCGTCTTCCATCTTGCCACTTCACTCCTAGGAACTGGATCTCACGGGCAGGTCCCTTAACTTTACTCTTTTTAATGGCAAAACCGGCTTCCAGGAGGATTTGGATAATTTCCTCTCCTTTCTCAAACACTTCTTCTGCTGTATTTCCCCACACAATGATATCATCGATGTACTGCAGATGTTCTGGAGCCTCACCCTTTTCCAGTGCAGCCTGGATCAGCCCATGGCAGATGGTGGGGCTGTGTTTCCACCCTGGGGCAGTCGGTTCCAGGTGTACTGCACGCCCCTCCAGGTGAAAGCAAACTGAGGCCTGCATTCTGCTGCCAAAGGAATAGAGAAAAACGCATTGGCAATGTCAATGGTGGCATACCACCTTGCTGCCTTGGACTCTAGCTCGTACTGGAGCTCCAGCATGTCCGACGCAGCAGCTCAGCGGTGGGGTGACTTCATTCAATGCGGTAGTCCACAGTCAGTCTCCATTCTCCGTCAGGCTTGCGCACAGGCCAGATGGGGCTGTTGAAGGGTGAGTGGGTTTTGCTCACCACCCCTTGGCTCTCTAGTTCCCGGATCATCTTATGGATGGGGATCACAGCATCTCGAGTTGTTCTATATTGCCGGCGATGTACTACGGAAGTGGCAATTGGTACCCTTTGCTCTTCCCCTTTCAGAAGTCCCACAGTAATCGGATTTTCAGATAGTCCAGGCAAGGTATTCAGTTGCCGAATGTGTTCTGACCTCACAGCAGCTATTCCAAATGCCCACTTAAGACCTTTTGGGTCCTTAAAATACCCACTTAGGAGGTAATCTATTCCCAAAATACATGGGGCCTCTGGACCAGTCACAATAAGATGTTTTTCCACTCCTTGCCAGTTAAACTCACTTCAGCTTCCACTATGGTAAAGTCCTGCGATCCACCTGTCACACCAGCAATAGAAACGGATTCTTCCCCACATATCTTGATGGAATTATCGTACACTGTGCTCCTGTATCCACTAAAGCTTTATACTTCCGTGGTTTCGATGTGCCAGGCCACCGAATCCACACGGTCCAGAAAAACACGGTTCTCCCTCGCCTCACCCTGGCTAGAGGCAGGGCCCTCTAAGCCTGATTATTCTTCTTTTCCGGGGCATAGGTTTTAGAAGTTCCCTCAAGAGGGTCAGACATGTCATTATCATTATCATGTTTGGCATTTTGACTACGGGAAACAGGAGCAGCTCTCCTTTTGGCGGAACTTCCTCTTTTAATCTTGCCTTCGTTCAGATCACGCACCCGTTGTGCCAGAGCAGCCGTAGGCTTCCATCCCCATCTCCTCATGTTCTCTCCAGAATCTTGTAAGAAAAACCACAACTCGGCTCGAGGAGTATACCTCCTCTCCCCATCGGGAAGCGTCTACGTTGGATACCAGGACGTCTAACTTGCACTGCTGAAATTTGGAGGAGGTCCTCCTTAATCTCCTCCCTGAGCCTCTTATGATTTTCCTCTATCTTGTCCTCTAAGTTCTGCAAGCGTGTTTCCACGGCTGCGATTCTGGCATGTGTTGGGCCATGCACAGCATCCGCATAGGCTCGAAGCTTCTTAGCCATATCAAGAACTGTCTCATGTACCTCTTCTCGCTTCAGTATTGCTAATGCAGAGGCGTATTCAGATGGCCCCGAGTCTCACAAGTTTTCTCCACATCACCGGTGTGCATGGGACCAGGTCCGGATTCCTAGTTGTTACATCCTCCGAAAAATGATCTCCGCCACTGCCATTTCCCTTAGTCGTTGGATCCCTTGCTCCATGGTTTTCCATCGGGTTTGTTGCATATAGAGGTCATCAGCACACAGATATCTTTGTGCCACACTGTCTAAAACCCGTGCCCAGAGGCTTTGAGGGTTAGCCTCCCTCATCATTCCCTGATCGATGACAGGATCATGTGACAGGGATCCCAGGTGTCTCGCTTCAGTGCCATCCAGGATGGTAGCCTCGCCTACCGCATCCCAAAGCCGGACCAGCCAACTAATTATGGACTCATCGGGTCGTCTCGTATAATCCTTCCTCAGACCACGAAGATCCTTTAGGGGACAGGGACTCATTATTAGTCTCTGATCTCACACTAGTTGTTTTTACTCTTGATTTTTATATCAGGAGGCGTTGAGGTCCTTCTCCTGCATCTTCATCCTCATCATCTACAGGCCGATCGGTCTTCTTTGTGCACTTTCCACTTCTGGTGCTAGTAGCCACGGCCATTGGTTGAAGCTTATTATCTAATTTCGCCCCTGTCCTCAAGTCTGGAGTGTTTACTACATCCTGAGTCACTGGGATGGTAACTATTCTATCTCCGTGTTCCCTGTCTGCTGTCTGTGGTCCTAGACTATCTAACAGGCTACGATAAGCATACGTAGGGCCCAGCTCACTGCAGTGATCTTTTTTCCTTAGGGTTATCATGGCACTTCTCTTTCAAATATTTTACCACCTCAGCTGGGGTTTTGAATTTTCTCCTGAGGAAAGTCCCAAACTATAGGATCAGAAAATTCCTTTAACATTTGGCCCAGGTCCTGCCATTTCCCACACCATTCAGGACTCTTCACATTTTGCTTTGCTCCTAAATCAGGAGTTACACCAACCCCTCCAGAAATCTCAGCTCTCATTTTATATAAACTGTAAACAGTGTATAAAAAGCTTACTAAATTAAACATCAGAAAGATAATCTCTTTAGAGTTCAGGAAACCTGCACATTTTCTAATAAAGATGTAAAAAATTCAGAGGAGACAAAGGAAAGCAAAGGCTGAAAAGCCTCCTCCCCCTCTTCTCCTCTAACAAACTGAGTGCATATCCATAACCAGGATCCAGAAGATATCCCTGGAACCGATTCCAGCATCTTTATAAACCTCTTACAAGCCATCGCAACCAAGCCCAGTCCGATAAATATTTTGGTCATTATCCCTCTAGTATAAAAACTACAAATAAGGGACAGTACTGGAGCTATTTCGGGATAGGAAAATAACCCCAGAGACCAGAGAGGTATTAAAACCTCAAAAACCCTAGTATCCAAAACCACATACCAGCTTCCATCCCAAAAAACATTTTAAAATCTATACCAATACACAGTTACAAGGTAATAAAGTTTTTCCACTTCCTCGTGCCCCTAACGTTGGTAGCCAAGATTTGTCCTGGTTTAGGACAAATTCTGCGGAGATATCTCGCAAAGGAGTCCCCCTAGGAAAATAAACCCCCAGAACTCCTTCCCCCTCCCACTACCGGGTTCGGGAAGAACTTCCTCCGAGGGAAAAAAGTGGAAAAAACTTGTTTATTTTAACAAAACACTTCCCAACACCAGGACAGAACAATCCCCAGATGACACAAAACGTTTTCACCAAGGTGAGCGAGGATGGACGAGCTCAGTCAGTCCCTGCTGGGAAGGGTGCAAAGCTTCTGTGGCAGGCTTCCAGACGCGGTCTCTGATGTTCAGATCCCTCCGTCCGGGGCAGTTGCAGATCTTCGGGGATGAGGGGAAGAAGGGAGAGAAAAAGGGGAGCAGCTGGGGGCAGGAGAAGCTGGGGCAAAAGCTAGGGGAAAAAAGCGGCAGCCAAAGCGGCAAAAGCAGCAGCAAAAGCAGCAGCAGCAGGCCAGCAGCAGCAGCAGCTAAAGCAGCAGGCAGCAGCAGCCCAGCAGCCGGGCCACGCCGCGCGGGGGAGGCGGCAGCAGCTCCGATGCCAACAGAGGGGGGGGGGGGTGGCAGGGAGAGGAGTAGTCATAACACTGACCCAGGACACGGGGTGCCAGAAAGAGTTGTGCTTCTGTGCCAATTACCTCTGAAGCAGCTTGGACTTCCTCATAAGCAGCCAAGATTTTCTTTTCTGTCGGGGTATAATTGCCTTCAGACCCTCTGTAACTTTTGCTCCTGAATCCCAGGGGTCGGCCTCGGGTTTCACCAGGCACCTTTTGCTACAGACTTTAAGACAAACCGTGGTTTCCAGCTGCAGAGTAGAGCACATTCTTCACATCTGGCCCCGTCCTGAAGGGGCCAAGAGCTACTGCATGGGCCATCTCTTGTTTAATCTGGATGAAGGCTTGTTGTTGTTCTGGGCCCAAATGAAAATCATTTTTCTTTTGAGTAACCTGGTAAAGAGGGCTTACAATTTGACTGTACTCGGGGATGTGCATTCTCCAAAAGCCTATAGCACCCAAGCTTGTGTCTCTTTTTTATTAGTAGGTGGAGACATAGCTGTGATTTTATTAATAACATCAGTAGGAATCTGACGTCTTTCATCTTGCTACTTCACTCTTAGGAACTGGATCTCACGAGCAGGTCCCTTAACTTTATTCTTCTTGATGGCAAAACCGGCTTCAAGGAGAATTCAGATAATTTTCTCTCCTTTCTCAAACACTTTTTCTGCTGTGTTTCCCCACACAATGATGTTATCGATGTACTGCAAATGTTTTGGAGCCTTACTTTTTTTCAGTGCAGCCTGGATCAGCCCATGGCAGATGGTGGGGCTGTGCTTCCACCCCTGGGGCAGTCGGTTCCAGGTGTACTGCACACCCCTCCAGGTGAAAAGCAAACTGCGGCCTGCATTCTGCTGCCAAAGGAATGGAGAAAAAAGCATTGGCAATGTTAATGGTGGCATATTACTTTGCTGCCTTGGACTCCAGCTCGTACTGGAGCTTTAGCATGTCCGGCACGGCAGCGCTCAACAGTGGGGTGACTTCATTCAATGCGCGGTAGTTCACTGTCAATTTTCATTCTCCGTCAGACTTGCGCACAGGCCAGATGGGACTGTTGAAGGGTGAGTGGGTTTTGCTCACCACCTCTTGGCGCTCCAGCTCCCGGATCATCTTATGGATCGGGATCACAGCATCCCGAGTTGTTCTATATTGCCAGCGATGTACTATTGAAGTGGCAATCGGTACCCTCTGCTCCTCTACCCTCAGGAGTCCCACGGCAATTGGATTCTCACATAGTCCGGGCAGGGTGTTCAATAGCCGGATTCTCTCCGCCATCACAGCCGCTATCTCAAATGCCCACTTGAAGCCTTTTGGGTCCTTAAAATACCCGCTTCGAAGGAAATTTATTCTCAAAATACACGGGGCCTCTGGGCCAGTCACAATCGGGTATCTCTTCCACTCTCTTCCGGTTAGACTCATTTCCGCTTCTACTATGGTAAAGTCCTGTGATCCACCTGTTACACCAGCAATAGAAACGGTCTCTTCTCCGACACATCCTGATGGAAATATAGTACACTGTGCTCCAGTGTCCACTAAAGCTTTATACTTCTGTGGTTTTGATGTGCCAGGCCACCAAATCCACACGGTCCAAAACACTCGGTTTTCCCTGGCCTCACCCTGGCTAGAGGCAGGGCTTCTCTAAGCCTGTTTGTTTTTTTTGACGGGGGCATAGGTCTTAGAAGTTCTTTCAAGTGAATCGGACATGTCGTTATCAGCCTCCTCATATGTGGCACTGTGGTTCCGGGCGACTGGAGCTGCTCTCTTTCTGATGGAACTTTCTTGTTGAGCCTTGTTTTCTTTTAAATCACGCACTCGTTGTGCCAGAACAGCTGTGGGCTTTTCATTCCACCTCTTTATGTTTTCTCTGCAGTCACGCAAGAAAAACCACAACTCCGCACGTGGGGTGTACCTTCTCTCCTCAGCAGAGGAGCGTCTGCGTTGACTGCCAGGACGTCTGATTTGCACAGCTGAGATTTGGAGGAGATCCTCCTTGATTTCCTCTCTCAGCTTCTTATGGTTTTCTTTCAACTTATCCTTCAAGTTCTGTAAACGTGTTTTCACGGCTGCAATCTTGGCATGTGTTGGGCCATGCACAGCATCAGCGTACGCCTGAAGCTTCTTTGCCATATTAAGCACTGTCTCGAATGTGTCTTCTGGTTTCATGATTGCAAGAGCTGAGGCATATTCAGATGGTCCAAGCCTCACAAGCTTTCTCTACATAATCGGTGTGCACGGTACCAGATCTGGATTTCTAGTTGTTACGTCATCTGAGAAAATAATTTCTGCCACTGCCATCTTTCTCAAACGTTGGATTTCCTGCTCGATGGTTTTCCATCTGGTCTGCTGCATGTACAGGTCATCAGCGCAGAGATATTTTTGTGCTACACTGTTCAATACACGTGACCAGAGGCTCTGAGGATTAGCTTCCCTCATCATACTTTGATTGATGACTGGATCTTGAGACAAGGATCCCAAATGTCTCGCTTCCGTGCCATCCAGGGTGGTTGCCTTACCTGCCGCATCCCAAATCCGGACCAGCCAACTAATTATGGATTCATCAGGTCGCCTTGTATAATCTTTTTTTTAGACCACGAAGATCTTTCAGGGAAAAGGACTCATTATTAGTTTCTGATCTCTCATCAGTCACTTTAACTCCGGATTTTATATTAGGGGGAGTTGAAGGTCCTTCTCCTGCATCCTTATCATCATCATCCTCCACCGGCCGATCTGTTTTCTTTGTGCACTTTCTATTCCTGGTACTGGTAGCTACAGCCATAGGTTGAAGCTTGCTGTCTAATTTTGCCCCTGTCCTGGAGCCTGAGGTGTTAACTGCAGTCTGAGTAACTGGAATAGTAGCTACGTTATTTCCCTGTTCCCTCTCCTTCGTTTGTTGTCCTACACTATCTAACAGGGTTCGATAAGCGTACGCCAGAGCCCAGCTCACTGCAGTGATTTTTTTTTTCCTTAGAATTGTCCTGACACTTTTCTTTTAAGTACTTTGCAGTCTTGACTGGGTCTTGAATTTGTTCAGATGAAAAATCTCAGATTATAGGTTCAGAAAACTCTTTTAGAATTTGGCCCAGTTCCTCCCATTTGCCACACCACTCAGAATTTTTCACACTCTGCTTTGCTACCAAATCAGGGGTTGTAACACCTGCATCCCTAGAAATCTCAGCTTTCATTCTGTATAAACTGCAGACAGTATAGAAAAAACTTACTAAATTAAATACCAGAAAGATGGTTTCCTTTACACTCAGGGAGAGCTGAACATTTTCTAACAGAGATGTAAATAATTCAGGGGAGAAGAAGGAAAATAAAGGCAAAAAATCCTCTTTGCTTGCTTCTCCTCTAATGAATTGAGTGCACAACACAAACCACGACTTGTACATCCCTGAAGTGGATTCTAACACTTTTATAAACTTCTGGCAGATCATTACAACCAAGCCTAGCCCAATGAGTATTTTGGTTAATACCCCGTTCATGAAAAAACTACGTGCTAGAGACAACACTGGGGCTATCTCTGAGTAAGAGAACAGGCCCAAAGACCACAGGGGTATTAAGATTTCAAAAAACTTTAAAGAGCAAACATACAGGCAGGCTTCCAATTCAAAAGACATCACGGCTTCAAAAAACATACTGATATCAATATAGGCCAATTTAAAACAAGATGTTATTAAAGTTTTTTTCACTTTCTCCTTCCCCATACGGGCCACCAAATAAGGAATGTCCCAGTTTGGACAAACTTAGGGAAAAAACCCCCAATTCTTTATCTTACTGGACTTAGGGAAAAAAATTTCACTCAGGGGGAAAAGTGGAAAAAACTTATTTATTAACACATACAAGAGAAACACTTTCCAGCACAGACCCAGATGACAAAAAAAGTTTTCACCGAGAGAGAGAAACTTGGACACTTCGATCTTCACTAGAAGGGCGAAACGCTTCTCTGGCCGGTGTCCAGAGGCAGGCCGCAGGGTTCCTCCGGAGCTGGTGCTGAATCTTCGGGGGTGAGGGGGAGAAGGGAGAGGGGGAGAGAGAGAAAGAAAAAAACCAGCCGGAATAGCCAGCAAGCCTTAAACAGCAGCGAGCTAAACCAAATAATTTAAGCAATATAAAGTCAAAAAAAATCAAGCAAAAAACAGCTAACTAACAAACCAGGCCACGAGCCACCACCACAGCAGCGATAGCCACCCGCAGCAGCAGCCAGAGCCAAGCGCGCAGCCGCACGAGCACACCCCCCCCCCGCCTCCTCAAGCCAAGCCCGCGGCAAACCAAGGCTATTCCGCAGAGCAGAGCCCAGGCAGCCCCTCCCCCGGGAGCAGACAGCTTCATGGCCAAGGGGGGCAGGGTGAGGAGTCAGTCAAATCATCAACCCAGGACAGGGGGAGTGACCAAAAGGCTGACAGACAGGGAGAGGGAACGGAGCTGACCCCGGGAACAGAACAGGAAAATCCTGCTGCATTCCGGCAGTATTAGAGGACTGTAAACGGCTTGGGGGATTTACCAGTTAGTTTATGGACAGAGGTGACCCCTTTTTTGGGGAGAATTCTCATGCTTTCTGCCAATTTTGAGGGTTCTAAATGGCTTGTGGTGGACTCACTTCCATAGGTTCTGATGCCACCGGCCCACACTTTAAACTGGTCCGGACTGGTGCTCACAGTGCTGCATGGGGTGGGGCCGTGGGGACTCCCCCACAGCACAGCGCAGCTGCCTTGGGGCTGGCAGCACTGCCCGGCGCTGCGGATGGGGTGTGTTGGGGGAGCTGGGGCCATACTGGTGGCACTGGTGGTGCTGGGAGCTCACCTGTCTGGGAGCCAGCAGGACTTCTGTGAACATGTGTGCTCCCCCAGGGACCCCCCAGCCCTGTGTCACTCTGCCCCCGGACGGCTGCTCCCAGTATTCCCAATAAAGAAGCTTCCCAGTTCGCCTGGTCCTGTTTATTGAAGGCCAGTGGGGAAGGACTTGGAGGGACTTTGAGAGGGGAGCCATGATTGGGGGAGGGGGGTAGAACGGGCCTTGGCATGGTTCAGGAATGGGGACCTTCAGGAAAGGTCGTGTCCTCCCCTTTTCACCCCGCTCTTGGGGTCTTGGGAGGAACCTGAACCCCAACACAGCACCAGGCCAACCTCAAAGGTGCTGGGACTCCCCTAAGCCACAAGGGGAATTTGGGGAGGGGGCACATGGGAAGCCACTCATGCTGGGCCAAGAGCCCAGCGCTGCCCCAGCCCGACCTGCCCTGGCTCCATCCCAGCTCTTCCTGCTGGATGTGATGGTGTTGGGAAAACGGGGGGGGGCAACGGTAGGTGCTGGGCCCAGTGGGTGGAGGAGAAGGGATGGAGGCGGAGGGCAAAGGAAGAAGCAGAAGGGTCAGAAAGAATAGGAAAAGGAGGGAAGACTAGAAAGAAGGAGGAGTGGGACCCCTACCAATGCAATTTGGGAGTTCCAGCCCTCTGGCCCACTCTTTGTGGGTCCCAGCTCTTCTTTTCCCATGCTCTTCCACCCTTCCCCACTCCCCCCCAACCCACCACCCCCATCCCACATGATTGGTTTTGGGGGTTCCAGGCTCCTCCCCTTACTCTGGAGGTCCCATTCCCCCTATCTCACAATTCAGGCACCTCATTGCCAGTTTTTCCTGGGAGGAATGCCTGAGGTTTGGTATTTTTGAGGTGCAGTTTTGGAGGCGACAGCTCTGTCTGGATTTCCTCTCCCTCTTGTGGACTCTCAGCTGCCCCAAACACCCTGGGGATGCTGGGATTTCCCACCTGGGGACAAGGATGTTCATTTCCTTCCAGGAGCCCAGTGCCTGGCTGGGGCTCTAGGGCAGGGGGTCCTTGAGCAGCTGCCCCAGAACCTCTGCCAGGGTCTCCCAGCGCAGCTGCAGCCGCTTGGCCTGGGGTCCCCAAAGCCCTCAGCAAGACCCAAGTCCCTCCCAGGAACCCTCAACTCCCTCAAACCCAGCATCCCCCACAGCCCCTGCAAGTTCCCCACATGGCACTGGCCGCGGCCATGTCCCCACATGTCACTGGCCATGTCCCAGCATGTCCTCACCCATGGCTGTGTCCCCACCATGTTTCCCTCCCTGTCACTGTCCCCCACATCTCCATCCATGCCCTTGTCCCCCCATGTCCCCATGAATGGCCACATCTCCCTCCATGTCCATGCGATCCCATGAGTGCCTTGTTGTTTGAATTTCACCATGTCTACGTCCCTCCATGTCCCCACCCATGTCTCAGTTCAATGTCTTTATTTTTAGTCTTGGATGTTTTAAAGGGATGATGAGAAATAAAAGCAAATCAAATCCACAAGAAAAGCATTTCCTTGTCCATGCCAGCTGAGCATGCATGTGCTTGAGTGGGAGGGATGGACCTTTTCTGGAAGGGATATCCACCTCCCTGTCTCCAAAATCTTGGTCTTTGCCCCAGTTCCTTCGCATTTGGCTGTGGAAGACACCCTTGGGCAACAGGAAATCAAAATCCTGAAATCACTGAGGTTGGATTTAGTGCTTTTGGTTTATTAATTTTAACTTTTTTTGTTGCGAGATAGGATTAGGTGGAAGGCAAAACACAGGTTTAACTTTAAATGGCATAATGAGAAATTTTATTACAAGAAACCATAAGAAAAAAAAAACTTAGAATAAAACTTTACATTACTTTTTTTAATACTAAAAACGTACAAAAAACAACTCAGCTTACCATCTTTAAAATAACTTTTACTAATTTAGTTGAAAGAGGAGACTTTTTTTCATCTATGAAGATTTCTTCACAAGAAAGTTTTCTTTTGGTTTTGATCTTATAGTGATTAGCCACCCAGGAGAATGGAAGTCTGATTACTATCTAAAAACCCTTTTTCCAAACTAAAAGTTTTTCTCACAGCTTTTATTGAGGACCATATTAACTTATGAGGCAAACTTTAACGATTACATCAATTTAAACAAAAACTTAATTTATTTTTGAGAACAGAGGGGTTTTTTTCTTTTTTGGGGGGGAACAGCTGTGTTATTTTTATTATTTAAACTTAGGGGATTAAAGCAAT
This sequence comes from Luscinia megarhynchos, assembly GCA_034336665.1. Lineage (NCBI taxonomy): Eukaryota > Metazoa > Chordata > Aves > Passeriformes > Muscicapidae > Luscinia > Luscinia megarhynchos. The sequence continues at coordinate 494,545 of JAPFBE010000039.1, read as the reverse complement.
TTTAACATTTATTTACTGTGGATGATACCATAGCCCCCGAGAAAGGCTCCTTGGACATCATACACAAAGAAACCCCTCAGAGCAATGCCCCCCCTCCCTATCAAAACCTCTGTTATCTATTACGATTCCTATTGGTCTTTAACATTGTTAGGTGATTGTTTTTTTCTTACTTAGAATTTCAAAGTAATTGGATAGCTTTTTAACTTGTAGTTTTATTGGTTAGAAACTCAATCCTTTTGAAAGCTATAAAACCCCTTTGTTATACTATGTAATCGGATTTTGCCAGTGGAACCCCTTTGGAGAAATAAATCACCTTCGGGACCTCTGTAGCGAAGTCTCGAAGTTTTTTCGGCTAGCTTTGTAGCTGTGCTGCATCGAGGACTCTTGGAGCTCTCCGAACTCGTAGCAGTCTGAAGCTAGAACCCCCCTGCTAGTTTCGGCAGTTACAGTTTACTTTAATATTAACGCCTTTGTTTATATTTACAGTTAGAACAGTTATTATGAAGTGAGTATATTTTTATGTATTATAGAGGAAACAAGCGCATCTTCCCCATTGTTGCAAAAAAAGGGAAATTTTAACTCATTACTTTTCTCCTTTCTATGTTTAGGAATTGAGTTTCTTTCATTTCAATGTTTTTATATTGTTTCTGTGTGCATTACTATTTTGGTTTTTATTTGTTTCGGTTTTTTGGTTTTTGTTTTTTGTTTTTTTTATTTAGGAGAGAATAAAGTATCTGTAAGGTTTTATTCTAGGCATTGAAGGAATGAATACCTTGCCATAGCAGCAGAGGGTTTTGTGATAATTTCCAAGTATGACAGTCAGAGTTATTTAAAATAAAGAGTCTTTCAAGGCCACGCTGGGGGCTGGGTGAGGACTGCAGGGTTTAGTCAGAGAAGCAGTGATGAGTTTCTGGTTTCATGGCTGTTCTCCAGCACGCGCTGCACTCAATTCCAGCCGCGGGCCCGGGGTTCTTCCTCCACCCTGCCCAGCAGACAAGGCTGTGGGGCCTTGCCAGAACGGGCTCAGTTGTTTTCCCCCAGGCCGCGGGGGCAGCGGGGCGGGCCCGGCCGTTCGGAGCCGCTCCGGGCCGGGGCAGGGCAGGGTTCTGCCGAGCCGCGCCATGCCGGGGGCAGGGATGTTAGCAACCGGCCTTGCCTTTCCTTTCCCTGGATATCGGGGTCCCTGCTTGAAAACGGGGCCGGCAGCTTCCTGAGCTGAGTCAGAGCCTGCCTGCTCCTGCCCGGCCCGGGCCTCGTGGGCTGGTGTTACTCTGTGAGAGGCTGGAAAAGAAAGAAAACTTTCCCGGGGTTTTTTGACTTTAAGCGTATGTTCCGCAAGGAGGCATAGACTTGCTTATTGCTGTAACAATGTGTCAATATTAAAAATCCGACACTGACTGTTTTTTGTCAGATACAAGGGAGACTGCCCAGGTGGCAGCACGTCAAAAACTTTCAGGAGATCTTTACCAAATACCACACGGGAAAAGAACTCCAAGACCATTCAGTATTCCTGGATGCCACCAGAGGATAGCATTGAACGCAGAAGAATTCCTGGGGTTTAAAGTGAGCAAACCCACTCTCCCCAAGGAATTCCCAATGTTGGTTTGCGTCCCAATGGACGTTCCTGCCCCTGCGTTCACCCAGGTGCCTAAAGAGAGATGGGATGATGCAGAGACCCTCCAGCCAGGTGCCTTCCCAACATGGATCACCAGGACCACGGAGCACCAGGGCTCTGCCCAACGGGGGTCACTGGGGATCATCCAACACCCATCCTCCCATGGGGGATGGAGCTCGAGCAGAGCACGAAGCTCTTCCCACACTCGGGGCACTCACAGGGCTTCCCTTAGTGGTGCCTCCGTTGGTGTTTGGTCAAGGCTGAGCTCTGGGAGAAGCTCTTCCCACACTCAGGACACTCGTAGGGCCTCTCCCCGGTGTGGATGCGCCGGTGGACAGTGAGAGTGGAGTTGTACTTGAATCCCTTCCCGCAGTCAGGGCAGCGGAAGGGCCTCTCCTCTGTGTGAATCCGCTCATGTTTGAGGAGATCAGAGCTGGTCTGAAACCTCTTCCCACACTTGGGACACTCGTAGGGCCTCTCCCCAGTGTGGATGCGCTGGTGTCTTCGCAGACTGGAGCTAACCCCAAAGCTCTTCCCACATTCGAAGCAGGTGTAGGGCCGTTCTCCCGTATGGATCACCTGGTGCCGCATGAGGTGAGAGATGTCTCTGAAGCCCTTCCCACATTCTCTACACTCATAGGGCCGTTCCCCAGTGTGGATCACCTGGTGCCGGATCAGGCCGGAGCTCTCTGTGAAGCTCTTCCCGCATTTCCCACACTCGTACGGCTTCTCACCAGTGTGGATCCTCTGGTGCTTAATCAGGTCAGAGCTGTCTCTGCATCCCTTCCCACATTCCCCACACTCGTAGGGCTTTTCCCCAGAGTGGATCGTCTGGTGCCGGATCAGCTCAGAGCTCCACCTGAAACCCTTCCCACATTCCAAGCACTTGTGGGGCTTCTCCCCTCCATGAGGTTTCTCCACCAGCTCTGAGCTCTGCCTGGATCTCTGGCCGCTTTCCTGGCTCAGGGAGGGTCTCTCCTCCTCGCAGCTCCCTGGGCTGGGTTTGCAGCCCCTCCTCATGAGGGATCTCCGGGACTTTTCTGCCTTCTCCATTTGTAAACACCTAGGGAATGAAAAATCCTGGTTTGGGAAAAAAAACAAGAGGAGAGGGCCTTGGGTGGGGGTTCCTCCTCACCCAAGTGCAACTCCAGAAGACACTGGGCATCCTGTACATATAAGAACCTCCAAAACACAAAGATTCAGCCCAAAAATCCTCCAAACATCACAACACAGATGAAAAACCCACCAAACAACAAGATTTGGCTAAAACCCCTTCCAAAATAGAAATATTCAGCCCTTGAAAAAACAAAACCACCAACATTTAGCCCAATAAAGATCAGAAACACCAAGATTGACCCCTGTGAAAACTGTGGATCCCTCTCTGGTCACCTGCTACATGTGATGGGGACAACACTCCTGGGGTCTGGGGAGAGGCTGCAGATACAGGGAGGGGTGGAACCTTGTGCTCCTTCCTGTTTCTGCTCCTCCTCCTGCATCCCTACACTTCCTCACATTCCTCTTCCTCACACTATTCCCCCTTCTCCTGCACAATCCCACCTTTTCCTCCCACATGAAGCGTTTGACCATTTGCACTGGAATTTCTTTTGTATATACGTGGGCAACTTTTAGTGATGGCAAAAATTTCTGTATGGGATTTTCAGTGTTCCCCTTTAGGATGGACTTGGCAAAACTGAAAGAGCTTTAAAGATGACACTTTAACAGATAAAATGTTCATAGAATACTGGTAATAAGAAAAAACAAAAAGAAGAGTGGGGAGGCACATATGAATCATCCAATGGCTGCTCTGGAAGAGAAGCAGGGGTTCCAGACAGCCAGAAGAGGAGCTTTAGAAATGCAAATTAACACTGCTCAGGAAAAGTGTGGACAAGGTACCAGGGCCTTCTTTCGTGGGGGAGGAATTGGGCTGATTCCCTCTGTCCCTCACCCCAAGCTCTGCCTGCTTGCACAGAAGGAATTTGCACAGCTAAATGCAGAGCCCATAGTGAGGATACCTGACTGCAACAAAAACTGGTTAAGATGCAAAGGAAAAGAGCAAATGGAGAATGTTGTGAAAACTTTACAAAAAAAAGTGGGGGGGAATATCCCTCTCCCCACTCCAACATGTGCTGTCATTGTCTGTGTTATATAGGGTGTATTAGAGCACTGGGGTGTTTTTCCCAGTCAAGAGAAACCAGCTGGGAATCTAAGTACTTCATTATTTAATTAGAGAAAAGTGGCCAATTGATGCAGCCCTGTCTGGAAGGAGCTCTGAAAAATGGGGAAAAGATGAATAGACACCAGAACAAATCCTACAACACCATGGATTAGTCCCTGGGAACCCTAAGAAATACATATCAGGAGACAGAAAATACACCCATCATTTGAGTGGCATAATTAGGTTATAAATTAAATATTATTATAATTATTACAACTACAATAATTATTCATTATGCTATTATTAATATTATTATCATTTTTAAGTACTAAAGAATGTATTATCACTCCTTGAAATAATAATCAATTCGACAGCACCAGCTCTTGACTTTCCTGCTGACCAATCCAGGGAAAGGAAGAACAAGAGATTTCAACATGGGATGGAATCAGATTATCTTTCAACAGAAGGAGGAGGAGTTTGTGGAAAATTAAATGATTCAGACTGATGTTCACCAATAGCAGATAACTGAAAAGCAGTGAAACAGCTAACAAAGGAAATAGGAAATTTGCTCATATTCTGGACCAAATGTACAGAGAATGGCAATGGGATGCATTTTCTTGGTTCCCTGGCAGACCACGGCTTAAACAAATGCTGTTCCTCCTCTGATGTGCTGCAGCAACTCTCATCTTTTTCCCATGCACGACACCTTGTTGAGTGCAGCTCATTCAGCAGCAGAGCAAGGGGATGCAGGTGGCAGCCAGGCCTCCTGATCCAGAAACGGCTACAAAAGGACAGGGAGTGAGGGCACTGAGAATAATCCCAAAACCAAAGAGGAACCCAGAAGAAAAAATAGAGTCAAAGAGTGAATCTGCTTGGAGAAAGGGCCAGGGATTTGTACATGAGAAAGCAATGGGAGAAATCATCAGTTTCAGAAAACGCTAGTAATTGATACAAACTGCTGCAAAGCCAAGGTCCTGCTCAATTCCTGAACTTCGAGAAGGAGAAACACTTAAAAGAGCCGTGAATATCGGATGTTATATGAAAGGCGGGGTGCATATAAACGAGGATATGCAGCAGGCGGATCAGGAACCTTTCAAGTAGCTTTCCTTTTCTTCGGGAGAGGGAGATGGAGCCGGGAAAATGAGGATAAAAAGGAGGCTGCGTTTTAGAGACCGCATGGCAAATGCCCATAGACTCTCCCTTTGTTCATCAATAACGTCACTTTTACAGGACTCCTCTGTCTCCTTTGGGCACACAAAACTCTGGCGACGTGAATTTCCCGCGATTTTCCCGCACAGCCCCGGGGCTTCTCTCAAACATCCTCTGCCCGGCTCGGGCTCCTGCCGAGGCTCTACGTGGGTCCCGGCTCCATTCCGGACTCACCCCGAGCTCCCACCGCCCTCAGCTCCTGCTCACCCCGAGCTCCCGGCGGTTCAGGGCAGCAGCGGTTCCTTGGCCCGATGCCCGGGCCGGGCACAGCGCAGGAGCAGCTCCTCAGGCGAGGTTTCCGAGAAATGGCGGAACGAGTGGAAAGGGCGAGGGGTCTCACTGTCGCATGCACAGCCCGCCCCTCGCTGCGATTGGCTAATTTTGCCGTTACTCCTCGTTCTCGCGCGCTGATTGGGCAGAGGGGAGACAAGTCCCGCCCCGGGTTCGCCGCCAGGGCGTCATTTTCGGGGCGTCTGTGTGACCCGGGATCGGCGGCAGCGTCTGGAGCCTGGTGAGGCAGCGGCGGAGCTCGGAGGCGGCCCCAGCGCAGGTGGGAGCTGTGCTCTGTTCTGCGGAGGCTCGGGGCTCGCTGCGGGCGGAGGAGGCGGCAGGGGGCTCTGGCGGGCTCCTTGTGCCGTGCCCGCCCCGTGTTCCCCTGGGCTGAGGGCGCTGCGGGAGCGGCTGCCCGCGGTCTCCTTCCCTCTGGGGTTAAGGCTGGAGCCGCTGCCGGAGCAGCGCTGGCTCGTCCTGGTTCCTGTGGGTAGCACAGAGGTGGCTGCGCTGTGCCCAGGGCTGTGCGGGAAAATTCACGTCGCCAGAGGTTTGTGTGCCCAAAGGAGACAGAGGAGTCCTGTAAAAGTGACGTTATTGATGAACAAAGGGAGAGTCTATGGGCATTTGCCATGCGGTCTCTAAAACGCAGCCTCCTTTTTATCCTCATTTTCCCGGCTCCATCTCCCTCTCCCGAAGAAAAGGAAAGCTACTTGAAAGGTTCCTGATCCGCCTGCTGCATATCCTCGTTTATATGCACCCCGCCTTTCATATAACATCCGATATTCACGGCTCTTTTAAGTGTTTCTCCTTCTCGAAGTTCAGGAATTGAGCAGGACCTTGGCTTTGCAGCAGTTTGTATCAATTACTAGCGTTTTCTGAAACTGATGATTTCTCCCATTGCTTTCTCATGTACAAATCCCTGGCCCTTTCTCCAAGCAGATTCACTCTTTGACTCTATTTTTTCTTCTGGGTTCCTCTTTGGTTTTGGGATTATTCTCAGTGCCCTCACTCCCTGTCCTTTTGTAGCCGTTTCTGGATCAGGAGGCCTGGCTGCCACCTGCATCCCCTTGCTCTGCTGCTGAATGAGCTGCACTCAACAAGGTGTCGTGCATGGGAAAAAGATGAGAGTTGCTGCAGCACATCAGAGGAGGAACAGCATTTGTTTAAGCCGTGGTCTGCCAGGGAACCATGCGAACATGTCCCATTCCCATCCTTTCTACATTTGGACTGGCATATGATCTACTTTCTTACTTCCTTTTTAATCTGTTTCATCACTTTTCAGTTATCTTTTATTTGCATACAGCACCTAGAGTCATTTAATTTTCCACGGCTCTCGCTTTCTTGCTTGGTGTGGTTCAATCAGGAGGAAGGTCAGGAGCTGGATTTGTCTGGTTGCTTATTTCGAGGACAACTTGTAATCTAATCCTATAATTCAAATGATAAATGGGTACTTTTTCCCCAGCAGTGGTAATTTACATTTCTGTAGTTTCTCTCCTGACTGCCGGGAACAGATGCTTCACTTCCAGAGCAGCCATTGCATGACTCCCACGTGGCCCTCCATAATCTGCTTTTAACTTGATATCTTTAGTGTCAGAGAGTCAAGACATTATTTGATTCTGGCCAAGATGTGTGACAGAAATAATTTCATCCACACATTGCCCCTGTGTGCAGAGGCAATCATTCCTTGGCACGTGAGTTTTATTTGATTTTTCCTAAAATTCATAAAGTCTGAACCTATTGAAATCCCTTCCTTTATTGTGCATTAATTCCAATTTGTGTAGTTCTTAATACTTGCTTTCCTATTGGACCCGGATTTCTCCTTTTCTGATGTTAATTAGGTCCCACTCCTGGATTTCTTTCCCAGATTTTTCCAAACCAGATGTCTCCAGTTGTTCCCAGGAACAATGTCTGGGATGGGTGTTCCTTGATGTTTGCTGATGGTCGTTGATATTTTGTTAATGATCGTTATTTTGTGGGTGTCTTTTGGGTCATTCCCAGCCTGTTGAGATGTTGAACTCATTTCTGTTGAGTAGTGTAACATCCCTTGAAAAAAGCTTTTATGATTTCTTTTTTGAGAACAAGGCAAACCAAGCCTGAGTAGAGAAATAAGGTTTTTTAAAAATTAAAACTAGATATATTTTCCAAAACCAGCCCTGTTTTGAGTTTTTTTGTGATTTTTTAATCATGCCTCACCCAGTGTGTGAGTGTAATTGAGAGCCAGAGTGGAACTGTGCCGTTGTGTTCCCCAGCAGCTGTGGCAGTGCAGGCACAGAAAGCAGCCAAGCTGCAGCAGTGGCAGCAAGGATTGGCCCCAGGGGCTGGAGATGCCAAAGGAGGCTTCAGTGCAGGCAGAGGATTCTGGTGCTGCAGCCGGGAAGTGCAAATCTGCGGGGCTTGAGAGCCCCTGAGCCCAGGGTGAGGGGTCCCCCCGTGCTGAGCTGTGCTGGGGCTGTTTCTGTGCTCAGGGACACTTGGGATGGGCCACAGCACTTGGCCACCAGTGGTGCTTCTCTGCACTCCTTAGGCAGGACCCGATGTCCTGGTTGGATGTTGGGAAGAGCAAAGTGCCAAGGCAGGCTCTGTGCCTGCCCAGCTTCGTGTGGGAGAGATTTCACAGGAGACAGGATTGTGGCCACAGACTGTTGGAAATACACATCCCTTCTCTGCACCCCCCACTTGGTAGAGAATTGGCAGGGTAAGGAATTCCAAGCAACAATTCCAAGGGAGATGACTGAATATCTACCCTGGGTCTGGCTCTTATTCTGGCCGAAGCCAAAAGCCCTACCTGTGGCATCTTTATTTCTATCACCACCTACCAAAGCAGTTGCTTTATTTCCCCATTCATTCTTTCTAGCTGACCTGAGGTCTGGGTGTGCCAGGGCTTGTGGAGGTCCCATTGTATTCATAAAGCAGCCATAACCCCCTGAAGGATCTTTGCTGTAAAATGAGTTCCCCATCTGAGTCTGTAGCTTCCATAATCCCTTATCTTGAAATTACTTGTTTCTGAAATACCTTAATAAGTTATCCAGTCATTGGTGTAGAGGTGAGAATTGCTTTTACCACCCTGTTAGCTGCCATGCTCTCACCAGAAGATACTTGAGCCTTCCTGCTCAGGGCATTTCAGTGCCAGGCTCTTCCAAGCACACACAGCTCCTTCGGTTGAGCTGGCCATGTTGGCGGTAACCTGCGCTTGCTCTAATTCCTTTTCCTTAATCACAGCGTGTCTTTGAATTCTTTTGCCTTCTCCTGCCCTTGCAGACCCATCCATAAACACATTTTGTCCCTCAGGCCAGGCAGTGTCTCATCAATCTCTCCCAGCCTGGCTCTGGAGCTCTGTCACTTGAATGCAGCCATGGGTTTGTTCCCAGCCCCTGTGCAGGCTGTTCAAACAGGAGGCTGGGTTAAACCCTTCCCCTGTCCTCAATTCTAATTCCTCCTGTGCCACTAGACAAGTTTCATTCTGTAATAACTGAGCACTGCTCATCCATGTAGAGGCTCTTTTGGTTATCAGAGCTTTAACTTGATGCCAGACTTGAACAACAGGAGATCCTCCTGCCATCAGGTTTTGTGCGTCAGGTCCCATTAAAGCTCTGGCTGCACAAGCCTGCAGAGAGTGAGGCCACTCTGGCCACTGGATTAACTATTTTCATACAAGAATTCCTTTGGCATGGCCATGTGTAACATCCACATTTTAAAAAACGAGGTTCACTTTTCTGGTAAATATTTAAAGGTTTAATAAAAGGCAATAAGAGTCAAACAGTAAATCAAAAGGTTATAATAGGAGGGTGCTTGTTCTCTAGCCAAGAGCACACCTTAACTCAGAAAACAGTTCCTTAAATGTAACCATGTGTTGCATATTTTTAAGTCTCCATGCATTATTCAAGATCATTCCCTCCCAACCTCTAAATCCACATTTTTTCCTTCTCTGCAGGTCTGGAGTCTCATAGTCCAAGAATTTGATGAATTTCCTGACTATTTTCTTTTCTGCCATTCTCTGAGTTAGTTACATGAACAAAAGCTTTTTACATTAGCATAGTATACTCCAAGAAAAATGTATTTATCACTGTACTATTTTTTGTTTTGTTAATAGTGTGACTAAATAAAACTACTCATACTGCAAAGTTTTCCAGCATTATACATATAGCATTCATTTTAATATTTGTTAAAAGCCAATAATATAGTATATACTCAAACACACATATAATTCTAATTTCTTTTCTGAGTCTGGAAGAGCCATGGCTGGGGCACCAATCTTTTTGGTTTTATTTCATTTTCTGAAGTTTTTCTGTTTCTTGTTTCCAAACTACAGTACTGAGGCAATCTGGGGCTAAAAAGTCATACAGTGTTCTGGCTAGAGCAGGGAATCCTCAGTCCAGGGCGTGCAATTCCCTGTTAATCCTCAGAACTGTCCCAGCTCCTTTTTATTGCAGATGCTGGGAATCTACTTGGCGGTAGGACGTGAACATAAGGAAGAGACAGCGGAATGCATCAGGTTCAGAAAATGTTATTAACTGACCACACAGACTGCTGTTCAGCCAAGGTTTTGCTAAATTCGTGAACTTCCAGAAGAAGAATGAAGTTTCATTTCTCCAGTGACCCAAACAAAATGCTTAAAAGATGATTCTTCCACATGCAATCCGCATTTCCCAGCCGTTCCTTGCTCCTGGTCCCTGTGCTGCCCTGCCCTCCCCAGCCCGTATCCCAGAGCTGCTCCCTGTCCTGCCGCAGTGTCCAAACACGCCCCCCCCGGCGGGCAGGGCCGGCAGCTCCACGGGGCCGGGCAGCGGCCGGGGCGTCCCGCAGCCTCCTGGGGGCCGGGAGCCACTGCCAGCCCTGCCCGGGGGTGCTTGGCTCAGACAGTGCCCAGCGCTGAGCCCCGGCTGCCCCACAGCCCCGGCCCGGCCCCGCAGCTCCCCATGGGCCCCAGCCTTGCTCCCGGTGCCGCCCCTCTGCACCCGCTCCTGCTGCTCCCCAGCACAGAGAAACCCCCTGAAATCCTGACCTCCTTGTCTGCCTGCCCTGGGAACCGGGGATACAAAGGGTATGGATCAGCTGGCAACTTCTGAGAAAAGAGCCTGCTGAAAAACATCTCAATCTTCATTATTTTGCACTTACTTCTGTTTTCCATCATCTCTTTTCTTACCACGTATATTTCTCCTGCCTCTTCTTTCCTGAACCATACACCTGCACACTCCCCGTCACCCATTCCCTTCCCGTCACGCCAACAGCATCCATCCCCTCTTGTCTAAATCCCTTCTCGATTTCCCTTATTTTCCCCTTGGGTGATCATGTCCTTGATTACCTCTGGGAGAATGTGCAAATTCCCTCAACATGCTCCCAAGGGACCCCTCAGAGGTATTTTGGGATCATCATCCATTGTCCTGGGAGTCGTAGCTCCCAGCATTCCCCACGTGAACCCCACCTGTGCCCCCCCCCCGGGCCCAGTGCCCCTCGCGAGGGGAATTTGGGGAGGTGGGAGGGGGCAGCAGTGGGTGGAAGCAGCTGCAGTGGGGACCGAGTGCGGGCGGGAGCGGCCGAGAGCCCAGCGCTGCCCCAGCCCGACTGCCCCAGCTCCATCCCTGCCCCTGCGCTGGGATGCTGCGGGTTTGGGGGGGAAGAGGGAGCCGGCAGTGGCTGCTGGGCCTGGGGCAGCAGGAGAAGGGAAGGAGAAGCAGGGTTGAAGAAAAAATTGGTCAAACAGTCCACATGGGAGAAGGTGGGATTGTGCAGGAGGAGGAGGAATAATAGGAGGAAGAGGAATGTGGGAGGAGCAGGGACACAAGAGGAGGAGGAGCAGAAACAGGAAGCAGCACAAGGTTCCACCCCTCCCTGTGTCTGCAGCCTCTCCCCCAGGCCCCAGAGCGTTGTCCCCTCCACATGCAGCCGGTTACAGGGGAGGGGGATCTATGATTTTCGCAGGGGTGAATTTTGGTGTTTTTGAGCTTTATTTGGGTAAATGTTGTTGCTTTGTTTTTTTGCAGGTTCTGAATCTTTATGTTTTGGAGGGGATCCTGGCTAAATCTTGATGTTTCTGGGGGTTTTTTTTTCTGTGTATTGATGTTTGTAAGATGTTTGGGCTGGATCTTGGTCTTTTGGTGGTTCTTAAGGACACAAGATACCTCATGTCTTCCTGAGTTGCACTTGGGCAAAGAAAAACCCCCAGCCCAAGGCGATCTCCTCTTGTTTTTTCCCTATACTAGGATTTTCCATTCCCAAGGCGTGGGTGCATGGAAGAGGAGGAAAAGCCCGAGAGTTCCCTCATGAGGAGGGGCTGCAAATCCAGCTGTGAGACCTGCAAGGTTGAAAGACCCTTCCTGTGCCAGGAAGGTGACTGGAGATCCAGGCACAGCTCAGAGCTGGTGGAGAAGCCTCATGGTGAGGAGAAATCCCACAAGTGCTTGGAATGTGGGAATGGTTTCAGCTACAACTCCTGGCTAATCCAGCACCAGAGGATCAACACTGGGGAACATCCCTACGAGTGTGGGAAGAGCTTCAGCCAGAGCTCCAGCCTGATCCAGCACCAAATGATCCACACTGAGGGGAAGCCCTTTGAGTGTGGGGAATGTGGGAACAGTTTCTGCACAATATCTCATCTGATGCTGCACCAGGTGATCCACACAGGGGAACGGCCCTACACCTGCTTGGAATGTGGGAAGAGCTTTGGTTGGATGTCCGCCCTGAGAAGACACTAGTGCATCCACTCTGGGAGAGGTCCTACGAGTATCCCAAGTGTGAGAAGAGGTTTCAGACCAGCTCCGATTGCCTCAAACATGAGCGGATTCACACAGAGGACAGGCCCTTCCACTGCCCTGACTGCAGGAAGGGCTTCAAGCAAAACTCCCACCTCATCAGACACCAGCACATGCACACCGGGGAGAGGCCCTACGAGTGTCCTGAGTGTGGGAAGAGCTTCTCACAGAGCTCAGCCATTACCCGACACCAACAGAGGCTCCACCAAGGGAAACCCTGTGAGTTCCTCGAGTGTGGGAAGAGCTCTGCTCCAGCTCCATCCCCCATGGGAGGATGGGTGTTGGATGATCCCCAGTGACCCCCGTTGGGCAGAGCCCTGGTGATCCGTGGTCCTGTTGATCACCTGTTGGGTGAGGGGAAGGGGTTGGAAAGATTTCTTCCCCTTCTCCCTGTCCTGCTGTGATTTGATTGGTAATAAATTCCCTCCCTGTGCCCAGGCTGGGGCTGTGATGCCCGTTTTGCTACTTGGTGAGGGATGTTTCCCCATCATAACCTGACCCAGGAATTCTTGGTTAGATTTTCTCTCCCCTGTTGCAGCTGGAGGGGCAGGATTAGAGTGGCTGTGGTGGGTGCCTGACATCGGGCCTGCATCACCCAGGCCTTGGGCACCCCTGAGATCCCAGTGTGGTGATGCATTCCCCCACTTCTAGGGAAGGTGCCGACCCAAACTGTGGCAGGGATGAAACATCATTATGACTGGAGCCCACTCTCTTGTGAGCCCATTAATAGAAATCCAAAAGGAGACCTTTGAGCTCTCCTGGGTCACCGTGGGCTGTGACCAGCAGTGTCCCTCTGAGGGGCCTCTCAGAGGCAGCAAACCCTTGGCTTTGCTGTGCCTGGAGGATCATGGAAACACGACGTGTCTTGGGCCGATACCCTCACTCTTCAAGGCGTGATCCTTCACCCAGCAAGAGATGCAAAAACATCTGAAGGGAGGATTTCACAGAGCTCTGAAGGGAATTTTTCACAGATACCTTGCTTGCACTGACTGGTCCTGTCTGTGCGTAGGTCTCTGCGCGTATGCTATCGCAAATCTGGGAGAAATACTGCTTTCCTAGAAGTCGAAGTACCTTGGATATCTAAGTTAGGCTTGTAGGGAAGTTTCAGTTATAGTTATGAATTTACTTAAATGCTTCTAAGTGTTGTTCTTATGCTAAATTGTTAAATGTAAGTCATGAACTACATGTTGTTTTTCTATAAATTTGCTAAGTACAACTTGGAAGTTACAGCTATAAGTTGGGTTAAATGCTGTTACGTGTTACTGCTCTGTTGAATTGTGAATTCAAAAGTTAAGTTACTTTTAAGTTCAGTGTTGTTCCTCTGTTGAATTGCTAGCCTAAGGACTAAGTTACATATTAAGGTAGAAGTTAAAGTACTGCTCATTGTTGTTAGGTTTTTAGGCCGTGTTCCTTTTAATCCTTGCCCACACTGTCATTTGTCCCATGCACCTAAACATAGCACACACCCACGCACACTCCCCTAGAGGGTTCTTAGTTCATTTCTGCTTTGGTTGCCTGGATTTTGTTTGTTTTGTTGTTTCTTCTTTTCCCTTGTTGTGCCTTAGCTGTCCTGTAGGCAGTAGAGTGAATCTTGCCAACGAACTTGTGCTTCATTGCTGTCACGATCCGCTCAACCCAAGTGGGAGTCGTGATGGTTCATTCGACCCCAGGGTGCAAAAGACAAAAGGCAAGAGACTCAAGTTTGTTTAGCAGAAAGCAGTAATGCAGTTTATTGAGTGCCAGAGAGAGAGAGAGAGAGGGTGAGAGAGAGAAAGGATGGGATATAGCTACCAACAGACGGGACGCATCCTCGTGGTCGTCCAACGAGACGCATCTTGCATCCGTTGGGGAGAAAGAGATCTCCAAGTCTTCTCTAAGAAAGTCACTTTTTATAGTCCTTTTCCAAAGCGAGTGGCCTCTGGCCAAAAGGTGGGGAGATTTATGGACTATTGCATGTGGAGATCGCAGCCCCATGACACAGGTGCGGGGACAGGGTGCAAAAACCAGTACCCTGCAGCGTACCATGACAAGCACCAGGCACAGCCACAAACAGTCCTTGGCCCGCAAGCATCCACCTCGGCCAGGCCGGAGCTCCGGTTCAGGGCAAGTGGTGCAATCTCAGGTCCCAGTCTCTGATGATGGTCATGAGGCAGATCAGAGAAAACTTCGGACCGACTCTTACAATTGCTTAATGTTAAATCTGACTTTTTCTCATGCCCTTGTCACTGATTTTTAAGCAATCTCAGACACTCTCATTCATGACAGCACCACACTGTCCTACATCACTGAGGGCCCTGACACATACCCCTGTCACAAAGAGCCACACCCTGTTGAGAGACAGGACTTCTGGACAGCAAACTGATATGATTATGCAGAAGCCGATTTATTGTTTACTTTTTAGTCCTAGTTATACATTCTAAAATTACTGTCTATGCAGTCATGCATTTCTTGATTGGTGTCTCTATGCTGTTCATGCACCCTGCACGAGCCCCTCAAAGACCATGATGGGTGGTCGTCCTTTATCTTGGATCTTCTAATCTTGGTATTCTGTTTTTCAGCTCCTTCTCTCCCGATTTAGCACAGTTTATGTTTCAGCGGCCTTGAAGGGTCTCAACAAGTTGTTGAAGAACCCCTAAAAATGGCTCATCCCATGCACCTTTTATAGACATTGGTCTAACCTAAGAAATATACAGAAAACAGCTAAGCATGTGAAAGAACAGTAAAATATGCAGAAAAACAACTAGGCAGCAAAACATGGAGAAAAGCAGCTAAATATAGTTTAGCTGGTGCACACAATACAGAGCAAGGCCTGGGTTTGTTCAGACATGGCCACTGTGGCCTAAACTTGTTCAGTATTACTACAATTCCCCCTTTTTCTTCTTGCACCAGCCAGACCTTCCTTACTATCTTATCTTATCTTATCTTATCTTATCTTATCTTATCTTATCTTATCTTATCTTATCTTATCTTATCTTATCTTATCTTATCTTATCTTATCTTATCTTATCTTATCTTATCTTATCTTATCTTATCTTATCTTATCTTATCTTACCTTATCTCTTACCTCACCTCTACCTTTCTACCTCACCTCACCTCACCTCACCTCACCTCACCTCACCTTACCTTACCTTACCTTACCTTACCTTACTTTATATTCTATCTTATCCTATGTTATAATACCTTATCCTATTTTTTCAAGTGAATCCTTAACTTTATTTATGGAAAAAATAATGTGATAATGACTTACAAAAATATCCAAACCCCCTTGATTATATCTTTCAACCATCCAGGTATTCCCCATCCTTCTAACCATTCATCCAAACCCCAGTCATTCACAGTTAATTCCTTCATGTTATCTTGCAGTTGTTTGAACTTCTCGTGAATGGATGCAGAATGCTTAGAAAGATTCATACAACACATCCCATCAAAATCCTCACACTCGTGCTTGTGTGCCAATAGCAAGAAATCTATAGCAAGTCTATTAGCTAACAATGTTGATCTTTGACATCAATGTCCAATGAATGTCCATCTTGAGAACCTGAAACAGGGAATAGCTAAAGAAGGTTAGTTAGAACACAATATCATGATGATGACATGAGGCTTTTTCTTGATAAAAGTTGCTTTTGTAAGTTTCCAGACTAGACTATGTTTTGGCAGTCCTGTTCCTGTTTGGGTCATGAAAGCTGCATGGTAGTTGGGGAATTTGTCTTCTGACTGGGCCTCATTTTCTTGGAGATGGTTGATGCCTGGTCAATTGAATACATGATTACTTTGAATCTGCTGATGATAAAAACACATGCACATCTTCTCTTTAAGTTAGTAAATCAATTAGGCTTTGTCATTGTACATTACTGAGGACTCATATCTAGTGAGATCAGAATCTTTCAGCAATCAGGAATAATTCAGATATAAAAATCAAAAATGTTTCTACTATCAGACGTAATTAATTACACATGTGAAGTTAGATGATTACCAAGCACAAAAACACTTTACTGTCATCCCAGTGCCTGCAAGAGCTGATAAACCTCAAATCAGTGAAGAATTGGATAATCACCCCCGGAAAATGATTCCCAAGCTCACTTCAAAAAATAGGTCCAGCTGTCATATTGATAGGGTCCACTTGCCAAGTCAGAGCAACTCGAGTATTGTTTTGATGCAGAAGACACCTGGGTCTGTTGGCAGTTTCTTATCCAGGTAGAGCCAGGGCATGGCCAGAGCCCAGGCCCTAATTGGAAGAGAATTCCCTGACTTTTTTTTATTTTAAGAACAACAAAAAACCCAAGACTCTTAAGAATAGAAACCACAACCAAACATTTTAGGGTGAGAAAGTAACCAAACCGCTTCACCATCTTGTTCTCTCTGAAATTTCCTCAGGCTTGTTCTCTCTCACAAGAACCACAAGATCATCAGTTTAGGAGAGGCTTCCAACGAAGCTCAGATATCATTACCTGGAAATCTGAAAACACTGAAAATCATGAGACAACAGAGAGGCAGCCTGGATAAAAGAGATGCATATGGAACTAGAAAAGAAAAAAAGAAAAGATCCTGGAAATGGCAGGTGTCTTGTCGATAATTATGCCAAGAGATGTTAAAACACATAAAAAGTTGGCTATAAATACAACAAATACAACATCAACATCCCTTGAGTTTGCCTATTACAAAATTGGTAAATTCACACCATGCAATCAGTAGTGTTAATTATTACTTCAGTAAAACAAAAAGCACACTTAAGATAACTCAGTTAATCAGTATTAATACCGAACATAACTGGAACGAAACATTGTCTAAACTCAATTATACTGAAACTTAATAGAAATGAAATCTAACAGAATTAACTTAATAGAACTTAGCCTTAGTCAATCTTAACAGAACCTATCTGGACACTGAAAAACACCCGTGCAGAAAGGGCACTGCAAACCAAGGGGACATAAACATTATCTGCCTGTAAATATTCTTGCATATATACATTTCTAATTATTATAGTAAAAACCAATACCATTATAACTGTGCTGCAGTGCACACAGATAGTTTTGAACTCCTCCAGTATGACCGTAAAAACCACTTTAACCTCTTTTGACTTGCCCCCACTTTTTTTTGGTTTTTTTTTGTTTTTTTGGGTTTTTTTGCCTTGCGGGGGAACCACGCCTCCACAGGGAACACCTGAGCCAGTCCCACCGCTGCCTAGCATCAGGCTGGAAAAAGACCTTTTCCCCAGCATCATCTGAGGTAGCGATCCCCTTGTCCAGAGCTCTCCCCTCCAGGCCCCGGACTCCCTCCCCCCTCTTCTACTACACACACTCCAAGAAACCAGACCAAAATGGGGAGTCCAACATTCTTTGCATTCCTCAGCATAGGCCGAAACCAACAGACTTTTCCCTCTCCCGAGAATCGAAGCCGGTGACCTCCACTGGCACCGCAGCCTGGGAGACCGGCACCGCGACATGCAGCTTTTGCATCAAATCGCTGTCCCTTCTCTTCGCCTCTGCCATCAGAAGCGGTCGAGTACCCCCTTCAGAGCCTAAGTCTAAAGAATCCAATGGTCCGCTTCATGCACACAAAGTGTACCATGTATCATGTTGGGGTCACCAACATGGGGGAAAAACAGGACATCTGGACAGCAAATCAATATGATTTTGCAGAAGCTGATTTATTGTTTATAATTCACCCCAATTATACATTCTAGAACTAGTGTACACACGGTCACACATTTTGTGATTGGCTATTCTAGGGTATTGATCCGCCCTGTCCAAACCCCTCAAAGTCAGTGATTAGTGGTCACCTGCAGCTTCACCGCCTCCCGTTATCTTGGGTCTTCTAATCTTGGTATTCTGTGTTTTCAACTTCTTCTCTCCCAGTTTAGCATAGTTTATGTTCCAGCAGCCTTGAGGAGTCTCAACAAGTTGTCGAAAAACACCTAAAATTTTCTCATGCCCTGGACCTGTTGTAAATGCTGGTCGAAACTAAGAAATACACAAAAACAGCTAGTGTGTGAAAGAAGCACGTGTGAACAAACAGTAAAATATGCAGAAAAGCAGGTAGGCAGCAAAACATAGCAACTAAATATAGTTTTTGGCAAGTGCACACAAGGCCTGGATTTGTACAGACATGTCCAGGCCTAAACTTGTCCAGCATTACTACAAAATACTGTATTTCTGTTTTGATTTTCCTAGTAAAGAACTGTTATTCCTAATTCCTATATCTTTGCCTGAGAGCCCCTGAATTTCAAAATTATAAGAATTTGGAGGGAGGGGGTTTTCATTTTCCATTTCAAAGAGAAGCTTCTGCCTGTATTAGCAGACACCTGTCCTTCAGGACATCTTGAAAACAACTTCTGTTCTTCCA
Source organism: Luscinia megarhynchos (assembly GCA_034336665.1). Classification (NCBI taxonomy): domain Eukaryota; kingdom Metazoa; phylum Chordata; class Aves; order Passeriformes; family Muscicapidae; genus Luscinia; species Luscinia megarhynchos. The sequence continues at coordinate 476,202 of JAPFBE010000039.1, read as the reverse complement.
CCTTAATTGACCATGTGCCTGAACAGGACTGTTTGCAGACAATTGAAGGTGTCTATTCCAGCCAATCAGACATGAAGGACATGCTTCTAGAAAGTCCAGACTGGGAGCTTTTTGCAGATGGCAGCTAGCTCAGAGAGGACATGAAAACATGCATTTTGGGATGGAAAATCTTTTGAAATATCTAAAAAAAGGTAGTAATACGAAAAGGATGGACATTGTACAATCTACTGTAAAATCTACTGTACTGTGAAATCTACTGTAAAAACAACCCTGGTATGAGGAAAAGAGTTATGTTAGGAGTAACAAAGGCAGGGGATCTTCCTGGAGATTACTGGCAAATAGATTTTGCAGAGTAACCACACAAAGAGGGGTACTGGTGCATACTGGTATTAGTTGACACTTTCAGTGGATGGCTGAAAGCTTACTCCTGTCAAACTAACACAGTCAAGGAAGGGGTGAAAATTTTGCTCAATCACATAATTCCAAGGTTCAGGGCTCCCTTGGTGGTGTCATCAGATAGGGAACTGCACTTTGTTGAAACAGTGGTTAAAGAAGTTAGCTGGATTTTGGGAATTACTTGGGATCTGCACACACCTTATAGACCCCAAGTGAGTGGTAAAATTGAACCATGTGTGAATGGAACTCTCAAAACACAAATTAGCAAAATTTGTTGGGAGACATTGACATTGCTTCAAGCCTTGCCTAAAGCTTTACTGGGAATCCGCATCCAACCGAGGCAGAGGGATAACATCAGTCCCTATGAAATACTGTATGGCAGCCATATCATATTCCACATGTTGCAGGTGAATTCACGTGAAGGGGAAACTTGATTTACAGAGATATCTAATGGCTTTCAGTTCCACTTTGCAGAAGCTACAGAATTACATTGTGCTATCCAGACCCAAAGGACTGGGCTGCTGGAGTCAGTGAGTCAGGGGTCTCTCTGAATTCTTCAGAGAGAAATCAGAGTGCAGGGATTGAATTAAAGCCTTTGGGTGGATTGAAGTCCACTTAATCCAATCCATGCAATTAAAGCCTTTGGATGGATATTAAGCCACTCACACATAAAGTAGACATTGAAGTAGAAGTAAGTTAGTAAGTTTTAGGGTAAGCTCTAATGATTTTAGTAAGTGAAAGTGGTTAGATTCCACGGTAGCAGTACGAGTTCTAGTGAAGGTTGAAACATACTGATATTTTCAGCAAGAGGCTCCAGGGCCCACAGTGGTAGATAGGACTTAGACGTAAGAGCTATAGTAAGAATATTGCTTACATTTTTCAGATAGAACAAGATAGGTTGTATGCGTAGTCTTATACGTAACCTAGCATGCTAAGAAACTAGAATTCTAATAGGTTAAGGAGTGGTGGTCCGAGTTTGCATCTTAGCTTGTTGAAAAAATCCTATATAACAGTATGTATTGGGGAGAGTTGGTGCTTTTAGCCATTCTGGCTTTTAGCCATTCACTTACTTCCACTGCATTTGCCATTGCTTTGCTGCTGCTTTGCTGTTGGTTGTCTGCTTGCCTTTTGAGACTGATGTGCTTTGTAATAAGATGTGCTTTGTAATAAATAACCCTTTTAACTATTAGCTGCTTTGCTTATTTAGAAGATAACCATACAAAGTAGGAGCCAAGAACTAAAAGTAGGAACCTAAGAGCTACAGAGTTGGTGCCTTAGAGCACCAGAGGTCGAGAACCTCACACTGGACACACCTGCACATCCCTTCCAACCTGGAGATTGGGTCTAAGTGAAGTGGTGGGACAGTGATCCTCTACAAGCCAAGTGGTGAGAACCATTCCAAATCCTGCTGATCACCCTCACCACAGTCAAAGTTGCTGGCAAAGGACCCTGGATTCACTGCTCCAGAGTTATGAAAGCTTCTGCTCCTGAAACAACTGAAAAAACAAGAGACTGATGCAGGTGAAAGAATGTTTTAGATTACTCCTCTTCTGTGCTGAAAGAACTGTTCATAATAATCATTATTCTTCTTTGCATGATGGCCGACGGTGCAAGACATTTCTAATATAAGATATGTACTGTTGTTATTTATTAGATATTATTGTATGAAATGTGCATTCTCCAAAAACCTATGGCACCTAGGAAAGCTTGTGTTTCCTTCTCACTGGATGAGAGAAGCAGCAATATTAGAGGTACTCTTTGGCAAGGACAATGACCCCAACAAGATAAGGTGCACAAGGCAGATGTTGAGGAATCTGTCAAACCTAGGGTCATCACATAACACCACCTTCATTATAATGATTAATGCTGATAACAACCGAGAGACAATGGGTTCTGTCCCCAACAAGCTTAAGAACTATGAAATTATGATCAAAGCCTGATGCAGGCTCATGTCTCTGCTGTAATTAAGAGCCTCCAAGACGAGATGAAGGAGATGAGGGAGGAGGTGAGGAAGAACCGTTCCTATATGGCATCTCTGCAAGTCACAGGCCCCAAAGTCAGAGCTTAACTTCCCCCAGCTAGAGAGAGAGGGTACACTCTAGAAGCTGACCTGCATTTTTTAATGCGTGATCATGGGGAAGACATAAGAAGGTGGGATGGGAAACCCACTTCTGTCCTGGCAGCATGGCTGCATCAACTCAACGATGGAAAACACTAACCAAGGGAGCTACACTAAAGTGAAGGTTGCCTCAACCTTCTGAGCTGCTGGCTATTACAGAAGGGAAGATGATCTTTTGGACCCCCAAGACCACAAGCAATGATATACTCAGGCATGAGGATTTTGGACCCCCAATAAAAGGGAATAAACTGTCACTTTTGTGCACACTAGCTGAGCAGTGTTTCGTGTCTGTCTGCAGCTCTGCCTCCACCACGAGGTCGCCAGTCAAGCAGTTACAGACTGGGACCCCTCCCAATGCAATTTGGGGGTCACAGTCCTCTCTTTTCCCCCATTCTTCCGCCCCTTCCCCATTGCCCCCCAGTCCACCACCCCTGTCCCACATGATTGGTTTTGGGGGTTCCAGACCCCTTTTCCCTCAATTCAGGCACCACACGAAAGCTTTTTCCTGGGAGGAATCCCCAAACACCCTGGGGGTGCTGGGATGCCCCTCCTGGGGACAAGGACGTTCATTCCCTTCCAGGTGCCCAGTGCCCGGCTGGGGCTCCAGGGCAGGGGGCTCCTTGAGCAGCTGCCCCAGAACCTCTGCCAGGGTCTCCCAGCACAGCTGCAGCCGCTCAGCCTGGGGTCCCCAAAGCCCTCAGCAAGCCCCAAGCCCCTCCCAGGAACCCTCAACTCCCTCAAACCCAGAATCCCCCCCAGCCCCTGCAAGTTCCCCCCATGGCACCGGCCGTGGCCATGTCTCCATATGTCACTGGCCATGTCCCACCGTGTCCTCACCCATGGCTCTGTCCCCACCATGTTTCCATTCCTGTCATTGTCCCACACATCTCGATCCATGTCCCTTCATGTCCCCACAAGCGGCCACATCCCCCTCCATGTCCATGTGTCCCCATGTCACTCTCCATGTCTGTGTCCCACCATTCTATGTCCCCCCCATGTCCCTCCATATCTCAGTTCAGTGTCCTTAGTTTTACCCTAGTGCTGGATGTTTTAAAGAGATGAAATGAAAAACAAATCAAGGCCAAAAGAAAAACATTTCCATGTCTGTGCAAGCTGAGGATCCTCATGCTTTGGAGGGTGGGAAGAACCTTTTTGGATGGGGGGTTTCCACCTCACTATCTCCAAAATCTTGGTCTTTGCCCCAGTTCATTACCATTTGGCTGTGGAAGGCACCCTTGAACAATAGGAAATCAAAATCCTGGAAGCACTGAGGTTGGATGTAGTGGTTTTGGTTTACAATTGGAAATTATTTTGTTGTGAGACAGGATTAGGATGAAGGCAAAAAATAGGTTTAACTTTAAATGGTATAAAAATAATTACTAGAAACTATAAGAAAAAGAAACTTAACTTTTTTTCTTCTGCACACTTTTTTTTAATACTGAAAACATACAAAAACAAACCCAGTTAGCTTACCATCTTGAAAATAGTTTCTCCATAATTTACTTGAAAGAGGAGACTTTTTTTTCAGTCTATGGAGATTTCTTCACTAGAAATAGTTTTCTTGTGGTTTTGACATTACAGTGATTAGCTGCCTGGGAGAATGGAAATCTGATTACTATGTAAAAACTCTTTTTTTAGATTAACAGTTTTTCTCGTAACTTTTTTTGTGGACTATATTAATTTAGAAGGCACAATTTAATATTTCTAAACAAAAGCTTACTTTATTTTTCAGAACGTAAGTGTTTTTTTCTTTTTCCTTTTCTTTTGGGGGGAACAGTAGGGGGTTATTTTATTATTTAAAATTAGGGAATTACAGCAATTTTAATATTTGCTTACTTTAATATGAATAGTTTTTGTTTATATTTACAATTAAAACAGTCATATTCAATTCATAATATTTTTATATGTTATAGAGGAAAGAGCTTTTTCATCATAGTTGAAAAAAAGAGAAATTTTAGTTCATGATTTTTCTCCTTTCCTTATTTAGGATTTGAGTTTTCTTTTTGTTTGATTTCAGTGTTTTTATATTGTTTCTGTATGTATTTTTTTTGCTTGTTTGTTTGGGGTTTTTTAAATTTATTTAGGAGAAAGACTAATGTATCTGTAAAGTTTGATTCTGGGCATTGAAAGAGTTAATACCTTGCCCGGGCAGCAGAGGGTTTTGTGATTTTTTCCAGGTGGGGCAGTCAGTGTTATTTACAATAAAGAGTCTTTCAAGGCCACGCTGGGGCTGGGTGAGGACTGTAGGGTTTAGTCAGAGAAGCAGTGATGAGTTTCTGGTTTCGTGGCTGTTCTCCAGCACCCGCTGCACTCAATTCCAGCCGCGGGCCGGGGGTTCTTCCTCCACCCTGCCCAGCAGACAAGGCTGTGGGGGCCTTGCCAGAACGGGCTCAGTTGTTTTCCCCCAGGCTGCGGGGGCAGCGGGGCGGGCCAGGCCGTTCGGAGCCGCTCCGGGCCGGGGCAGGGCAGGGTTCTGCCGAGCCGCGCCATGCCGGGGGCAGGGATGTTAGCAACGGGCCTTTCCTTTTCCTTTCCCTGGATATCGGGGTCCCTGCTTGAAAACGGGGCCTGGCAGCTTCCTGAGCTGAGTCAGAGCCCGCCTGCCCCTGCCCGGCCTGGAGGGGCCTGGGCTGGTGTTACTTTGTGAGAGGCTGGAAGGGAAAGAGAACTTTCCTGGGCTTTTTGTCTTTACACGTGCATTATAGATGCATAAACCTCCTTATTGCTGTAACAATGTGTCAATGTGTCAATATTAAAAATCCAACACTGACTGGTTCATGTCAGATACAAGGAAGACTGCCCAGGTCTCGGCAGGTAAAAAATTTAATGAAATCTTTACAAACTACCACATGGGAAAAGACCTCCAAGACCATTCAGCACTCCTGGATGCCACCAGAAGATAGGATTGAACACAGAAGATTTTCTGGGGTTGAAAGTCAACAAATCCACTCTCCCCAGTGAATTCCCAATGTTGGTTTTCATCCCAGTGGGCGTTCCTGCCCCTGCGTTCATCCAGGTGCCCAGAGTGAGACAGAATGATGGAGAGGTGTCTTCCCAACACAGATCACCAGGGCTCTGCCCAACGGGGGTCACTGGGGATCATCCAACACCGATCCTCCCATGGCGGATGGAGCTGGAGCAGAGCACGAAGCTCCTCTCACACTCAGGGCACTCACAGGGCTTCCCTTATTGGTGCCTCCGTTGGTGTTTGGTCAAGACTGAGCTCTGTGAGAAGCTCTTCCCACACTCAGGACACTCGTAGGGCCTCTCCCCAGTGTGGATGCGCCGGTGTCTGATTAGATGGCAGTTGCGTTTGAATCCCTTCCCGCAGTCAGGGCAGCGGAAGGGCCTCTCCCCTGTGTGAATCCGCTCATGTTTGAGGCAATCGGAGCTGGTCAGAAACCTCTTGCCACACTCAGCACACTCGTAGGGCCTCTCCCCAGTGTGGATGCGCTGGTGTCTTCTCCGGTTGGAGCTCTGCCCAAAGCTCTTCCCACATTCCAAGCAGGTGTAGGGCCGTTCCCCTGTGTGGATCACCTGGTGCCGCATCAAATCAGATATTGTCCTGAAGCTCTTCCCACATTCCCCACACTCGTAGGGCTTCTCCCCACTGTGGACCGTCTGGTGCCGGATCAGCCAGGAGCTGCACCTGAAACCCTTCCCACATTCCAAGCACTTGTGGGGCTTCTCCCCTCCATGAGGCTTCTCCACCAGCTCTGAGCTCTTCCTGCATCTCCGGATGCCTTCCCAGCTCAGGGAGGGTCTTTCCTCCTTGCAGCTCCCTGGGCTGGGTTTGCAGCCCCTCCTCCTGAGGGATCTCTGGGGATTTTCCTCTTCCTCCATCTGCCCAAGCCTTGGGAATGAAAAATCCTGGTTTGGGGAAAAACCAAGAGGAGTGGGCCTTGGGCTGGGGGTTCCTCCTTGCCCAAGATCATCTCTGGAAATCATTGGCCATCTTGTGTCTGTAAGAAGCACCAAAACACCAAGAATCAGCCCAAAAATCCTCCAAACATCAAGGCACAGACGAAAAACCCTGCAAACAGCAAGATTTAGCCGGTATTCCTTAAAAAAGATAAAGATTCAGAACCTGCAAAAAGCAAAGCACCAACATTTATCCCAATAAAGGTGAGAAATACCAAGATTCACCCCTGTAAGCTGCTGCATGTGGGGGGGCAACGCTCCTGGGGCTGGGGGGAGAGGCTGCAGACACAGGGAGGGGTGGAACCTTGTGCTGCTTCCTGTTTCTGCTCCTCTTCCTCACACTCCTCTTCCTCCTACTATTCCTCCTCCTCCTGCACAATCCCACCTTCTCCTCCCACGTGCAGCAATTTGTCCTTCAACCCTGCTTCTCCTTCCCTTCTCCTGCTGCCCCAGGCCCAGCAGCCACTGCTGGCTCCCTCTTCCCCCCAAACCCGCAGCATCCCAGCACAGGGGCAGGGATGGAGCTGGAGCAGTCGGGCTGGGGCAGCGCTGGGCTCTCGGCCGCTCCTGCCCGCACTCAGTCCCCACTGCAGCCGCTCCCGCCCCGACAGCGCGGGGGGACTCGGCCTTGGCTCTGCCCCCTCCCACCTCCCCAAATTCCCCTCGCGGGGGCGCTGGGCCCGGGGGGCGCAGGTGGGGTCCAGGTGGGGAACGCTGGGATCTGTGGCTCTGCCTGGACCCCCGTGGAAGGAAGAACTGGAAAGTGTCTTTACAAACACATGCTGGGAATCCCCTTGGAGACAGGGCCAGGGACATATACATAAGGAAGTGACAGCAGAAGCCATTGGGTTCAGAAAATGTTATTAGCTGACCACAGAGACTGCTGCTCAGCCAAGGTCTTGCTAAATTCATGAACTCCCTGAAGAAAAAGGAAGACTTATAAGAGCCATGAGTATCGTTAGCTATACAGAAGTGGTTTGCATATTAAGGGAGGGATGCAGTAGGCGAATTGGGACATTTGTACCTCTTAGGTACTTCAGCCAATGGGGAAAGAGAGATGCAGATGTGTGTTGGGAATGATGAAACAGGAAAACCTTATAAATATAAGTGCTTAGCAAAAGATTTTGAACCCATAAGCGAAATAGAAATGATAGCAGTTTTTGATTGTGGGGCTGAGAGCAACAATGTGAATGCTTGAGGCCTCCTTCCTTTGTTTAGACAAAGACAAACACCACAAATACCAAAGAAGCAAGAAGACATCCTCTTCCAAGTACGTAAGGAAAGGTTTAGAGATAAGGTAGCAGCAAAACATGGTAATATAGCAATTCCTATAGCTTGCATGCAAATATTAGAAATTTGTATCTTGTAATAGATTGGTTAGTGGAAATTAAAATATTCAACATAGAAGATTTATTGTGTTGTAAATGGGAAAATTGCTCTCTAACTTCTCCTACCGCTCTTATTGCTCTTACTCCTAACCTCTCCCACCACTCTCTTACCCCTCACTCTTTTACCTCTTACATCGTTCCCTTGTCTTATCTCTGAGAACTCCTGCCCCACTCTCTCTCACACTCTTGCTCTGGCAGCTCTCAGCAGGGCACTGTATACCCACGCCTGATACAATAAACTGCAACATTCAAGACCAGAATATAGAGAGCTCCTGAGTTTGTCCTGACGACCGTCCCACCTACAGTGACTCTCACAGATGTAGCTGGGAAAATTAGGATGAAGAGGAGGTTGTGTCCTCCAAGAATTGCAGAGACCCCATGGGAAATGGCCCAAGGCCTCTCTTGTTCATTCAAGAATAAAACTACATTTACAGGACTCCTTCTTTGTTGACAGAAACCTCTGGTGATGTGAATTTTTCCACACACCTTGGGTCTCGGCCAGAATTCATTCCCCCTTCTGGGGCAGGGGCAGCAAGTGGAGCTGAAGGTGCCTCACCCAGTTTGGGTGATCGGCTCCCTTGGAGGGCAGCGGCACCGGGCATGGATTGGGTACGAGAGTGACCAGGACACAGATGAGTGACACATCAGGGGGGCTGTGAAGAGTCGGCAGCCAGAGAGCACCGAAAATCTCATCAGTGAGTACAGTGGGATCTTCAGGGATAAACATGGCAGGACACCCATGGAGGGGAGAAAGAGAAAGCCAGGAAGGGCTCCTGGCAAAAGGGATGATGATCCCAAAATATCTCTGAAGGGTCCATTGGGAGCATGTTGAGGGAGTTTACACATTCTCCCAGAGGTAATCAAGGACAGGGACACCCAGTGGGGCAATAAGGGAAATCCACAAGGGATTTAGACAATAGGAGATAGATGCTGTTGGTGTGCCGGAAAGGGATTGGGTGAAGGGAAGTGTGCAGGAATATGGTTCAGGCAAGAAGCAGAGGAGGAATCTATGTGGTAAGAAAAAGGATGATGGAAAAGAGGAGGAAGAGAAAAATACTGAGGATTGGGATGTTTTCAGCAGGCTCTTCTCTCAGAAGTTGCCAGCTGATCCACACCCTTTGTATCCCCAGTTCCCAGGGCAGGCAGACAAGGAGGTCAGGATTTCAGGGGGTTTCTCTGTGCTGGGGAGCGGCAGCAGCGGGTGCAGAGGGGCAGCACCGGGAGCACGGGCTGGGGCCCATGGGGAGCTGCGGGGCCCGGGGCCGGGGGCTGTGGGGCAGCCGGGGCTCAGCGCTGGGCACTGTCTGAGCCAAGCACCCCCGGGCAGGGCTGGCAGTGGCCTCCGGCCCCCAGGAGGCTGCGGGACGCCCCGGCCGCTGCCCGGCCCCGTGGAGCTGCCGGCCCTGCCTGCCGGGGGGGGCGTGTTTGGACACTGCGGCAGGACAGGGAGCAGCTCTGGGATACGGGCTGGGGAGGGCAGGGCAGCACAGGGACCAGGAGCAAGGAACGGCTGGGAAATGCGGACTGGATGTGGAAGGATCGAGATTACTTTTTAAAACCCAGGCATGCCACAGTCTCAGATCCTTACAGCATCTTGAACCAGGTTCCCTCCTCATACTGCCACCATTCAGTACTTGATGTAAAGCTGCTTTCTGGGGATGCCCACTCACACAGGATGGTAAACTGTATTTTGCCTTTGAGTGGGAACAAGAGGTAGAAGGGAATATGGTAAAGACATGGACGGTCCTTCTGCAGGGACGCACAGAAGCACCAGCCTTACTCAGGCAAGCCTTGTAGAAAATATCACAAGAATTTACCCCTCCCCCAGGGACTGTGTTAATGTAGGATGTGGGTGACTTGCTCCAATCAGGAGGAAAAGAAGTGGTAGAAGAAGCCCCTGTGAAATGGCTGAATGTACAGGCTAAAAAGTATCTTCGAGTATTTGAAAAAAAAAGCTTAAACAGTGGAGAAAAAGGTTAAATATTAGGGACATATTTTGTCTGGATTTTGTGGTGTATTGACCCAGAGGAGAACCAGGAAATCTCAGAAGTAACGTTACCCAGCACTAAAATGGAGCTGGGAACATTTTGAGGATTAATAGGCAATAGCTTGACCTGGATTGAGGACTCTCTGTTTTAGACAGAACACTGTATGACTTAGAAAACCCACACAGACGCAACGTTGTGCTATGGACACGCCAAACAGCAAAACTTCAGAAAATGAAATAAAACCAAAATGGTCGGTTCCCCAGTCATGGCTCTTCCAGACTCAGAAAAGAAATTTGAAGCGTTTGTGAAAGTTAAACAGTGCCATGAGAAAGTAATCCTTGTGCTAAAATGTTTAACCCACTGTTCAGAGTGGCCTCACTGTCTGCAGAATTATATAGCCACAGCTTTAATGAGACCTGAGGACCAAGAAATGAAGGCACGAGGATCTCCTGTTGCTCAAGTCTGGCACCAAGTTAAAGCTTTGATAACCAAATAGCCTCTACATGGATGAGAAGTGCTTGGTTATTACACAATTAAATTTGTTCGATGCCACAGGAGGATTTAGAATTGAGGACAGGGGAAGGGTTTAACCCAGCCTCCTGCTTGAACAGCCTGCACAGGGGGCTGGGAACAAACCCATGGCTGCATTCAAGTGACAGAGCTCCAGAGCCAGGCTGGGAGAGATTCATGAGACATTCCCTGGCCTGAGGGACAAAATGTGTTCATGGATGGGTCTGCAAGGGCAGGAGAAGGAAAAAGAGTTCCAAGACATGCTGTGATTAAGGAAAGGGAATTAGAGCAAGCGCAGGTTACCGCCAACATGGCCAGCTCAACCGAAGGAGCTGTGTGTGCTTGGAAGAGGCTGGCACTGAAACACCCTGAGCAGGAAGGCTCAAATATCTGCTGCTGACAGCATGGCAGCTAACAGGGTGGTAAAAGCATTTCTGACTTCTTCTGCAATCACTGATCACTTATTAAGGTATTTCTAAAACAAGTAACTCCAAGATAAGGGAGTGTGGAAGCTACAGACTCAGATGGGGAACTCATTTTACAGCAAAGACCCTTCAGAGGGTTATGGCTGCTTTAGGAATACAATGGGACCAACACAAACCCTGGCTCCTCCAGAGCTCAAATCAGGTAGAAAGAATGAATGTGGAAATAAAGAAACTCATTAAGAATCTGGTGACAGAATCCAAGAGGCCACAGGTACAGGTTTTGCTATTAGCCAGAATAAGAGCTAGACCCAGGGCAGATATCCAATTATGTCCCTTAGAATTGGTGTTTGGATCTCCTTACCCTGCCAATTCTCCACCAAGTGGGGGGTGCAAAGAAGGGATATGTATTTCAAACAGTCTGTGGCCACAATCCTGTCTCCTGTGAAATCTCTCCCACACGAAGCTGGGCTGGCACAGAGCCTGCCTTGGCACTTTGCTCTTCCCAACATCCAACCAGGACATCGGGTCCTGCCTAAGGAGTGCAGAGAAGCACCACTGGTGGCCAAGTGTCATGGCCCATCCCAAGTGTCCCTGAGCACAGAAAACAGCCCCAGCACAGCTCAGCACGGGGGGACCCCTCACCTCGGGTTCAGGGGCTCTCAAGCCCTGCAGATTTGCACTTTCCCAGCTGCAGCAGCAGCACGGGAGGCCCCACTGAGCCTGCACTGAAGGCAACGCAGCAGCAGCCAGGGCTCCACAGCGGGGGAAGCCCCTGGGCCTGCCTACACATCCTCTGCTCAAATCCTCTGCCTGGGCACCCTCCTTTGGCATCTCCAGCCCCTGGGGCCAATCCTTGCTGCCACTGCTGCAGCTTGGCTGCTTTCTGTGCCTGCACTGCCACAGCTGCTGGAGAACACAACGGCACAATTCCACTCCAGCTCTTAATTACTCTCACACACTGGGTGAGGCATGATTAAAAAATCACAAAAAAAACCCCCAAAACAGGGCTGGTTTTGGAAAATATATCTAGTTTTAATTTTTTAAAAGCCTTATTTCTCTACTCAGGCTTGGTTTGCCTTGTTCTCAAAAAAGAAATCATAAAAGCTTTTTTCCAGGGATGTTACACTACTCAACAGAAATGAGTTCAACATCTCAACAGGCTGGGAATGACCCAAAAGACACCCACAAAATAACGACCATTAACAAAATATCAACGACCATCAGCAAACATCAAGGAACACCCATCCCAGACATTGTTCCTGGGAACAACTGGAGACATCTGGTTTGGAAAAATCTGGGAAAGAAATCCAGGAGTGGGACCTAATTAACATCAGAAAAGGAGAAATCCGGGTCCAATAGGAAAGCAAGTATTAAGAACTACACAAATTGGAATTAATGCACAATAAAGGAAGGGATTTCAATAGGTTCAGACTTTATGAATTTTATAGGAAAATCTAGTAAAACTCACATATCAGGGAATGATTGCCTCTGCACACAGGGGCAATGTGTGGATGAAATTATTTCTGTCACACATCTTGGCCAGAATCAAATAATGTCTTGACTCTCTGACACTAAAGATATCAAGTTAAAAGCAGATTATGGAGGGCCACGTGGGAGTCATGCAATGGCTGCTCTGGAAGTGAAGCATCTGTTCCCGGCAGTCAGGAGAGAAACTACAGAAATGTAAATTACCACTGCTGGGGAAAAAGTACCCATTTATCATTTGAATTATAGGATTAGATTACAAGTTGTCCTCGAAATAAGCAACCAGACAAATCCAGCTCCTGACCTTCCTCCCCGACCAAAACCCACGCCAAGCAAGAAGGTGACAATTGTGGAAAATTAAATGACTCAAACTGCTGTTTGCAAATAGATGATAAGTGAAAAGTGGTGAAACAGATAAAAGTAGGAAATAAGTAAGTAGCATCATAATCCCAGTTGAAATGTAGAAAGGGGTGGAAATGGGACACGTTTTCATGGTTCCCTGGCAGACCATGGGGTTAAACGAATGCTGTTCCTCCTCTGATGTGCTGCAGCAACTCTCATCTTTTCCCATGCACGACACCTTGCTGAGTGCAGCTCATTCAGCAGCTGAGCAAGGGGATGCAGGTGGCAGCCAGGCCTCTGATCCAGAAGCGGCTACAAAAGGACAGGGAGTGAGGTCACTGAGAATAATCCCAAAACCAAAGAGGAACCAGGAAGAAAAAACAGTCAATGAGTGACTCCGCCTGGAAATAGGACCACGGACTTGTACATGGGAAAGCAATGGGAGAAATCTTGAGTTTCAGAAAATGGTACTAATTGACACGGACTGCTGCTCAGCCAAGATCCTGCTCAATTCCTGAGCTTCGAGAAAGAGAAACACTTAACAGAGCCGGGAATACCGGATGTCATACGAAAGGCGAGGCGCACGTTAAGGGGAATATGCAGCAGGCGGATCGAGACATCCGAACCTTCCAAGTGCCTCAGCCAGCGGGGAATGGGAGAGGGAGATGGAGCCGGGAAAATGAGGATAAAAAGGAGGCTGCGTTTTAGAGACCGCACGGCAAATGTCGCATGGTCTCTAGCTTTATTCATCCATAAAGTCACTTTTACAGGACTCCCCTGCCTCCTTGGGGCACATAAAACTCTGGCGACGTGAATTTTCCCGCACAGCCGCGGGGCCTCTCTCGAACAACCCATGCCAGTCTCGGGCTCCTGCCGGGGCTCCATGTGGCTCCCGGCTCCATCCCGGACTCACTCCCAGCTCCCACCGCCTTCAGCTCCCGCTCACCCCGAGCTCCCGGCGGTTCAGGGCAGCAGCGGTTCCTTGGCCCGATGCCCGGCAAGGGCCCAGCGAGACAGCCGCTCCTCAGGGCAGGTTTCCGAGAAATGGCGGAGCGCGGGGAAAGGGAGGGGAGTCTGTGCCGTGTGCAGAACCCGCCCCTCGCTGCGATTGGCTGACTTCGCCGTCACTCTTCTCCTCGCCCACTGATTGGGCCGAGCGGGGACAAACCCGGCCCCGGCGCCAAAGGTGCCATTGTGCCAACGCCTGTGCGGGTCCCAGAGCGGCCGTAGCCCGGTGAGCTAGTAGAGGAGCTCGGAGGCGGCCCCAGCGCAGGTGGGAGCTGCGCTCGGTTCTGCGGGGGCTTGGGGCTCGTTGCTGGCGAAGGCAGCGGCAGGGGACTCTGGCGGGTTCGTTGTGCCGTGCCCGGCCCATGTTCCCCCTGGGAACCGCTCCTCAGGGGAGGTTTCCGAGAAATGGCGGAGGTCGGGAAAGAGAAACAAAAGTCCGTCCCCTGTGCAGAGCCCGCCCCTCGCTGCGATTGGCTGATTGTGCTGTCACTTCTAGTTGCCCGCGCTGATTGGGCAGACCGGGAAAAGCCCGGCCTCAGGGCCGCCCCCAGAGCACCCCTGGCGCAGCAAAGGCACCATTGTGGGAGCGTCTGTGCGGACCCGGGAGCAGCGGCGGAGCTCGGAGGCGGCCATGGCACAGCATCCCGGAGACGGTACAGCCAACTCTGTGCTACCCACAGGAACCGAGACAAGCCAGCGTTCCTCTGGCAGCGGCTCCTGCCGAGGGCCCAGTGGGAAAGAGACCGCGGGCAGCCGCTCCCGCAGCGCCCTCAGCCCAGGGGGAACATGGGCCGGGCACGGCACAACGAACCCGCCAGAGTCCCCTGCCGCTGCCTTCGCCAGCAACGAGCCCCAAGCCCCCGCAGAACCGAGCGCAGCTCCCACCTGCGCTGGGGCCGCCTCCGAGCTCCTCTACTAGCTCACCGGGCTACGGCCGCTCTGGGACCCGCACAGGCGTTGGCACAATGGCACCTTTGGCGCCGGGGCCGGGTTTGTCCCCGCTCGGCCCAATCAGTGGGCGAGGAGAAGAGTGACGGCGAAATCAGCCAATCGCAGCGAGGGGCGGGTTCTGCACACGGCACAGACTCCCCTCCCTTTCCCCGCGCTCCGCCATTTCTCGGAAACCTGCCCTGAGGAGCGGCTGTCTCGCTGGGCCCTTGCCGGGCATCGGGCCAAGGAACCGCTGCTGCCCTGAACCGCCGGGAGCTCGGGGTGAGCGGGAGCTGAAGGCGGTGGGAGCTGGGAGTGAGTCCGGGATGGAGCCGGGAGCCACATGGAGCCCCGGCAGGAGCCCGAGACTGGCATGGGTTGTTCGAGAGAGGCCCCGCGGCTGTGCGGGAAAATTCACGTCGCCAGAGTTTTATGTGCCCCAAGGAGGCAGGGGAGTCCTGTAAAAGTGACTTTATGGATGAATAAAGCTAGAGACCATGCGACATTTGCCGTGCGGTCTCTAAAACGCAGCCTCCTTTTTATCCTCATTTTCCCGGCTCCATCTCCCTCTCCCATTCCCCGCTGGCTGAGGCACTTGGAAGGTTCGGATGTCTCGATCCGCCTGCTGCATATTCCCCTTAACGTGCGCCTCGCCTTTCGTATGACATCCGGTATTCCCGGCTCTGTTAAGTGTTTCTCTTTCTCGAAGCTCAGGAATTGAGCAGGATCTTGGCTGAGCAGCAGTCCGTGTCAATTAGTACCATTTTCTGAAACTCAAGATTTCTCCCATTGCTTTCCCATGTACAAGTCCGTGGTCCTATTTCGAGGCGGAGTCACTCATTGACTGTTTTTTCTTCCTGGTTCCTCTTTGGTTTTGGGATTATTCTCAGTGACCTCACTCCCTGTCCTTTTGTAGCCGCTTCTGGATCAGGAGGCCTGGCTGCCACCTGCATCCCCTTGCTCAGCTGCTGAATGAGCTGCACTCAGCAAGGTGTCGTGCATGGGAAAAAGATGAGAGTTGCTGCAGCACATCAGAGGAGGAACAGCATTCGTTTAAGCCGTGGTCTGCCAGGGAAGCATGAAAACATGTCCCATTCCCATCCTTTCTACATTTGGACTGGCATATGATCTACTTTCTTACTTCCTTTTTAATCTGTTTCACCACGTTTCAGTTATCTTTTATTTGCATACGGCACCTAGAGTCATTTAATTTTCCACAAACTCTTCCTCCTTCTGTTAATCGATAATCTGATTCCATCCCATGGTGAAATGTCTTGTTCTTCCTTTCCCTGGATTGGTCGGCAGGAAGGTCAGGAGCTGGAGCTGTCGAGTCGATTATTATTTGAAGGACTGCTAGTATTCTTTAGTACGTAAAAATAATAATAATAGCAATAATAAGAATAAGAATTATAACAGTAGCATGAATATTAATCATAGCAGTAATAATTACAATAATAGTTAGTTTTTAGCCTAATTATGCCAGTCAAATTATGGGTGAATTTCCTGATATATATTTCTTAGAGTTCCCAGGGACAGGTCCATGGGGTCATAGGGTTTGTTATGATGTCTGTTCATCTTTTTCCTATTTTTCAGAGCTCCCTTCAGCCAAGGCTGCATCAATTGACCACTTTTCTCTAATTAAATCATCAATTACTTGGATTCCAAACTGATTTCTCTGGGCTAGCAAAAACACCCCAGTGCTCTAATACACCTTATGTAACAGACAGTGACAGCACATGTTGAAGTGGGGTGAGGGATATCCCCCCACACACATTTTTAGTGAAGTTTTCACAACATTCTCCATTTGCTGTTTCCCTTT
Organism: Luscinia megarhynchos; assembly: GCA_034336665.1. Classification (NCBI taxonomy): domain Eukaryota; kingdom Metazoa; phylum Chordata; class Aves; order Passeriformes; family Muscicapidae; genus Luscinia; species Luscinia megarhynchos. Next base: position 459,871 of record JAPFBE010000039.1, on the reverse strand, counting down.
GCATCTTAACCAGTTTTTGTTGCAGTCAGATATCCTCACTATGGGCTCTGCCTTTAGCTGTGCAAATTCCGTCTGTGCAAGCAGGCAGAGCTTGGGGTGAGGACCAGAGGGAATCAGCCCCATTCCTCTCCCAGGCAAGAAGACCCTGGTACCTTGTCCACACTTCGCCCTAGCAGTGCTAATTTGCATTTCTAAAGCTCCTCTCCTGGCTTCCTGGAACTGCTGCTTCTTTTCCAGAGCAGCCATATGATGTCTCAAATGTGGCCCCCCCCACAATCTGCTTTTTTTAATTAACAATATTCTATTAATATTTTATACTTTAACATGTCATCTTTAAAGCTCTTCCAGTTTTGCAAACTCCATCCTAAAGGTGAACATCGAAAAACCCATTCTGAAATTTTGCCATCACTTAAAATCACCCATGTATATACAGAAAAAAATCCAGTGCAAATGGTCAAATGCTGCACGTGGGAGGAGAAGGTGGGATTGTGCAGGAGAAGGGGGAATAGTAGGAAGAAGAGAAGTGTGAGGAGGAGGAGGAGCAGAAACAGGAAGCAGCCTCTCCCCAGACTCCAGGAGCGTTCTCTCCATCAAATGCAGCAACTGACCAGAGAGGGCGATCCACGATTTCCACAGGTGTCAGTGTTGGTATTTATGAGCTTTACTGGGCTAAATGTCGGTGTTTTTTTTTTCTGCAGGGGCTGAATCTCTGTATTTTGGAGGGCATTTTTGCAAATATTGCTGTTTGGTGGATTTTTCAACTATGTTGTGATTTTTGGAAGTTTTTTGGGCGGAATCTTGGTGTCTTGGAGATTCTTAGAGACACAAGATGCCCAATGTCTTCCTGAGTTGCCCTTTGGCAAAGATAAACCCCCAGCCCAAGGCAATCTCCTCTTGCTTTTTTCTCACAAACCAGGATTTTCCATTCTCGAGGCGTGGGTGCATGGAGGAGGAGGAAAAGCCCGAGAGTTCCCTCATGAGGAGGGGCTGCAAACCCAGCCCAGGATGCTGCAGGGTGGAAAGTCGCTCCCTGAGATGCAAAGGTGGCAAGAGATCCAGGCAGAGATCAGAGCTGGTGGAGAAGCCCCACAAGTGCTTGGAATGTGGGAAGAGTTTCAGGTGGAACTCTGAGCTGATTCGGCACCAGAGGATACACACTGGGGAACGGCCCTACGAGTGTGGAGCATGTGGGAAGAGCTTCAGCCAGAGCTCCAATCTGATCCAGCACCAGAGGATCCACACTGGGGAAAAGCCCTACAAGTGTGGGGAATGTGGGAAGGGATTCAGAGACAGCTCCACCCTGATCCACCACCAGAGGACCCACACTAGGGAACGGCCCTATGAGTGTGAGGAATGTGGGAAGAGCTTCACGCAGAGCTCCAACCTGATGCAACACCAGATGATCCACACTGGGGAGCGGCCTTTTGAGTGTGGGAAATGCAGGAAGAGTTTCTGCACAGTATCTGATCTGATGCGGCACCAGGTGATCCACACAGGGGAACGGCCCTACACCTGCTTGGAATGTGGGAAGAGCTTTGGGTGGATGTGCTACCTGAGAAAACATCAGCTCATCCACACCAGGGAGAGGCCCTACAAGTGTCCTGAGTGTGGGAAGAGGTTTCAGACCAGCTCCAATCTCCTCAGACATGAGCGGATTCACACAGATGAGAGGCCCTTCCGCTGCCCCGACTGCGGGAAGGGTTTCAAGCAAAATGAACAGCTCATTGTCCACCAGCGCATCCACACCGGGGAGAGGCCCTACAAGTGTCCTGAGTGTGGGAAGGGCTTCTCCTGGAGGTCTAACTTGACCCAACACCAACGGAGGCACCACTAAGGGAAGCCCTGTGAGTGCCCCAAGTGTGGGAAGAGCTTTGTGCTCTGTTCCAGCTCCATCCCCCATGGGGGGATCGGTGTTGGATGATCCCCAGTGACCCCCGTTCGGCAGAGCCCTGGTGATCCGTGGTCCTGGTGATTTGTGTTGGGAAGACACCTGGCTGGGGGGGCTCTGCATTACCCTCCCTCCCTGTGGGCACCTGCGTGAATGCGGGGCAGGAGCGTCCACAGAAACCGACGTTGGGAATTCCTTGGGGGGAGTGGATTTGTTGGCTTTCAACCCCAGAAAATCTTCTGTGTTCTGTCCTGTCTTCTGGTGGTCTTCAGGAATACTGAATGGTCTTGGAGGTCTTTTCCAACCTCATTTATCACACAATTTTAATTTTCAATTACTAAAGGGTGTCTTCTGCAGGAAAATGGTGACGGACTGGGGCAATGACCAAAATTTTGGAGAGAGTGGGGTGGAAATCCTTCCAGAAAAGGTTCTTCCCTTCCACCCGAGCACACGGATCCCCAGCTGGAATGGAGAAGGAAATGCTTTTCTTCTTGACTTGATTTGCTTTAGATTTCTCTTCATCTCTTTAAAACATTCAACACTAAAAATAAAGACACTGAACTGAGACATGGGTGGGGACATGGGGGCACATAGACATGGTGGGACACAGATAGGGAGGGGGTCATGGGTACACATGGACGGGGATGTGGCTGTTTGTGGGCACAGGGCGGGGAATATGGGCATGGTTGGAGATGTGGGGGACAATGACAGGGCTGGAAACATGGTGGGGGCACAGCCATGGGTGAGGACATGGTGGGACATGGCCACGGCCGGTGCCATGGGGGGAACTTGCAGGGGCTGTGGGGGATGCTGGGTTTGAGGGAGTTGAGGGTTCCTGGGAGGGACTTGGGGCTTGCTGAGGGCTTTGGGGACCCCAGGCCAAGCGACTCCAGCTGCGCTGGGAGACCCTGGCGGAGGTTCTGGGGCAGCTGCTCAAGGAGCCCCTGCCCTGGAGCCCCAGCCGGGCACTGGGCACCTGGAAGGGAATGAGCGTCCCTGTCCCCAGTAGGGGCATCCCAGCACCTCCAGGGTGTCAGGGGCAGCTGAGAGGCGACAAGAGGGAGGGGAAAGCCAGACAGAGCTGTCCCCCTCCAAAACTGCATCCCAAAAGCCCCCAACCTTAGGCATTCCTCCCAGGAAAAAGTGGCAATGAGCTGCCTGAATTGTGAGATAGGGAGAATGGGACCTCCAGAGTAAAGAGGAGGGGTGTGTATCCCCCAAAAGCAAGCATATCAGACAGAGGTGGTAGGTTGGGAGGTAGTGGGGAAGGGTGGAAGAGCATGGGAAAAGAGGAGCTGGGACCCACAAAGAGTGGGGCAGGGGGCTGGGGCCCCCAAATTTCATTGGCAGAGCCCCTTCTCATTTCAAGTTTTAACCTCCTCTTCCTATTCTTTCTGGCTCTTCTTCTGCTCCTTCCTCGGCCCTCTTCCATCCGCTGCCACTGGCCCCAGCGGCAAACCTTCGGCCTCCCCATTTTCCCAACACCATTGCATCCAGCAGGAAGAGCTGGGATGGAGCCAGGGCAGGTCAGGCTCAAGCAGTGCTGGGCTCTTGGCCCGGCCTGGGCGCCCCCTTCCCAAATTCCCCTGGCATTTTAGGGGGTTTTCAGCACCTTTGGGTCTGGTGCAGTGCTGTGTTTGGGGTTCAGGTTCGTCCCAAGACCCCCCAGACCGGGGTGAGAAGGGGCTGACCTGACTTTTCTTGGTGCTCCCCATTCCCGATCCATGCCAGGGCCTGTTCTACCCCCCCCTCCCCCAGTCATGGCTTCCCCCTCGGAGTCCCTCCAAGTCCTTCCCCACTGGTCCTGCAATAAACAGGACCAGGCGAACTGGGAAGCTTTATTGGGAATACTGGGAGCAGCCGTTCGGGGGCAGAGTGACACGGGGCTGGGGGTCCACGGGGGGAGCACACATGATCATCCAAGTCCCACTGGCTCCCACACAGGTGAGCTCCCAGCACCACCATTACCACCAGTACGGCCCCAGCTCCCCTGACATGCCCCATTCCCAGCGCCAGGCGGTGCTGCCAGCCCCAGAGCAGCCATGCATTCCTGGGGAGGCAGTCCCCAGGGCCCCACCCCATGCAGCACTGGGAGCACCAGTCCAGACCAGTTCAAAGCTTGGGCAGGGAGCATCAGAACCTATGGAAGTGAGTCCACCACAAGCCGTTTAGAACCCCCAAAACTGGCGGAAAGCATCAGGATTCTCCCAAAAAAAGGTCACCTCCACCCATACTAACCGGGAAATCCCCCAAAGCCATTTATAACCCCCTAAAACTGGAAGCAGCAGGATCTTCCCTAATATGGGCTCCCCGCGTTCTTTCCTGTGGGGCCCCACTCCAGTGTCAGTGCCTGTTAGACTGTGTAAAATAGAAGCCTCTCTGAGTCCCTCAGAGAGGGAGGAACGCAGGAATTGAATTAAAGCCTTTAGAGAAATTAAAATATATTAAGCCACAGACATGAAGTACAAGTGTAAGTTTTAGTTTTAAGTAAGTAGGAATATTATTAAGTCACATAGATATGAAGTAGAAGTTTTAGTTTTAAGTAAGAATATACTGTAAGTGCCTTAAGAGAGTTAAAACCCCTGCAATCTAGTTAAAAGTTCAGGAACTTAGCCCCAGACTGCCCTAGGTTACAATGTAAAAATGTGCCCAAAAGTATGTATTCTATCACCATCTTCTTGAGCCGTTGAAACCAGGTGAGGCAGTGTTCCCTATCTCCGTTGGAGATATCCTCTGCTAATGAGACATCTGTTAAAAATCAGGTGAGGCAGTGTTCTTTATCTTTTCCTCAACCCATTATTCCTCCTGGAAGATATCGTTTGTTAATTGGCCATTGAGTCCCAGTGCATGACTCATAAAATTACATCATCCCATTGTGAGATGCTCCACCCAGGGGAAGGAGCCAAGCATTTCCTACCTAGATATAATCTGCAATCTTAGGAGCATCAAGGTGGCCTTTTTCCAGAGGAAAAGCAATCTTTCCTCTGGATTCCCGAGGAAAGCTGGACCTTTCCACATCATCGCTGGACCTTTGGAGGAAAACTGCACCCTTCTACAAGACCACTGCTTCAACAGAACCAGATCTGTCACTGCAGGAGGACTGCAGCCACCATTTAATTGAACTGCTACCAACACCCTGACTGACAGGGTGTCAGGTTGTATTTCTGACTCTCTCAGTGTTTTGGGTTTAGGTTTTTTTGTAGTACTGTATTTTTATTTTAATTTTCCTAGTAAAAGAACTATTATTCCTATTCCCATATTTTTGCCTGAGACCTGCTTAATTTCAAAATTATAGTCATTTGGAGGGAGGGGGTTTGCATTGTCCCTTTCAAGAGAGGCTTCTGCTTTTTTTAGCAGACACATGTCTTTCAAACCAAGAGAAATTGTGGCGCCCTATGTGGGGCATGAGGGCATCAAGAGAAAAAAGAGTAACAGTTCTTGAGTAACTTAATTCTTGTGTGTGGGATATAAAACCTCATTAGATGGCACATGTGGTCTAGCTTGCTCTGGTTCAGGTGGCACATGGTCATGGCTGAATTCTCCCATTTGCAGGCCCTTATCTAAACAGGGGCCCTTTGACTAAGGCTATTGTGGCTATGTTGAGGGTTGGGGTTTGTTCCCTAATGTTTTTTTAACTCTCTGTGGAATTTTCCCCATTGTGATGCTAAGGAAGCTTGTTGGGCTGCACCCTAGCTCTTGATGGGTAGTGAACAAAGACATGGGGGTAGCTGGGCAGGGTCTGGCCCTCGTGCTGGCTGGTGGGGTCAGAGGAAGATGTCTGGGGCTGCTCACTTCCACCCCTTGCCATCCAACACTGGAGCCAGGTTCTCTGCTGTGGAACACTGCACTGCTGCCTTCCCCGCTCCAGCCTGATACCTCTGAGCATGCAGCTGAGCACCACGATCACTATGGTGAGCGGGGAGTCCTTCCTCCATCCCTTCTCTCACCTGGGACACTGCTAACATTGTCCCAGCCCTCCACAACTGCACGAGACCTGCCCTTCACCCACCACCAGTACTGGGTGCAAGAAAAGGGTGTCTGTGGCCGAAAAGGACTGGAGCTGAGTTGCTGTTCTGTTTGTTGTTAATTTTCATAGTCGCTGTTGTTTTTGTTTGTCTGGTTAGATATATTAGTAAAGGGGTGTTATTCCTACCCCCATATCTCTGCCTGAGAGTCCCTGATGGCAAAATTCTAATAATTAGGAGGGATGGGGTTTACATTAGCCATATTGGAAGGAACTCCTGCCTTTCTTGGCAATTATCTGCCGTCCAAACCGGGACAGATTTTGGTGCCCAGACGGCAGGGCCTGAGGGCATTGACAGCAGGGTGAAATAAGGAATAACAGCTTTTGAGTTACCTAAGGTTTTGTGTTAGGTGGTACTGTGTTGTCCAGGTTCATCTGGATTGGGCTCCATGTGATCACAGATCCCATTTGCAAGCCCTTATTTGAACATGTGTCTCCTCAGCAAAATTACTGTAGCTATTATCTGATTCATTTGGTGGGTTGATCAGGTGAGGCACTCATGGATTTTTAACTTCCTCTGGAACAGAGCCACATGGATCCAGAGTTATTGCACTCTAACTGTGTGTTTTTGGAGTTACTTCAATAATGGCACTTAGTGTAAGGAAGTGACAGCAGGGGAAATCTTCTCCCAACCCATCACCCAGTTTTTTTGAGTCCACTCCACCAGTTTTCAAGGAGTTCAGATCTGCTTTAAATGCTAATGATATCATACAACGGCTGGTGTTTCTGATAGACCTGCTCTATTTAGCATTCAAAGACAAGTGGGGATTGACTGGGATAACAACCCTGATACCTAAGCCAGGAAATAGGGATGCTGTCCCAGAGCCTGACCCTGCCTCAGAGACTAGGGATGATGCTACAGAGCCTGACCATGCCCCACTGCCCACCACAGAAAGGAACCACCTGGAGTGGATGGGGATTCTAGTGAAGGAGATAGGCGAGATGCTGAAGGAGCACTTTCGCCCAGCTCGTGAGAAACCCTCAATCCTCACCCTGCTTTAAAGAGGAAGAGTCTGATGGTTCTGCAGTGCCGTGATCTCCTCCACTCTCAGGCCTTTCTTCTGGCTAGCTCTGGGTCAGAGATGAAAGGAACTTGGCATAGAGAAAGCAAAAGACCAAGGAAGCTCCTCCCCCCGGGGATAATCCAAGCTTTATTCCTGAAGAGGCCGTGGGGAAAAAGAGGGTGAACAAAGGAGTAGTAGGGAATTTCGAATCTTGGGTCAGGGCACGGGAAACCGAGTTGCAGCCAATGGGGTTGCACTGGTGGGGAGAGTCTAAGGGAGGGCTGAACAAACTTCACAGAACTTCAGGGGAGTACAGTACAAACCATTTTTCTCTGTGCAAAACAAACCAAATCAGTGAAATACAACATCTCCCTATTTTTTTTTAAACAAAGTTCAAAGATATGCATCAGGTTTTCTCTAAAAGGAAAAACAAACATTTTTAAAGCATGTTAAAAGTCTGTGTGTCTGCCGGAATGTAGCCACACCTTAGGAAGATTTTCTCTTCTCTTTCCGGTGGCGTCTTCTTTTTGAAGCAACGGTTACTTGCTTCTCATCCCCTTCTGCTGGAGCTGGATGCTTGGGAACAAAAGGTTTCACCCACTTCTGGGGAATCCACCGAGGACTTGAGGGAGTGGCTACGCATGCATAGCCACAGCCCCAGGTAACGAGCTCATAGGGGCCTTTGGTTTCCCAAGTTTCTGGGTCCCTAATCAAGAGTGGTGGACGTTGGGACAATTTAAACTGATTACCACTGTTAAAGTGACGTACCACAGGTGGACTCTTATTTTCAAATGAATAATTCAGAAAATTGATAGTAAACATGGCTTTTAAGAGCTTCTGCTGTGAAGACATCCACACATTTGAACTGCTCTGTCTTTCCAGAACCTGCTTGGGTGTCTGATGGGCACGCTCAATCACACCTTGGCCTGTGGGGAAGTGAGGGATGCCAGTTTTATGTTCCACTCCCCACAGCTGGACAAACTCTAGGAACTCCTTGGATGCGTACACTGAGCCAATATCAGTCTTAATTTCCCTAGGGATCCCCAACACTGAAAAGCCTTGCACTAGGTGTTGTTTGGCATGCACAGCCTTTTCTCCTGCGTGGGCAGAGGCATAAACTGCACCTGAATATGTGTCAATGCTTACATGAACATCTTTGAGGTGACCAAAACTGGGAATGTGAGGGATGTCTGTCTGCCACACTTTACAGGTGTCAAGGCCCCAGGGGTTAACCCCCATACCCAGCGATGGCATGGCCTGGAGCTGGCAGCTAGGACAGGTGGCCACAATGGCTCAAGCCTGACTCCGTGTTAACTGAAACTAACGGATCAGACCTGGCACATTTGATGATATTGCTGGTGGCTCAGCTTTGCCTGTTGGAAGATATCAGGGAGGTGTGCTTTCTCAGCTGGGGCCTGCAAGGGAGTCTGCCTTACGATTACCTTCTGCAATCTCGCCTGGCAAATCAGTGTGTGACCTTACATGCATCACATAGAACAGATGCTCTTGATGTGAAACTAAATAAATTAGTTTTGAAAGCAACCTGAAGAAATGCTCATTCTCTATGTTTTTGAGAACTGCCTGCTCTGCTCTGGACACTACCCCTGCTACGTAGGCTGAGTCAGTTAATAAAATTAATTGGCTCTGAGAATTTCTCAAAGGCTCTCACAGCTGCAGCCCGTTCAGCTACCTGGGGTGACTCCTCCACAAATTCAACATCAGCTTCCTACTGCTGAGTCTGGGGATTTCTCCGAGTCATCACTGACTTATGGGATGTTCTGGAGGTGTCCATGAACACTGTGAGAGCTTTGAGTGGCCTACGGCTTCTTTTCTCAAAAGGAATGAGGTGGAACACCTCATTAAACAGTTTGTGAGATGGGGTGTGGACTGATATTTGTCCACTGTAGCTGTCCAAAGATAATTGGAGGCATTGCTCTGGAACAAGTGCTCAAACATCTCTTTGGTCAACCTCTCAGGAGAGTTCCTTCCCTCCTCAGTAAGTGTGACCGAGAGGTGAATACATGTAAAGTCACAACCAGCCAGCTCATGCAGTCTCATCCTTGCCTTCTGAATCAGCTGAGCTATGAGCTCTTGTGGCTTGGTGATGGTCTTGGATCTTTGGTGGGAGAGGAAGACCCATTCTATGATTAAGAGTGGATCTTTCTGCTCCTCGATCCATTGGAAAATGAAACCGTGCAGATGTGGCAGATTTCCCAGGACAATAAATTTGACAGGCAGCTTGGGCTGATAACAGTGAGCCTACCTCTCCACCAAAGCCTTTTATGCTTTTTCGGTTGCAGCTTTTGCCTCTGGAGTCAGCTCCCAGGAAGAAAACAGCTTTCTCTCCCCCTTCAATAAATTGAGAAGGGGGTCTAGGTCCTCATTGTTGAAGCCTAACCAGGGCCTGACCCAGTTCAAAGACCCACAGAAGGAATGGAGACCTGCTAGGGTTTTGGGATCACTATGGATTTCCAGTTTCTGCGGAACAATGGTCCGTGCAGTGATCTCCAAGCCCAGGTTTTTTCAAGGTGTCATCCTTTGGACTTTGTCCTCCTGCAATTGGAATCCAGCAGAGGTTAAAACTTTTATCACTAGGTCAAGTGTATGTTGGAGTATAGAGTCATGGGAAACACATACAAGCACGTCATCCATGTAGTGTAAGATGACGGCCTCCCTTTTTTGCCTGTGCACAGGAGACAACAATGAGGCCACATACCTCACATACTGGCAGATGGAAGGACTGCACTTCATGCCTTGAGGCAGTACTTTCCAGTGGTAGCGCTTCATTGGAGCTTCTCAATTGATCGAAGGAACCGAGAAGGGAAACTGTGGGGCATCTTCTGCATGTAGGGGAATTTGGAAGAAACAGTCCTTGATGTCCAGGACAGCCAATTGCCAATTTCAGGGGAGCATGGTTGGGGAGGGCATCCCAGGGTGGAGTCCTCAATCACTTTGTTTATTTCCTGGAGGTCGTGGAGCAGCTTCCACTTGTCCTTTCCTGGTTTCTTTATTACAAAGACCAGGGAATTCCAAGGGCTTGTTGTCTCTTCTATGTGGTTTTTAGCCAATTGTTCCTCCACAAGCTCCTCGAGCGCCTTAAGCTTCTCCTTACTCAATGGCCACTGTGCTACCCATTTTGGGGTGTCATCCAGCCACATTAACTTTTGGGTAGGCTGCTCTATAGTGGCCAACTCTAAAAATCCTGGGGAGTCTTAGGAATAATCAATTTGACTCCCCACTGGGACATGGTGTCTCTCCCCTCATAAGGAGCACTTATAATCTGTAACCAACGGACGGACACTAGCCAATGCTGCATCCGGCCCCTCAATTTGCACAATGCTTTTTGAGATCTTTGCCAATTTGATGCCTCCTACACCTTGGATTTTGCCAGCCACGGGTTGCAACTCCCATTGTGACAGTCACATCCTCTTGGGTACAATCGTCATATCTGCCTGTGTCAAGCACCCCTTCCATGTGGAGGTGGTCTGATCTACAGGCTAGGTTGCATGCCAGAGAGGGTTTTTCCTCACCCACCACTTCTGCCCAGTAGACTTCAGGTGATCTTCCATCTACTGTGACCTCCGCTGGAATGGGAATGGCCTCTGCAAGGATTTGCCCCTTGGCCAGATAGAAGGGTGGCTGAGGGCAGCACGCCAGGAGAATGAGGTGGGTTATGTCTCCCTTGATGGTCATGGGAACCACCTCAATCTCCAGGAGTGTGTTTGCTGTGTCCCCAGTAAGAAAATACTCACTATCCAGTTCCATGTGTTTTATCATCACGTCCAGTAAGTTCTTTGGCAGGTCCACTGTAATGATTTTCCAGTCAATAGATCTGAAATGAAAGCCTTTGGTAGTCACAAGCCTAAAACGGCCATGAGGCTCCCCTACCTTGTTTATTAGACGTTTGACATTTTCATTTTTCTGCATTCCCACATCCTGCTTCCCTTCCTCTCCCTTGTTTTTGTTTAGAGAGAGGTTTTTGCCAGTGTGGAGCCTGTCGCTATCGCTAGAAATTGCGTATAATAACGACATGGACTTCTCCAGCTAGATGGCTAAAGAAGCGATTTATTGAACAGCCGAACTACATTTATAGTGTGGTTCGAAAACTGCAAACAGAACAGCAGTCCTTTGGACAAATGAAGAAAACAAAACTTTCTCACAAACCGTGATAACTGTTTTTCAATGAAGCCCAGGTGTTAATCTTGTTATTAATTCCTTTATATTCTTCCCAAATGTTATCCTGGGAAAGGCTCAGGCTGGAACTGAGAAAACTGTCTCAACCTGGGAAAACTTCCCTAGCATGAGAAAAGAGAAAAAGTTCCAAGCCTTTGCAATTTTCAGCCTGAGGCTTCAATGGTGTTCACATGGAGCCCACTGCATTTATATCTTTGCATGCAATTATGTCAATGGCGGGTACACACTGTGGCCTCAGATTTTTTGTTTGTTGGTCTTCTTCTGTTGCTGGCTTTGAGGACAGTCTCTGGCGAAATGTCCTGGCTTTTTGCACTGGAAGCAGATGATATGTTGCAGCTGCTCTGGTGACATCGGTTGCCTCCTTGCTCCTGGTCTTACAGCAGCAGCAGTCTTTGGGTGTGCCAGTCCCAGATTCCTCTCGTGCACCAAACAGTTCTGCTGTTCTGGCGCAGGCTTCTATCATCTATGCAAGACTAGGCGAAGGCTCAAGGGGAAGGCTCAGTGTGACCCTGTGGCAGATTTCATTATCATTCCTCTGAGCCATCTCCTTAATCAATTCTGCCTGTACTGCTGGGTCGTGCACTTGCTTCTCTACCTGTGTTCGAAGGCGATCTGTGTTCGAACTGCAGGTAATTCTCTGAGGCAAACTGTTTAATGTTAACATAACTACCCTTGACTTCAGCTGTTGGTAACTGGTTAAAAGTCTTTTCTGCAACATTACAGATCTTATCCAAAACAGACTTGAATACCTGAGTTTGTCTATCAGGGCAGTGCCAGTTCCCTTCACCTCATAGATCTTCACAGGTAATGTCATTCCCATCACTATCTTGTGCATCATCGGAGCTTTGCTGAAGCTCTTGTAGAAGCATCCTTAGAGACCTTCTCCAGATGTTCTCCCATAAATAATGCTCTGAGGGGGTCAACAGACACTGGAAAAGTCTTTTATATCATTTGGTACTAATTCATTTGAATTAAATGTGACTGTCATTATTCCTTTAAAAATTTCACTGCTTCTGCAAAATTCCCTTTGGACTTTACAAATTCCTTTTTATCTTGATAGGACAAAGGCTGATAACTTTTCTTGCTATTTCTCCTACTAATATAAATGACAGGGGTGACTGATGGTATATCTTCCTCTTCCTGGTTGTGACTTCTAGGAGATGCTCCTGTACTTCCACCTACCTGGAAGCTGGAAGGTAACCCACTCTCCACTCTGCGGGGCCCGGGGAGGGGATGGTCGCCCTCCCCACCTTGCGGCTTTGAGAGAGGCTGGACCCCACTCCTCCCTGGAGTTCCGGGCAGGACTGGGCACTCCCTCCCCCACTGGGCCTGGTAGGCTACTTACCTCCCCTTTCTGCAGGGACCGGGCTGGGGCACCACACCCCTGCTTCGCAATCCAGAGGGAGAATCCCTCCTTCCCCCTGCCCCCAGCTTCGAAGGGACTGGAAGGCAAGCCACCTTCTCCCCTGCCTCCACCCTCATGAGGAACGGGGCTTGGGGTACTGCCTCCCCCACAGGGGCTGTGAGAGGGGGCATCCCCACCCCATCTGCACGGTCACTGGAGCCCGCAGAGGGTCCACCCCCCTCCCTACTCCCGTGGCAGCTCGGAGGGCTGGCCCCTTCTTCCCTGCTCCTGTTCCCGTGGCAACCCTGAGGGCAGGCATGAGATCCTAGAGAAGGGGAGGGGCGGAGCCGCTTGGGTGGGAGGGGCAACCGTGGGAACCAGGATTGCAACGTGAGGGGGCGGGGCTGCAGGGTGATGTCATGCAGGGCAGGGCAGGAGGAGGGAGGGGGTGGGGCGGCCAAGGGGAGGAGTAGGTTGTGGTAGGGGAAAGGTTTGAGGGCAGGGACGAGAGGGTGGAAGGGATTACGGGATGAAGACAGGAAGCTCAGGGGTCCCAATGCGTGGCTAACACAATTGTAAACGCCCCCCATGCGACTCGCGACCACCAGGGGACTTGCTACATGGTTGACGCCATCTTGGGCCTTAGCCACATGGTTCCCATCCTCTTCACTATTGACCAGGTGGCCGCTGCTCTGAGGGGAGGGGAATCACTTTCAAAGCCACCAGCACACTGTTCTTCACGGAAAGCAACTGGGATGTGGGCATATAGGGACATTTGCTAAAGATTTGCGCAAAATTGTCAGAGCCAGGGTACTGAGGGGAGGCTCAGGGACCCAGAACAGCTACGGGCAAGCTGGATGCTCTCTGATTCCAGGGCTGGCCCACGGGTCTCTTTTAGTTTAAGGACAGAAATGCTCAGGGAAAGGAGGGGGGAAAGTTGAAATACTTTGCTTTTGTTTTCTGTTTTGCTCTGTCTTAGGTAATTTTTTGTGAATTTGTAAAAATATCGGAATAAATAGAGACACTGTATCATCCCCCTTTTCCGCTTTTAATGTTAATAATTCTCCTGTTTTATCTTAGAATGTTACTGAAACTATATTCTGCAGGTTAAAGTCTGGAATCTCTACAGATAACCAGCAGACAAAGTATTTCACTTGTGTTTTAGAAACAATAACGTCTTCACCACTCAAAATTTCCTTAAGTCGGGAAAATATTTTCCTTTGCTGCAGAAAGCTGTGTGCCCATTCCAATGCTTTAAAAGCAATCTGCACAGGCTATCTATCTCTTTCCACATCAAAAACACAAACACATGCAATTTCTCCTCTTCCCCTAGCCCCAGGATGGCAAGAGGAGTCCGCATGATGCCGGTGACTCTGTGTTACCTCAGCTCAGAGCGCCAATGGTCAGCTGTCGCACCGGCACCACCTGCGTTGCCGCTCGAATCGCGTGCCGCTTCAAAATGCAGGCACGCAAAATCGCAGCTTTGGTGCTGCAGCCGCAGTGCTGCCGCTGCGTGGGTCACCGCTGCCACTCAGTGTGCCGCACCACTGCTTTTTGCAGCTGCCCTGTACACTGCCGGTCGGGCCATTGTGACAACACTATGCGGCTTTTCTCAGCCGAGCACCGCTGTGATCATGGAAACACGACGTGTCCTGGGCCTATCCCCTCACTCCTCAAGGCCCGATCGTTCGGCCAGCGGGAGATGCAAAAACATGCGAAGGGAGGATTTCACTGAGCTGTGAGGGGAATTTTTCACACGTACCTTGCTTGCACTGACTGTTCCTGTCTGTGTGTGTGCCTCTCTACATATACTGTAGCAAACCTGGGAGAAATACAGCTTTCCTAGATGTGGAAGTACCTTGGATATCTAAGTTCGGCCTGTAAGCAAGGTTCAGTTATAGTTATGAACTTACTTAAATGCTGCTAAGTGTTGTTCTTTTGTTATGTCCTTAAATGTGAGTTGTAAGCTAGGCATTGTTTTTCTCTTAATTTCCTATGTACAACTTGGAAGTTATAGCTCTAAGATATGTTAAAAACTGTTAAGTGCTATTCCACTGTTGAATTTTTCAGGCCGTGTTCCTTTTAATAGTTCCCCACACTGTCTTTTGTCCCATGCACCTAAACACAGCACACACCCACCCACACTCGACTAGAGAGTTCTCACTTCATTTCTGTTTTGGTTGCCTGGATTTTGTTTGGTTTTGTAGTTGCTTCTTTTCCCTTGTTGTGCCTTATCTGTCCTGTAGGCAGTAGAGTCAATCTTGCCAATGAACTTGTTGTGCTTTGTTGCTTAATATTAAAACTGACTTTTGTCCATGCCCTTGCCACTGATTTTTAAGCGATCTCAAACACTCTCATTCGTGACAGCACCACAGTGTCCCGCATCACCGAGGGCCCTGACACACACCCGTGTCACAAAGGGCCACACCCGGCACCCAACAGCAGAGAGACAGCCTGGAAGAAGCACGGAGCAGCCCCGGACTCGTGGCCTTGTAGCCCCTGCCGTGCCCAGAGCCCTGGAGGCTTTGGCCACGGTGCCAGGGACAGCCCCAGCCCCGCCCTGCAGAGCCCTGGGGCTGCAACCCAGGCTGGCCGCAGCAGGAGGAATTGGCCGGCCGGACGTGCCAGGGCCTTGTGGGCAGTGGCTCCGTGTCCCGCGGGAGGCCGGGGGCGAGGGGTGTCCCTCAGGGCTCTGCCTGGGCCCCGGGGCCATCACTGCCTCGCTCAGTGACACCCAGGGACACCAAGAGCAGCCTGGGCGCCTTTGCAGGGCACGGGGAGCTGAGCGGGGCAGGGGCACCATGGAAACACCGAGTGCCTGCCCGGGGCAGAGCCGGGGAAAGCCGGGCTGGAAAGCCGGGAGAGGCTGCTCAGAGCTGGCCTGGGACTTGGGCAGCTGGGAGACAGAGCCCGGCTCTGAGCTGACACTGAGCCACATACCTGAGAAATTACAGCCGGTTTTTCTATTTTGTATTTTCTCAAAGTGACTTTTCGTAGGAAACATTTTCAATGTTCATTTTACTCAATTTTTTTCCTTTAGAAAGAGTTCTGTCGTATTTTTTAATGTTGAGGAAGGAACAGCTGGGAAAGGTTGTGGTTAACTGAGGTTTTTATTCAATATGTTTTTAAAACAGAGACCTGACAAGTGCTGACTTTGACTCCAGCAGCAGTTTCTGGTTCACACTGCTCTGATTTTCACAGTGAGATCTCAATTCATTCAAATCCAGCAATCAAAGCCCTTGAAACATGGAAAAGCTGGGAATCAGGTTAAAGCCCTTGGAGGGTTTTCTCTGTGTGTACATTCCACATCTCCCCTGGTGTCCGTTCAGCCTCTCCACTCCTGTCCTTCGTGCACATTGATGGATCCAGAGTTCAGTACTTGCTTTTATAGATGGATAGATACATGTGATTATTGTATATACGATTCTCTCAAAGCGAGTTACTGTGATGGTACATTCCATGATCCCCTGCTTTGTGCCAAAGGAATGTTTTTTTATCTAAACCCCTGGAGCGCA
Organism: Luscinia megarhynchos; assembly: GCA_034336665.1. Classification (NCBI taxonomy): domain Eukaryota; kingdom Metazoa; phylum Chordata; class Aves; order Passeriformes; family Muscicapidae; genus Luscinia; species Luscinia megarhynchos. The sequence goes on along the minus strand of JAPFBE010000039.1, from coordinate 443,901 downwards.
GGGCAGGATGTGTGTGGGGCCGGGGCAAGGGAGAGGCTCCTTGTTCGCTGCACGGTCATTTTGAAGCCTCACTGCTCGGGTTTTCCGCGGCTCTCTCTGTGCACCGTGGGTTTTTGCTTGGCTTGAAACTCCCTGGTCCAAGCCCAGGCAGCTTGACCGGTGGTTTCCCAGGAAATGGTTCTGGCGATTTTTACGGAGAGAGACAGCTTCGGTCTGATTGTTCGGAAAAAGAACTTTAATTAGGTGAAAACAACGGACGGGAAGGTGTGCACTGCAGTAGGAATGAACCCGAAGAAAGCAGGATCCAGAATACATCAAGGGTATTTATACACTTGAGTGCAGGGAGGGATTAAGGAAGGGTCTGAGGGAGAGATCCAATGGGAAAGAGCGATTAACAATATAATAATTTCTGCAGCGAAAAGTAACCAACAGTAATAAAGAGAACCAAAACCTTTCTAGTAACAATCTACATAAGGAAACAGGGGGATCTTGGGAGTGAGCGTTTAGCTCCCCATGACTACAAAGGGTTTCCCACAGCCTTAGGTCGAGGTTTTCTATGCATCATGTTGAGCCAACCCCAACAGGAGCTGAAAAGTGGTTTTGACCCAGGCACACAAGGTTTTTTTTTTTTGTTTTTTTCTTCATTTCATTGGCTCAAAGAGGCTGCAGTGGTGAGCCCTGCCATGTCTGGAGTTGAACTGAGCAGCTGCTCTGTTGGAGTCCGGGGGCTCTGCGCCGGGAGCAGCAGAGTGGTGCTGCTGCAGCCCAAAGCCACTGTGGAGCTGGGCTGAGCTGATGCCTTAAGTTTGGAGTTTTCTGTTCTGCTTGAGTATGCTTTCCGTTGTGCTTAGGGTGGTGAAGACAAAATAGTCCGATTCCAGCTATTGATTCAAGGACAGTTTCTTCAAACTTTAGGCCCTAAGTATAAACAACGTGAAAACAGGAGGGCGGGCCATCCAGGAGAAGAGGAGGATAACACCTTACAATTTGAGACTATTAATTGGATGGCTGACTCCTGTATGTAAATGGCTGAAGTTTATAAAAATGTAAAATCATGTGACCAAGCTCTCTTTTGCATCCACCTTGGAGCCACTCGGGCAGGGCAGGGACCATGCTGTGGCACTGTTGCTGCCAGAGTGTGGCCTTTGAAGGCCTTTCAATAAATACTCATTTTATTTCCCCTAACTCTATGTGATCTCTGTTCCAGCTCCAAAAGGCAACAGAGCTGGGAGAGAAAACAGCCCGAGGCTTCAGCCCCGCTGCTTCCTCTGCCGGGACTGTACCCACAGAGCCCAGCTGGGGGGGGAGTTCAAGGCAGGGTGAGCCCCGGGCTTTCATCTCCTTCGGTATAGACCATGGTTGGTTTTTCCTCTTGGGGAGAAGCTGGTGCCACCTGTACCATGTGTCCTGAGCGGGGATTTCTCTTTTCTCTGGCATTTTGGATCTTTTGTCCCAGGTGTGTTTGTGTGTGGGGTAAGGTCTGACAATTTAATATCTAGCATTTATTTCCTTTTTTTCCCTTACCTTGTGAGCTTACTGTTTATTAATAATCTGTTGGAGATTTTCACTTTCATCTATTAATATTAATTTCCTATTGGTGGAAAGGGATAATTGGAACCCTACAGAGGAGACAACACTCACTCCAGAGTGCCGTCTTTTAAATCGTCTCTCAAACTAAGATACCCATCTCTGTGGCCTCCTGTCTCCTCACCCCAAGTGACTCCAGTGGCTCTCCCAGTTCATGCCTGTCTGTCCCGGTGTCCTCACAGTCCCTCCCAGTGGCACCAGAGTCCCTCCCATTTCCTCTCAGTCCACACCTAGACCTCCACTTTGTCCTGGTTTAAAGGACAGGTGTCTGCCAATAAAGGCAGAAGCTTCTCTTTGAAATGGAGAATGTAAACCCCTTCCCTCCAAATTACTATAATTTTTGAATCAGGGACTCTCAGGCAGAGATAAGGGGGTAGAAATAACAGCTCTTTACTAATATATCTGACCTAACAAAGAGAAACAACATCAGCTATGAAAATTAACAACAAAACAGAACAAATAACTCAGTTCCAGTCCCTTTTTCAGCTGCAGACACACTCTGCCTGTGTCCAGTCCCGATGGTGAAAGGCAGGGCAGGGCCCACGCAGCTGCGGAGGTGGCAGATGGGAGCAGAGGGGGTGAAGCGGCAGTGCCGTGTCCCAGGTGGGAGAAAGGGTGGAGGAAAGGCTCCCCACTCACCGTTTGGGTCCTGATGGTCAGCTGTGTTCGCAGAGGTAGGAGGCTGGAGTGGAGCAGATGCAGGGCAGTGTCCAACCACAGAGAACCTCTCTCCCCAGCATTCAGACGGCGTGGGCTGGAGACGAGCATCCCTGGACTCCTCCTCAGACCCCGCAGGCAAGTGAAAAGAAGCAGGGAGACCACCCCCGCCCATCCCTTTAAGCCATGAAGAGCTTGGGTGTAACCTGGCAGGCTTCCTTAGAATAATATGATAATTGATTATGATTCGTGTTAATCATAGAAGTTTTGGAGTTTGTATAAACCAGAATACTTAAAATAAGAAAAGAACATGGACCTAGATAAAGGGAAATATATGATTAAACCCACTCTGTTTAAATCCCCCTGTTATGAATATTGTGTATACCAGTTTATAAAAGAAAAAAAAGGGTTTTCCATAGTCTGAAAGGTTTTTTTTTCAGAATCAGATTTCCTGCCTTTGTGTAATCAATTGCAAATTATCTGCTAAAGATCAGGCTTCCTACTTCTTCTGTTTTTTATCAACCAAGACCAGATGGTTACATGACCAATTGTCCAAAGAACTGTCCCACGGAAGTTTGGAAGTTTCTTTGACCACTACTGCTTACCTTGCAGAATTACTACAACAAAACAATAACAATTATTGCTTACTACAAGGAAAACCATACAATAAATAGGGAGCTGCAAACCAAGTTTGGTGGAAGCGTGGAGTGGGCGGTGACCCCTCACGTTTGCCCTAGCGTGCTGCTTGCTCTGTCTATATAAAATAAAGCGATTTATATTTTGCTGAATATCAAGACTTCGTTGCTCATTTATAACAATAATAATGGAAAAATTTCTCCAAAAAAGAGGAGGAAAAGTAACGGAACAAACGCCAACCCTCAACATACTTTCTCTCCCAGTGCCCCCCAGTGTGTCCATCTCGCTGGGCCCTTGAGCTCCCAGCCCAAGCCTGGCTGTCTGCTCTCCTCTGTGATGGATTTCTACCCTGCCCAGATCCAGCTGAGGTGGTTCCAGGGCCAGCAGGAGCTCTCAGGGCATGTGGTGACTACCAGCCTGGTCTGAAGTGGGGAGTGGACCCACCAGCTCCTGGTGCTGCTGGAAACACCCCCCCAGCGTGGGATCACCTCCAGCTGCCAGGTGGAGCACGTCAGCCTGGAGCACCCCCTGAGCCACGACTGCGGCAAGGCCCAGACCCCACTGTCTGGGGGGAGTGGGGGAGGCACTGGAGAGACTGGGAGAGGGATTGGGATGTGCTGGGAGTAACTGGGAGAGAGTTTGAGATAGCCCGGTTTAAACTGGGAGTAAAACTTGAGAGTCTAAAAGGGCTGAGACAGGGTTTCAAGGATGCTGAGGAGGGTGGGATGGGGTTCTGGGGATCCTGGTGGCCACTGGGAGGGAGCTTTTGGGTACTAGATGTAACTGAAATGGAGTTTAAGTCTGGAGAGGCTGGAAAGAGGTCAGGGATTGGAAAGCACAGGTTGGAATGAGATTGGTTGTGTTGGGAAGACTGGGTGGGTCTTGGTGAGTCATAGAGAGGCTGGGAAGGGACTGGGAGAGGCTTTGGGGGTCCTGGGGCAGTGGAAAGAAACTTGGAGGGGGTTCTGGGATCCTGAGATGGACAGGAGGGGCTTTGGTGGGTCCTGGGTAGGGAAGGGATTGGGAAGAGGTTTTAAGGAGTCCTGGGTGGGCTGGATGCGATTGGGTGGGTGCTTAGAAGGGCCTGGGGTGTCTGTAAGAGGTTTTGGGGTGTCCTGACCCTGTGGACCCCCAGAGATGCCTCCAGACACCGCCCACAAGGTGCTGATGGGGATCATGGGCTCCACGCTGAGCTTTGTCTTCCTGGCGCTGAGGCTCGGCTTCTACCTGTGCAAGAAAGTGAGGGGGGTCCCCGAGTGTGTGTGCTCCCCCTGGGGACCCCAGCCCGGTGTCACCCTCTTTTCTCTGCCCACAGAGCTCCTGAGCCAGCAGCCTCTCCCTGTGGCCTCCAGCCCAGCCAGGACCCTTTCCTACTTCCCTATGCTGATTTTGGGGGGTTGCGTGTCCCATTGTCACTCTGCCACTACCCAGTTGGTCCCAGTGTTCCCAATAAAGCTTCCCAGTTCACCGGTCCTGTTTATTGGAGGGCAGTGAGGAGGGACTGGGGGGGCCTTTGCAGATGGGCCCTGACTGGGGGGGTGGGAGACCCGGCCCTGGGAAGAATCCTGAATGGGGACCCGAGTGTGTCCCCCCCTATCACTCCACTCTGGGTACTCTTGGGAGGCACATGAACCCCAACACAGCACCCAGGCCAATCCCCAAAAGGCGCCAGGACCCTCCTAAGCTGCCAAGGGAATTTGGGGAGGGGACACATAGAGGGTGCCCAGGCAGAACCAAGAGCCCAGCGGTGCCCCGGCCTGACCTGCCCCAGCTCCATCCCAGCTCCTTCCGCGGGATGCTGCTGAAAACCCCCAACCCCTGGCACAGGGTCACCTCCAGCTGCCAGGTGGAGCACATCATCCTGGAGCTGGGGTTGGGAAAACAACGGAGGGGGGGGAGTGGGAAGAAGCGGGGGTTGTGTCTCCCCAAAAGTGAGGAATGGCAGCCTCTGCCTCAGACCTAGTCAGAAACCCAAGTGAGACCAGAGGCAAGGGACTGTGACAACAGCCAGAGCTGCACTCAGTTTGCCACTACAGCCCCGTGCCCAGAACTGGTCACACTCCTGGAACAGGAGGCTTTAGATGTGGCTCAAGCAGTGGCTCCATTGCCTTTTGGCTGTCAGATTGCATTTGAAGCAGGCAAGGAGGAGGGGAAGGTCTTTCGCATAGGATAAAAAGGATTTCTTACTCTGGGGAATCTGTGGGGCAAAAGACAAAAATGGCGAAGGTGCAACAACTTAAATATGCGGGAGGTTCAAGGGGAAGGTACAAATTCTCAGCAAATTGAAGAAATTCTGAGGAGGGATAAAGGGTAGGGTTCACAAAGGCATTGTCCAATCAGGGAGGTAGGGGGGAAACTGGGTCACATGGACTAATGAGACCTGGAGTTTTAGGGGAGTTCTAAGCAGGGGGTTGGCACAAAGCAGGATTGACAGGTAATTCAGGACAGATTGACACTGTGGGTGGGAGGGTACAATTTTGGACTAAACCATTAACTTGGGCAATAACAGAACATACTATTAACAAGAAGCACACTGCAACATGTGTCTCTGCGAGCTGAGGATCCTTGTGCTTAGGTGGGAGGGAAGAACCTTTTTTGGAGGGGTTTCTACCTCACTGTCTCCAAAATCTTGATCTTTGCCCCAGTTCATCAGCATTCGGCTGTGCAAGACACCCTTGGGCAATAGGAAATCAAAATCCTGGAATCACTGAAATTGGACGTAGTAGTTTTGGTTTATTAATTTGAATTTTTTTGTTGTGAGGTAGGATGACAAGGAAGGCAAAAAACAGGTTTAACTTTACATAGTATAAAGAGAAATTTTATTACAAGAAACTATATTAAAAAAAACTTAGAATAAAGCTTTAGACTACTTGATTTCTTCCACACTTTTTTTTTTAATACTGAAAACCTACGAAAAACAACTCAGTTTACCATCTTTAAAATTATTTTTTTTATTAATTTACTTGAAAGAGAAGACTTTTTTTTCAGTCTATGGAGATTTCTTCACAAGAAAGAGTTTTCTTGTGGTTTTCATGCTACAGTGATTATCCACCGAGGAGAATGGAAATCTGACTATTATGTAAAAACCCTTTTTTCAGACTAAGAATTTTTCTCGTAACCTTTAGTGAGGACTATATTAACTTATGAGGCACACTTTAAGGATTATAACAGCTTAAACAAGATTTTACTTTAATTTTGATAATAGAGGTTTTTCTTCCTTTTCTTTTTTTGAGGGGAACTCCAGGGGGTTTTTATTATTTAAACTTAGGGGACTACAGCAATTTTAACATTTGCTTATTTTAATTTTAATGCTTTTGATTATATTTACAGTGAGAACAATCATAATCACGTCATAATATTTTTATATATTATAAGGAAACGAGTTTTTTTCTCCATAGTTTTAAAAAAGAGAAGTTTCAGTACATGACTGTTGTTCTTTCTTTATTTGCGATATGACTTTTTCTTTGATTTCGGTGGTTTTACATTGTTTCTGTGTGTATTACTAATTTTTTATTTTTTTTAATTTAGAAAAGAGAATAAAGTATCCGTAAAGTTTTATTCGGAGCATTGAAAGAGTTAATACCTTGCTCGAGCAGCAGAGGGTTTTGTGCTTTTTCCAGGTGGGGTGGTCGGAGTTATTTACAATAAAGTGTCTTTCAAGGCCATGCTGGGGGCTGAGTGAGGACTGTAGGGTTTAGTCAGAGAAGCAGTGATGAGTTTCCGGTTTCATGGCTGTTCTCCGGCGCCTGCTGCACTCAATTCCAGCTGCGGGCCGGGGGTTCTTCCTCCACCCTGCCCAGCAGACAAGGCTGTGGGGCCTTGCCAGAACGGGCTCAGTTGTTTTCCCCCAGGCCGCGGGGGCAGCGGGGCGGGCCAGGCCGTTCGGAGCCGCTCTGGGCCAGGGCAGGGCAGGGCTCTGCCGAGCCGCGCCATGCCGGAGGCAGGGATGTTAGCAACGGGCCTTTCCTTTCCTTTCCCTGGATATCGGGGTCCCTGCTTGAAAACGGGGCCGGCGCCTTCCTGAGCTCTGAGTCAGAGCCCGCCTGCTCCTGCCCGGCCCGGGCCGCGTGGAGGGGGCCTGGGCTGGTGTTACTCTGTGAGAGGCCAAAAAGGAAAGAGAAGTTGCCTGAGATTTTTTGTCTACATGTGTGTTTCACAAAGATATATAAATTTGCTTATTGCTGAAAAATGTGCTAATATAAAAATCCAACACTGATTGGTTCTTGTCAGATACAAGAGAGACTACCCCAGTTGCAGCAGGTAAAAAATTTCAGAAAATCTTTACAAACCACCTCGTGGGAAAAGACCTCCAAGACCATTCAGTATTCCTGGATGCCACCAGAAGATAGGATTGAACACAGAAGATTTTCTGGGGTTGAAAGTCAACAAATCCACTCTCCCCAAGGAATTCCCAATGTCTGTTTGTGTCCCAATGGACGTTCCTGCCCCTGCATTCATCCAGGTGCCCACAGAGAGACAGAATGATGCAGAGTCCCCCCAGCCAGGTGTCTTCCCAACACAAATAACCAGGACCACGGATCACCAGGGCTCTGCCCAACGGGGGTCACTGGGGATCATCCAACACCGATCCTCCCATGGGGGATGGAGCTGGAGCAGAGCACGAAGCTCTTCCCACACTCGGGGCACTCACAGGGCTTCCCTTAGTGGTGCCTCCGTTGGTGTTTGGTCAAGGTTGAGCTCTGTGAGAAGCTCTTCCCACACTCAGCACACTCGTAGGGCCTCTCCCCAGTGTGAATGCGTCGGTGTTTGGTGAGGGTGTCACTGCGGTTGAATCCCTTCCCGCAGTCAGGGCAGCGGAAGGGCCTCTCCTCTGTGTGAATTCGCTCATGTATTAGGCAATTTGAGCTGGTCTTAAACCTCTTCCCACATTCAGGACACTTGTAAGGCCTCTCTCTGGTATGGATGTGCTGGTGTCTTCTCAGGGCAGTGCTCCACCCAAAGCTCTTCCCACATTCCAAGCAGGTGTAGGGCCGTTCCCCTGTGTGGACCACCTGGTGCTGCATCAGGTGGGAGATGTCTCTGAAGCTCTTCCCACATTTCCCACACTCACAGGGCTTTTCCCCAGTGTGAATCACCTGGTGCCGGATCAGGTCTGAGCTGTCTCTGAATCTATTTCCACATTCCCCACACTCATAGGGCTTCTCCAAAGTGTGGACCCTCTGGTGTCGGATCAGGTCAAACCTGTAGCTGAAACCCTTCCCACATTCCAAGCACTTGTGGGGCTTCTCCCCTCCATGAGGCTTCTCCACCAGCTCTGAGCTCTGCCTGCATCTCTGGCTGCCTTCCCGACACAGGGAGAGTCTTTCCTCCTTAGAGCTCCCTGGGCTGGGTTTGCAGCCCCTCCTCCTGCAGGATCTCTGGGGCATTTCCTCCTCCTCCATCCACTCACACCTTGGGAATGAAAAATCCTGGTACAGGGAAAAAAAACAATGAAAAAACACCTTGGAATGGGGGCTCCTCCTTGCCCAACTTCATCTCAGGAAGTCATTGGGCATCGTGTGTCTGTAAGAACCTCCCAAACACCAAGATTCAACCAAAAAATCATTGAAACATCAGGACACAGATCAAAAACACCCCAAACAGAAATATTCAGCCAAAGCCTCCAGCAAAATATAAATTTCCAGGTCCTGTAAAAAAAGAAAGCCCAACATTAAGCCAAATAAAGCTCAGAAACACCAAGATTCACCCCTGTGAATCTCCCTCTCCAGTAACCTGCTGCATGTGGGGAGGGCAACGCTCCTGGGGCCTGAGGAGAGGTTGCAGATACAGGGAGGGGTGGAACCTTGTGCTGCTTCCTGTTTCTGCTCCTCCTCCTCCTGTGTCCCCACTCTTCCTCACACTCCTCTTCCTCCTACTCTTCCTCCTTCTCCTGCACAATCCCACCTTCTCCTCCCATGTGCATCATTTGACCATTTTGTTCTTCAACCCTGCTTCTCCTTCCCTTCTCTCGCTGCCCCAGGCCCAGCACCCACTGCCGGATCCCTCTTCTCCCCAAACCCACAGCATCCCAGCGGAGGGCTAGGGATGGAGCTGGGGCAGGTCGGGCTGGGGCAGCGCTGGGCTCTTGGCTGCAAGAGAACACTGAACATCTCATCAGTGAGTGCAGTGGGATCTTTGGGGACTAAACTGGAAGGGCACCCATGGAAGAGAGAAAGGGAAAGCCACAAAGGGCACCTGGCAAAAGGGATGATGATCCCAAAACATCTCTGAAGAGTCCCTTGGGAGCATGTTGAGGGAGTTTGCACATTCTCCCAGAGGTAATCAAGGACATGGACACCCAGGCGGGCAACAAGGTAAGTACAGAAGGGATTTAGACAACAGGGGATGGATGCTGTTGGTGTGCTGGGAAGAGATTGGATGAAGGGGAATGAGCAGGAATATGGTTCAGGCAAAAAGCAGCAGGAGCAATCTATGTAGTAAGAAAAAGGATGATGGAAAAGAGGAGTAAGAGAAAAATACTGAGGATGGGGATGTTTTTCAGCACGCTTGTATCCTCAGAAGTTGCCAGCTGATCCAGATCCTCTGTATCCCCAGTTCCCAGGACAGGCAAACAAGGATTTCAGGGGATTTCTCTGTGCTGGGGAGCAGCAGGAGCAGGTGCAGAGGTGAAAACAAGAAGGGATGAGGAAAAGGCCAAGGTGAAGGCAAAGGCCATGGCAGAGTTTCTGCAGCCCCTGAGGGATGAACCCCAGGGCCCAAGGGGGCCCCAGCACGCAGGGGAACTAAGATCCTTACACCATCCTGAACCAGATTCCCTCCTCATACTGCCTCCATTCAGTACTTGATGTCAAAGATGATTTCTGGGGATGCCCACTCACACAGGATGGTAAACTGTATTTTTCCTTGGAGTGGGAAGAAGATGTAGAAGGGAAAATGGTAAAGACCTGCAGGGATGCAAGGAAGCACTAGCCTTATTGGGGCAAGCCTTGCAGAAAATATCACAAGAATTTACCCCACCACAGGGATTGGGTTAATGCAGGATGTGGATGACTTGCTCCAATCAGGAGGACAAGAAGAAGTGGCAGAAGAAGCCTCTGTGAAATAGCTGAATGTTCAGGCTAAAAATCATCTTTGAGTATTTGAAAAAAATGCAAATTGTAGAGAAAATAGTTAAATATTTGGGACATATTTTGACTGAATTTTGTGGTGTCTTGACCCAGAGAAGGAACACGGAATCTCAGAAGTAACGTTACAGAGTAATAAAATGGAGCTGGGACAATTCTGAGGATTAATAGGGAATTGCAGGACCTCGAGCGAGGATTCTCTGTTCTAGCCAGAACATTGCATGACTTCTTATCCCCAGATAGCCTCCATAATGTGGTATGGACACGAGAAACAGGAAAACTTCAGAAAAATGAAATAAAACCAAATGATTGGTGCCCCAGCCGTGGCTCTTTCAGACTCAGAAAAAAAAAATTGAATTGTATGTGTGCTATAGTACATATTATATTATTGGATTTTGGCAAATATTAAAATGAATGCTACATGTATAATGTTGGAAAACTTTGCTGTATGAATATAGTTTCTTTAGTTTTTCCATTGCCAAGTCTTAAAAATAGTAGTGTGATAAATATATTTTTCTTGGACTATAACATGGTGATGTAAAACCTTTTGTTCGTGTAACTAACTCAGAGAATGGTAGAAGGAAAAAGATAATCAGGAAATTCTTCACATTCATGGGATTGTGGGAAACCAGATCTGAAGGGAAGGGAAAAATGTTCATTTACAGCTAGGGGGAGAATGATTTAAAAAATGCATGAAGATCTATGAATATTCAACAGGTTCATGCATTTAAAGAAGTGTTTTCTGAATTAGTGTGTGCTCTTGGCTGCAGGCCAAGCACCCTGCTGTTATAACTTTTCATTTATTGTTTGTCTCTTATTGTCTTTAATTAAACCTTTAAATATTTAGCAAGAAATTGAAACTCGTTTTTTAAAATGTGGATGTTACACAGGGCAATGCCAAAAGAATTCTTGAGCTAAAATGTTTAACCCAGTGGCCAGAGAGGCCTCATTGTCTGCAGAATTGTGCAGCCACAGCTTTAAGGGGACTTGAGGCCCAAAAACTGATGGCAGGAGGATCTCCTGTTTTTCAAATCTGGCACCAAGTTAAAGCTTTGATAACCAAAAGAGCCTCTACTTGGATGAGCAGTGCTCAGTGATTATAGAATGAAACTTGTTCAGTGGCACAGGAGGATTTAGAATTGAGGACAGGGGAAGGGTTGAACCCAGCCTCCTGTTTGAACAGCCTGCACAGTGGCTGGGAACAAACCCATGGCTGCATTCAAGTGACAGAGCTCCAGAGCCAGGCTGGGAGAGATTGATGACACATTTCCTGGCCTGATGGACAAAATGCGTTTATGGATGGGTCTGCATGGGAAGGAGAAGGGAAAAGAGTTCCAAGACACGGTCTGATTAAGGAAAGGGAATTAGAGCAAGCACAGGTTAAGGCCCGCATAGTGAGCTCAACCGGTGGAGTTGTGTGTGCTTGGAAGAGCCTGGCACTGAAATGCCCTGAGCAGGAAGGCTCAAATATCTTCTGGGGACAGCATGGCAGCTAAGAGGGTAGCAAAAGCAACTCTGACTTCTTCAGCAATCACTGGATCACTTACTAAGGGATTTCTAAAACAAATAATTCCAAAATAAGAGACTGAAAGCAACAGACTTGTAGAAGACGTTACTTCCCCCAAAATGTGTCCCTGGGATGTTATTCCCAGAAACAAAGGAATTCCTTGAAACAGGACCCCATTCCCTTATCAAAACTCCTGTTATCTCTTAAGATTTCTATTGGTTCTTAAAGTTACAAGATAATTGGTTCTTTTTTTACTTAGAATTTTAAGGTAATTGGTTAGTTTGTAATTTGTAGTTTTTATTGGTTAGAAGTTCAATCCTTTACAGACCTATAAAAACCATTAGTTGTTTAATGTAATTGGACTGTTGTTAGCAATTCCCTTCGGAGAAATAAAGTCATCTTCAGAATTTTTGCAACACGGTCTCAGCCTTTGTTCTTCGCTAGCGAGTAGCTGCGGGCTCTGCCGCCTGAGTTCTGAGCTATCTGGACTTGGGTGGTAACCCGGGGTTGGAAAGCATCCAACCCAAAAACAGCTACACAGACTCAGATGGGGAACTTCAGGGGGTTATGGCTACTTTAGGAATACAATGGGACCTCCACAAGCTCTGGCACTCCCAGAGCTCAGGTCAGGCAGAAAGAATGAATTTGGAAATAAAGAAACTCCTTTGGAAGCTGGTGATAGAAATTAAGATGCCACAGGTACAGCTTTTGCCATTGGCTTTGGAAAGAGTAAGAGCCAGACCCAGGGCAGATATTCAATTATCTCCCTTGGAATTGGTGTTTGGAATTCCTTATCCTGCTAATTCTCCACCTAGTGTGGGGTGGAGATAAGGGATGTATATTTCAAACAGTCTGTGGCCACTATCCTGTCTCCTGTGAAATCTCTCCCACAGGAAGCTGGGCTGACACAGAGCCTGCCTTGGCACTTTGCCCTTTTCAACATCCAACCAGGACATTGGGTCCTGCTTAAAGACTGCAGGGAAGCACCACTGGTGGCCAAGTGTCGTGGCCCATTCCAAGTGTCCCTGAGCACAGAAACAGCCCCAGCAAAGCTCAGCACGGGGGGACCCCTCACCCTGGCCTCAGGGGCTCTCAATCCCGCAGATTTGCACTTCCCGGCTGCAGCAGCAGCACGGGAGGCCCCACTGAGCCTGCACTGAAGGCAACGCAGCAGCAGCCAGGGCTCCACATCGGGGGAAGCCCCTGGGCCTGCCCACACATCCTCTGCTCAAATCCTCTGCCTGGGCACCCTCCTTTGGCACCTCCAGCCACTGGGGCCAATCCTTGCTGCCACTGCTGCAGCTTGGCTGCTTTCTGTGCCTGCACTGCCACAGCTGCTGGGGAACACAACGGCACAATCCCACTCTGGCTCTCAATTACACTCACACACTGGGATTCGATTCCTGGAAAATATAGCAAATTGAAGGTTTTTTAAAATCTATTTCTCTACTGAGGCTTGGTTTGCATTTGCCTCGGGGAAAGGAATTGCACTGATTTTTTTAAGGGATGTTACACCACCCAACAGAGATGAGTTTAACATCTCAACAGACTAGGAATTGCCTAAAGATACCCACAAAGATAATGACCACTACCAAAACATCAAGGAACACTCACCCCAGACAGAGCCCCGGGCATTGCTGGAGACACCTGGTCTGGGAAAGGCTGAGAAGGAAATCCAGGAGTGGGACCTAATTAACATCAGAGGAGGAGAAATACAAGTCCAATAGGAAACAGAATAGTGTGAACTACACAGCATGGGAGCAATGAACATTAAATCAATAGGCTGCAGCGGGTTCAGACTGTATAAAGTTGAGGAAAAATCCAGTAAAACTTCACATGCCATTGAATGATTGTCTCTGCACACAGGGGCGATGAGTGGATGAAATTATTTCTGTCACACATCTTGGCCAGAATCAAATAATGCCTTGACTCTCTAACACTAAAGACATCAAGTTAAAAGCAGATTGTGGAGGGCCAGGTGTGAGTCATGGAGTGGCTGCTCTGGAAGTGAAGCAGGGTTCCAGGCAGCCAGGAGAGGAGCTTTAGAAATGCAAATTAACAATGCTGGGGCAAAGTACCCATTTATCATCTGATTTACAGAATTAGATAACGAGACATCCTCGAAATAATAACCAACCAGACAAATACAGGTCTTGACCTTCCCGCCGACCCAAGCATGCCAAACAAGAAGGCAAAATTTCTGGAAAATTAAATGACTCTAGGTGCTGTATGCAAATAGATGATAACTGAAAAGTGGTCAAACAGATTAAAAAGGAAGTAAGAAAGTCGATCATATTCCAGTCCAAATGTAGAAGGGATGGGAATGGGACCTGTTTTCATGCTTCCCTGGCAGACCATGGCTTAAATGAATGTTGTTCCTCCTCTGATGTGCTGCAGCAACTCTCATCTTTTTCCCATGCACGACACCTTGCTGAGTTCAGCTCATTCAGCAGGTGAGCAAGGGGATGCAGGTGGCAGCCAGGCCTCCTGATCCAGAAATGGCTACAAAAGGACAGGGAATGAGGGCACTGAGAATAATCCCAAAATCAAGAAACACCTAGGAAGAAAAATACAGGGTCGGTGAGTGAATCTGCTTGGAGTTCGGGCCAGAGACTTGTACATGAGAAAGTAATCGGAGAAATCTTCACTTTCAGAAAATGTTACTAATTTTCATGGACTGCTGCTCAGCCAAGATCCTGTTCAATTCGTGATCTTCGAGAAGAAAAAACACTTAACAAAGCCATGAAAATCGGATCTTATACTAAAGGAGGGGTACATATTAAGGAGAACATGCAGCAGGCGAATCGGGAAATCCGAACTTTCCAAGTCCCTCCGCCAGTGGGAAAAGGGAGAGGGAGATGCGGCCGGGAAAATGAGAATAAAAAGCAGGCGGCGTTTTAGAGACCGCATGGAAAATGCCTCATGGCAAATGCCGCATGGCTTCCAGCTTTATTTACCAATAAAGTCAGTTTTACAGGACTCTCTGTCTCCTTTAGCCACACAAACCTCTGGCCATGTGAACTTTCCCGCACAGCCCCGGGACCTCTCTCAAACATCCCTTGCCCGCCTCGGGCTCCTGCCGGGGCTCCAGGTGGCTCCCGGCTCCATACCGGACTCACTCCCAGCTCCCACCGCCCTCAGCTCCTGCTCACCCCGAGCTCCCGGCGGTTCAGGGCAGCAGCGGTTCCTTGGCCCCGATGCCCCGGGCAGGGCCCCAGCGCGGGAGCCGCTCCTCAGGCAGGTTTCCGAAGTCCGTGCCGTGTGCAGAGCCCGCCCTCGCTGCAATTGGCTGACTCTGCCGTCACTCCTCGTTCTCGCCCGCTGATTGGGCAGAGCCCGGGACAAGCCCGGCCCCGGTGCTGCCCCCAGGGCAGCTCCCTGGCGCAGCAAAGGCTGGCAGCCACCTCTGTGCTACCCCACAGAACCGGGACGAGCTAGCGCTGCTCGGCAGCGGCTCCTGCCAAGGCCCCAGGAAGGGAGACCGCGGGCAGCCGCTCCCGCAGCGCCCTCAGCCCAGGGAACACGGGCCGGGCACGGCAGAAGCGAACCCGCCAGAGCCCTGCCGCCCCTCCGCCCGCAGCGAGCCCCCGAGCCCCGCAAGTGCCTCACCGGGCTCCGGCCGCTGCCGCCGCTCCCAGGCCGCACAGATGCTGCCACAATGGCGCCTTTGGCCCCGGGGCGGGCTTTGTCCCGCTCTGCCCAATCAGCGCGCGAGAACGAGGAGTGACGGCAGAATCAGCCAATCGCAGCGAGGGCGGGCTCTGGGGCCTGAGGAGCGGCTCGGCTGGGGCCCCGGCCCCGGCATCGGGCCAAGGAACCGCTGCTGCCCTGAACCGCCGGGGAGCTCGGGGTGAGCAGGAGCTGAGGGCGGTGGGAGCTGGGGTGAGTCCGGGGATGGAGCCGGGGACCCACCTGGAGCCCCCAGCAGGAGCCCGGGAGCCGGGTAAGGGATGTTTGAGAGAGGCCCCGGGGCTGTGTGGGAAAATTCACATCGCCAGAGGTTTGTGTGCCCCAAAGGAGACAGAGAGTCCTGTAAAATTGACTTTATTGGTGAACAAAGGGAGAGGGCATTTGCCATGCGGTCTCTAAAACGCCGCCTCCTTTTATCTCATTTTCCCGGCTGCATCTCCTCTTCCCTTTCCCACTGGCTGAGGCACTTGGAAAGTTCAGATTTTCCGATCCGCCTGCTGCATGTTCTCCTTAATATGCACCCCTCCTTTAGTATAACATCCGATTTTCAGGCTCTGTTAAGTGTTTCTCCTTCTCGAAGTTCAAAATTGAGCAGGATCTTGGCTGAGCAGCAGTCCATGTCAATTAGTAACATTTTCTGAAACTGAAGATTCTCATTGCTTTCTCATGTACTTTTCTTCCTGGTGTCCTCTTTGATTTTTGGGATTATTCTCAGTGCCTCACTGTCCTTTGTAGCCGTTTCTGGATCAGGAGGCCTGGCTGCCACCTGCATCCCCTTGCTCGCTGCTGAATGAGCTGCACTCAGCAAGGTGTCGTGCATGGAAAAGATGAGAGTTGCTGCAGCACATCAGAGGAGGAGCAGCATTCGTTTAACCCTATGGTCTGCCAGGGAACCATAAAATGTCCCCATTTCCCATCCCTTTCTACATTTCGACTGGAATATGATCTACTTTCTTATTTCCTTTTTATCTGTTTCACCACTTTCAGTTATCATCTATTTGCATACAGCACCTTGAGTCATTTAATTTTCCCACAAAATTTTACCTTCTTGCTTGGCGTGGTTTTGGGGTCGGCAGGAAGGTCAATTCTGTAATTCAAAATGCTAAAATGGGGTACTTTGCCCCAGCAGTGTTTAATTTGCATTTCTATAGCTGCTCTCCTGGCTGCTTGGAACCAATGATTCGCTTCCAGGGCAGCCATTGGATGACTCATATGTCGCCCCCCCACCACAATCTGCTTTTAACTTGATGTCTTTAGTGTTAGAGAGTCAAGGCATTATTTGATTCTGGCCAAGATGTGTGACAGAAATAATTTCATCCACACATCGCCCTTGTGTGCAGAGAAAATCATTTCATGACACGTGAGCTTTACTAGATTTTTCCTCAGCTTTATATACAGTCTGAACTTACTGAAATCCCTTCCTTTATTGTTCATTACTTCCAAGTTGTGTAGTTCTTAATACTTGCTTTCGTATCAGACCCGGATTTCTCCTTCTTTGATGTTAATTAGGTCCCACTCCTGGATTTCCTTCTCAGCCTTTCCTATACCACGTGTCTCCAATTGTTCCCGGGAACAGTGTCTGGGGTGGGTGTTACTTGATGTTTGCTGATGGTTGTTGATGTTTTGTTAATGGTCGTTATCTTATGGGGATCTTTTGGGCCATTCCTATTCTGTTGAGATGTTGACCTCATTTCTGTTCTGAGGTGTAACATTTCTTGAAAAAAACTTTTGTAATTTCTTTCCCAATATCTGGGGTGACGTTGTAGTGCTCTGTTTCCCCAAACCGTGTGTTGCTCATGCCTGGACGGTTTGTTTTGTCTAGCCAGGCAGTGTCCCTCCCCCAGGGATGAGCCGTTTTGCCTGCTTGCAAGCTGCCCCTCCTCGCCAGCCCCCTGCTGCTCGGCTCAGCTTGGCTTGGTAGTTGCTCTGCTTCTTCCTTGCTTTCCCCGGCCCCCCCACCCTTTTCTTTTGCTTCGCTTTATTTTTCCTTTTTAGCTAGGAGTACCACCTAGACATCAAGAAACCCCCGGACATCTGTTCATGGCAAGAAATACGCGTTTTCTGCCCTCCCCAGCACCGGCTTAGGCTGTACATCCACTCGGACGGGTGAAGTCTTTCTGCGTCACCCGTGGCTGTTTTTTTCTTGTGTTGGGGAGTGTTTTTCTGTGTGTTTGCTTAATGAACAAGTTTTTTCCACTTTTCCTCTGAGGAAATTCTTCCCGAATGCGGTGAGGAGAGGGGGAGGAGTTTGGGGAGTTTGTTTCTTAGGGGGCTCCTTTTGGAGATTCTTCCCCTAATTTGTCCTAAACCAGGACACCCAAGAAGAAGACAAATCAAGCCTGAGTAGAGAAATAAGGTTTTTTAAAAATTTAAACTACATATATTTTCCAAAACCAGCCCTGCTTTGTTATTTTCTGTGATTTTCTAATTGTGCATCACCGAGTATGTGAATGTAATTGAGATGCAGAGTGGAATTGTGCCGTTGTGTTCCCCAGCAGCTGTGGCAGTGCAGGCACAGAAAGCAGCCAAGCTGCACCAGTGGCAGCAAGGATTGGCCCCAGGGGCTGGAGATGCCAAAGGAGGGTGCCCAGGCAGAGGATTTGAGCAGAGGATGTGTGGGCAGGCCCAGGGGCTGCCCCTGCTCTGGAGCCCTGGCTGCTGCTGCGTTGCCTTCAGTGTAGGCTCAGTGGGGCCTCCCGTGCTGCTGCTGCAGCCGGGAAGTGCAAATCTGCGGGGCTGGAGAGCCCCTGAGCCCAGGGTGAGGGGTCCCCCCGTGCTGAGCTGTGCTGGGGCTGTTTCTGTGCTCAGGGACACTTGGGATGGGCCACGGCACTTGGCCACCAGTGGTGCTTCTCTGCACTCCTTAGGCAGGACCCGATGTCCTGGTTAGATGTTGGGAAGAGCAAGTGCCAAGGCAGGCTCTGTGCCAGCCCAGCTTCGTGTGGGAGAGATTTCACAGGAGACAGGATTGTGGCCACACACTGTTGGAAATACACATCCCTTATCTCCACCCCGCACCAGGTTAGAGAATTAGCCGGTAAGGAATTCCAGACACCAATTCCAAGGGAGATAATTGGATATCTGCCCTGGGTCTGGCTCTTCTTTTGGCCAAAGCCAATGGCCAAAGTAGCTGTGGCATCATGGTTTCTACCACCAGCTTCCAAAGCAGTTGCTTTATTTCCCCATTCATTCTTTCTACCTGACCTCAGCTCTGGGGTTGCGGGGGCTTTTTGAGGTCCCACTGTATTCCTAGAGCAGCCATAATCCCCTGAAGGATCTTTCCTGTAAAATGCATTCCCCATCTGTGTCTGTTTATTCCACAGTCCCTTATCTTGGAATTATTTGATGTGCACTGCTCTTCCATGTAGAGGCTCTTTTGGTTAGAAAAGCTTTAACTTGATGCCGGAGTTGAACAGCAGAGGATCCTCCTGCCATCAGTTTTTGGGCCTCAGGTCCCATTAGAGCTGTGGCTGCACAATTCTGCAGATAATGAGGCCTCTCTGGCCACTGGGTTAAAAATTTTAGCACAAGAATTCCTTTGGCATGGCCCTGTGTAACATCCAGATTTTAAAAAACAAGGTTCACTTTCCTGGTAAGTTTTAAAGCATTTAATAATTGATAGTAAAAGACAAACAATAAAGCAAAAGGTTATAACAGAGGGTGCTTGGCCTCCAACCAAGAGCACACACTAACTCAGAATACACTTCCTTAAATGCATCAACCACTTTCATATTCAGAGATCTTCATGCATTATTCAAAATCATTCCCCCCCCAACTTGTAAATCAACATTTTTTCCTTATTTGACAGTCTGATGCCCCATAATCCAAGACTGTGAAGAATTTTCTGATTATCTTTTGTTTTCTACCATTCTTCCAGTTAGTTACATTAATAAAAGTTTTACATCACCATGTTTTAGTCCAAGAAAAATATATTTATCACACAACTATTTTTAAGTTTTGTTAATGGCAAAACCAAAAGAAACTATATTCATACAGCAAAGTTTGCCAATATTATACATATAGCATTTCTTTTAATATTTTCAAAAAGCCAATAATAAATTATGTACTGTTGCACACATTCAATTCAAATTTCTTTTCTGAGCCGTGGCTGGGGTACCAATCATTTTGGTTTTATTTCATTTTCTGAAGTTTTGCTGTTTCTTGTGTACATACCACAATATTGAGGCTATTTTGGTTTCAAAAGTCATACAATGTTCTGGCTCAAAAAGAGAATCCTCAATCCAGGTCCTGCAATTCACTATTAATCCTCAGAACTGCTTCATTTTAGTGCTGGGTAACATTACTTCTGAAATTCCCTGGTCCTCTGGATCAATACATCACTAACCTTCAGTCAAAATATGTCCCAAATATTTAACCTTTTTCTCCAGCATTTGCGATTTTATTTCAAATTCTCAAAGCTGTTTTTTAGGATGAACATCCAGCCATTTCACAGAGGCTTCTTCTACCACTTCTTCTTGTCCTGATTGGAGCAAGTCATCCACATCCTGCATTAACCCAATCCCTGGGGGTGGGGTAAATTCTTTTGATATTTTCTGCAAGGCTTGCCCCAATAAGGCTGGTGCTTCCTTGCATCCCTGCAGAAGGAACGTCCATGTCTTTACCATTTTCCATTCTACCTCTTGTTCCCACTCAAAGGCAAAATACAGTTTACCATCTGTCAGGGTCCACACTACGTGCGGAGTCCTGATAGGTTCTTTTTAGGGATCTCAAAGCGCAAAAGATACAGCAAGGGGACAAAACCAGTTTACTTTTGCAAAAAATGTGCTTTATTTAGTGCCAACCAAATGTGATAGAGGGACAGGAAATAGGGAGAGAGAGAGAGAGAGGGGTTGGGATTATAGCTACCAAGACGGGCAGACGATCCTCCTGGAACCAGCCAATAGATGTCCGTTGCCGTCCGGGGAGATCTCAGGGGGTCTTTTTTTCGAGGATGTTTTTATAGTCTTTTTCCAAAGCGAGTGGCTTCTGGCCAAAAGGTGGGAAGATTTATGGACTATTGTATGTGGAGATCGTTGCTCCAAGAAACAGGTGGAAACAGGACACTACAGCAAATAGCCTGCTCGAGAGCAGCGCACCACGGCAAGCTCCAGGCACACCAACAGTCCTTGTGACCAGTTCATTGTTCTCACACCTGCGGGAGCCTTGTTGGGTAAACCAGTCTCATGAGAGACCAGTCCTGGTCCAGTGAGCACCACCTGAAACAATCACTTGGCGTTCCTCCCATCCCTGGCCAGCGCCTTTAAACTGCAGTTTGAGGGGTCTTCTTAGACCTCAGGCGAGGGTCGTTGGGCAGAACAAATGAGAGGCTTTTAGACGGACTCTTACACCATCCCATGGGAGTGGGCATTTCCAGAAAGCAGCTTTACATCAAGTACTGAATGGTGGCAGTGTGAGGAGGGAACCTGGTTCAAGATGGTGTAAGGATATGAGATTGGGGGAGCTGGGTTTAATAATATCATTTCTTATTCTTAGGTCTTGCACCATTCTATTGATTCCATCTGTTTTCTTGACTGGCAGGCTAGGAGGATTATAGGGAGAGATCCCTGGTTCCAAAAGCCCTGCCTTTAGCAGGGACTCAATAACAGGCTCTGAACCCTTCTTCCCCTCCCTTGGAATAGGGTATTGCCTTTAGACATCACTTGTCCTGTTTGCTTCGAAGTACTTTGGAGAGGGTCCAAATCTAATTTTCTCTATTTTCCTGGAGCTGCCCACACTTCTGGGTTCACTTCAGGATAGGCCTTGCAGACATTTGCCAGTCAAAGGTACAACTCTGTGTCACCTTTACACTATTAATTTGCATTCTCCAATTAGCCATCAAACCCCTTCTCAGTAAATTACAATCAGGATTAGGAGCAACTAAAAGCTCCTGCATTTCAAACCCATCCCCCACGTCTTCTAATAGTGGCTGAATAAAATACACCAGTTCATCTTTCCCACTTATCCCCTGAATGCTGCTATCTAAATCCCTTCTGGATTTCCCTTACTTCCTCCGTATGTCCATGTCCTCTGTTACCTCTGGGAGAATGTGTAAACTCCCTCAACATGCTCCCAATGGACCCTTCAGAGATATTTTGGGATCATCATCCCTTTTGCTGGGAGCCCTTCCTAGCTTTCCCTTTCTCCCCTCCATGGGTGCCCTGCCATGTTTAGTCCCCGAAGATCCCAGTGCACTCACTGATGAGATTTTCAGTGCTCTCTGGCTGCCGACTCTTCCTAGCCCCCTGATGTGTCACTCGTCCGTCTCCTGGTCACTATCAGATACACAGTCCATGCCCGGTGCCACTGCCCCCCAAGGGAGCCGATCACCCAAACTGGGTGAGGCACCTTCTGCTCCAATCGCTGCCCCTGCCCCAGATGGCGCTGATGACTCAGCAGTGTCCAGGCAGAGCCGCAGCTCCCGGCATTCCCCACCTGGACCCCACCTGCGCCCCCAGGGCCCCAGCCCCCGTGAGGGAATTTTGGGAGGTGGGAGGGGCAGCGCCAAGGCCGGGGCCCCCCAGCTGTCGGGGCGGGAGCGGCTGCAGTGGGGACCGAGTGCGGGCGGGAGCGGCCGAGAGCCAGCTGCCCCAGCCGACTGCCCCAGCTCCATCCCTGCCCTGCTGGGGATGCTGCGGTTTGGGAAAGAGGAGCTGGCAGTGGCTGCTGGGCCTGGGGCAGCAGGAGCAGGGAAGGAGAAGCAGGGCTGAAGGACAAAATGGTCAAAACGATGCACATGGGAGGAGAAGGTGAGATTGAGTAGGAGAAGGAGGAAGAGTAGGAGGAAGAGGATGTGAGAAACAGTAGAGACATGGAGGAGGAGTAGAAACAGGAAGCAGCACAAGGGTTCCACCCTCTCTGTATCTGCAGCCTCTCCCCTGCCCCAGGAGTGTTGCTCCCCCACATGCAGCAGGTGACAGCGGAGGGGATCCACGATTTTCACAGGGTGAATCTTGGTGATTTCTGAGCTTTTATTAAAATGTTGATGCTTTGGTTTTTGCAGGGTCTGAATCTTTATATTTTGGAGGGTGGGGTTTTGGCTGAATCTTGCTGTTTGTGAGGGTTTTGATTTGTGTCTTGATGTTTGGAGGATTTTTAGGGCTGAATGCCTTGGTGTTTTGGAGCTGCTTACAGCACAAGATGCCCCAAAATGATTTCCTGAGTTGAACTTGGGCAAGGAGGAACTCCCCAGCCCATAGAGATGTCTTTCTTGTTGTTTTCCCCAAACCAGGCTTTTCATTCCCAAGGTGTGGGCAGATGGAGGAGGAGGAAAGCCCCCAGAGATCCCTCATGAGGAGGGCTGCAAACCCCAGCCCCAGGGAGCTGCGAGGAGGAAAGACCCTCCCTGAGCCGGGAAGGCGGCCAGAGATCCAGGCAGAGCTCAGAGCTGGTGGAGAAGCCTCATGGAGGAGAAGCCCCACAAGTGCTTGGAATGTGGGAAGGGTTTCAGCTACAGCTCCAGCCTGATCTGGCATCAGAGGATCCACACTGGGAGAAGCCCTACGAGTGTGGGAAATGTGGGAAGGAGCTTCTAGCCAGACCAGTGTCTGAGTCCTGATGCGGGATCGGACACTCAGAGTGATCCACACAGTGGAGAACGGCCCTATACCTGCTTGGAATGTGGGAAGAGCTTTGGGGACAGCTCCAACCTGAGAAGCCACCAGAGCATCCACACTGGGAGAGGCCCCAACGAGTGTCCTGAGTGTGGGAAGAGCTTCTCAGGAGCTCAAACTTGACCCAAAACACCAACGGAGGCACCCACTAAGGGAAGCCCTATGAGTGTCCTGGGTGTGGGAAGAGCTTCGTGCTCTGCTCCAGCTCCATCCGCCATGGGAGGATCGGTGTTGGATGATCCCCAGTGACCCCCGTTGGGCAGAGCCCTGGTGATCTGTGTTGGGAAGACACCTCTCCATCATCCTGTCTCACTCTGGGCACCTGGATGAACGCAGGGGCAGGAACGTCCACTGGGACGAAAACCAACATTGGGAATTCACTGGGGAGAGTGGATTTGTTGACTTTCAACCCCAGAAAATCTTCTGTGTTCAATCCTAACTTCTGGTGGCATCCAGGAATACTGAATGGTCTTTGAGGTCTTTTCCCATGTGGTAGTTTGTAAAGATTTCCTGAAATTTTTTACCTGCCAAGACCTGGGCAGTCTCCCTTGTATCTGATAAGAACCAGTCAGTGTTGGATTTTTAATATTGACACATTGACACATTGTTACAGCAATAAGGAGGTTTATGCATCTATAATGCACGTGTAAAGACAAAAAGCCCAGGAAAGTTCTTTCCAGGCCGGCAGGGCAGGCGGGCTCTGACTCAGCTCAGGAAGCTGCCAGGCCCCGTTTTCAAGCAGGGACCCCGATATCCAGGGAAAGAAAAGGCAAGGCTCGTTGCTAACATCCCTGCCCCTGGCATGGCGCGGCTCGGCAGAACCCTGCCCTGCCCCGGCCCGGAGCGGCTCCGAACGGCCGGGCCCGCCCCGCTGCCCCCGCGGCCTGGGGGAAAACAACTGAGCCCGTTCTGGCAAGGCCCCACAGCCTTGTCTGCTGGGCAGGGTGGAGGAAGAACCCCCGGCCCGCGGCTGGAATTGAGTGCAGCGGGTGCTGGAGAACAGCCACGAAACCAGAAACTCATCACCGCTTCTCTGACTAAACCCTACAGTCCCCACCCAGCCCCAGCGTGGCCTTGAAAGACTCTTTATTGTAAATAACACTGACTGCCCCACCTGGAAAAAATCACAAAACCCTCTGCTGCCCGGGCAAGGTATTAACTCTTTCAATGCCCGAATCAAACTTTACAGATACATTAGTCTTTCTCCTAAATAAATTTAAAAAACCCCAAACAAACAAGCAAAAATACATACAGAAACAATATAAAAACACTGAAATCAAACAAAAAGAAAACTCAAATCCTAAATAAGGAAAGGAGAAAAATCATGAACTAAAATTTCTCTTTTTTTCAACTATGATGAAAAAGCTCTTTCCTCTATAACATAAAAATATTATGAAGTGAATATGACTGTTTTAATTGTAAATATAAACAAAACTATTCATATTAAAGTAAGCAAATATTAAAATTGCTGTAATTCCCTAGTTTTAAATAATAAAATAACCCCCTACTGTTCCCAGAAAAAAAGGAAAAAAAAAAAAACTTATGTTCTGAAAAATAAAGTAAGCTTTTGTTTAGAAATATAACTCTTTAATTTTGCCTTCTAAATTAATATAGTCCACAAAAGTTACGAGAAAAACTGTTAATCTAAAAGAGTTTTACATAGTAATCAGATTTCCATTCTCAGGCAGCTAATCACTGTAACGTCAAAACCACAAGAAACTATTTTCAGTGAAGAATCTCCATAGACTGAAAAAGTCTCTCTTTCAAGTAAATTATGAAACTATTTTCAAGATGGTAAGCTAACTGAGTTTTGTTTTGTATGTTTCGTATTAAAAGTGTGCAGTAGTCTAAGTTTCTTTTTCTTATAGTTTTAGTAATTATTTTATACCATTTAAAGTTAAACCTATTTTGCCTTCATCCTAATCCTGTCTCACAACAAAAATTTCAAATTAAACCAAAACCACTACATCCAACCTCAGTGCTTCCAGGATTTTGATTATTGTTCAAGGGTGCTTCACAGCCAAATGGTAATGAACTGGGGCAAAGACCAAGATTTTGGAGATAGTGAGGTGAAACCCTCCAAAAGGTTCTTCCCTCCCTCCAAAGCATGAGGATCCTCAGCTTGCACAGACACGTGTTGCAGTGTCTTGTGTTCTGTTGTTGCCCCAAGTTAATGGTTTAGTCCAAAATTATACCACCTTGTCAATCTATCCTGAATTACCTGTCAATCCTGCTTTGTGCCAACCTAGCTAGAACTCTGAAATCCCTTAAAACTGGACGAAGTCCATGTGACACAGTTTCCTACCTCATTGGACAATGCCTTTGTGAACCCTACCTTACCTCTCAGAATTTCTCAATTTTAAGAATTTTGTACCTTCCTGAACTCCCCATATTCAAGTTGTTGCGCCTTTGTTTTTGTCTTTTGCCCTGCAAAATTCCTCAGAGTAATAAAATCCTTTTATTGTATGCAAGAAGAGCAATAGCTTGAGCCACATCTAGCCTCTGTTCAGGAGTGTGACCCATTCTAGGCACGGGGCTGTAGTGGCAAATGAGTGCAGCTCTGACCATTGTGACAGTGCCCTGCCTCTGGTCTCACTTGCTTGGGTTTCTGACTGGGTCTGAGGCAGGGGCTGCCATTCCTGGCTTGTGGGGAGACAGAACCCCCAGAACCTCACCCAGCGTGCAGGCACTGCCTGACAGCGCTCTTCCCACTGCCACGGTTGCGCTCTGAGTCTCAGCCACTCTGCCACTGCAGCTGCTGCTGCTTCATTTGCTTTTAGCACACCCAGAGCTCACTGTTAGGCCACAATGCCCTCTGGTTCTGCCCTCTTCCCGTCCCTGTGTGGGGATGGAGCATTGCTGTGCTTTCAGGAAGCTCTTTGTGAAGACTTCCAGCATTGCACGCTCCTTTGTCCTATATGGATGCTTGCCAGGGAATCCCTTAAGGCTGGGCTCAGAGCATACTCAAGCTGGCTCTTCTAAAACCCAGGCTCCTTGCCCCTTCAGTGTGCTCAGCACGACCTTTAACTCCACTGTGTTGTGCAAGGGGACCTGCAGGACAGGGACCTTTGCAGCCTGAGCTGCCCTAGTTCCCTCTGTCTGTGCACAGAGCACAGTGCGGAAGAGAACGGCTACAGGGCTCTGTGTGCCCCAGGGCTCAGGTTTGGCGCCGCTCAGGCTCCACGGAGACGTGGGTAAAGTCAACAAACCGAACTTTATGAAGGGAAGGGGTGAGCTAGGAGGCAAAGCAGGGGATGGGCAGGGCCTGAGGAATGGAGGGAGGGAGCTGCCAGCAGGGAGGGAGACGGCAGGAGCTCCTGGAGGTTGCCACAGGCTCAGCTGTGACCAGCAAGAACTGTGCCTGGAGCTGCAGCTGGTCCCGTCTGCTGTGCAGCTGGTCCCATCTTCAGTGGGAAGGTCGCCAAAGGACACTGGTTCTTCTGATCCAGCAGACGAAGTTCGGCAGATCTTGTGTTGAATGCCAGCTGGATAACCTGGCTCATGAAGGAGGGGCTCTTGTCTTCACTGAGGGCTTGAAGGACTGGAAGAGAGAGAAACAGAGCCACAGTCAGAGGCTGGATTGCAGGAATCCCAGGAAATCTTCCTGCCAGGGCCATCCCATCCGGCTCCTGCCATGGCCACGAGAGAGCAGGAGACCAGCACACGGGCCGGAAGGTGCTGGCCACGGATCCCCCCATGTCCCTGAGAGCTCTCCGTGCTCTGCCCGCGTTGCCCCTCATCTGCACAGGGAGCAGAGCCTTCCACAGCGCCGGCAGCGATTGTAGCTTCGTGCCCGGCATCTGCAGCTGCCCCCGGCAACTCCCACTGCCACGAGGGCGGCTGCCCTCACTCACCCTCGCTGAGGACCTGCAGCTCCTCCTTTTGTCCCATCAGGAGCGTTCCAGCAAGCCCTGACAGCACCGAGCCTGCGCAGCCCCAACGAAGGGAGCGGCCCCTGTGTGGGGCGCAGACTGTGGCTGCCCTGGCTGTGGCGCTGGGCAGGGCCACAGCTACTGGCCCCACACACTGAGCTCCAGGGGCAGGGGGCTTCTCCAGGCTGCGGCTGGGGCTTCCAGGCTGGCCTTACCAGGCACTCGGCGACCTTCGTACGCCGCTCCTGGGTCAGCAGCTCTTCGAGATCCTTCCTCCTCAGGAGGCATGCCGCATGAAGCAGGGTTTTGCCAGAGGCCTGGAGAGCAGCAGAGAGCCAGAGGTGGCACCAGAGCCCGGGGCACGGGACCCGCATCCCTGTGCCAAGGCCAGGGAAAGGCTGAGCCCACGAGGCACCAGGGCAGAAGGCAGCCGAGCCTCTGCCAGGGGTGCAGCAGCATGACACAAAACCTCACCTGCACCATGCGCCCATTCTCATTGTGTCAGCACAAGAAGAGCGGGAGCAGGCTCTGTCTCACAGTTCTCGTGAGAGCCTTTTCCCCTCTTCCACTACCAGCCCCATCACCTTGTGGAAGAGCTGGATGGAGAGCAGCTGCACATGGCTGTTGTCCTGGAGGAAAGGAGCAGACGTCAGCACCGACTAGTCCAGGCCCAGTGGGGCAAAGGCCCAAAACTGCCCAGGGCACAAAGTTTCCGGGAAATGTCCAGAGCCTTACATTCTCAAAGCGTGGCAGGAGTGGCTCAGCCAGCTTCGGGGCAGTGGCACTGGGTATCTTGAGGTCTTTCTCCTGGAGCATATGGGTGAGCACAGAGGTGGTCATCCCGACCATCTATCCATCTGGATCAGCCAGCTGCTCCACCAGGTGTTGATACAGGCTGCGTATTCCTCCACTCTGTGTGCAACACAAGGCTGTGCTGTGAGGCCCTGGAGGGCTGCAACACCAACAGGGCCCTGGCCCTGCAACCCCAACCAGTTGCCTTGGGGCCCAGAGGCCAGAGGCCTGTGCTGAGGCACTCAGGCAGCTGAAGCGGGAGGCAGGAGAGCTGGGAGCAGCTGCCTCAGCTGCCAAATCCCAGGCAAGTCCAAGGGGCTGCATTGCCCAGCCCCACGCTGCCAGCGCAGCTTCAGCCACTGCCCCCTTCTCACCAGCTTCTTGCTGAGCACCACGAGGCCTCTGAGCTCCAGGCGCAGCCTCCCTGC
The DNA here is from genome assembly GCA_034336665.1 of Luscinia megarhynchos. Classification (NCBI taxonomy): domain Eukaryota; kingdom Metazoa; phylum Chordata; class Aves; order Passeriformes; family Muscicapidae; genus Luscinia; species Luscinia megarhynchos. The sequence goes on along the minus strand of JAPFBE010000039.1, from coordinate 416,037 downwards.
TCTCTCTTGGCAGCTGCCTGGACATGACTGACAGGGCACTGTGCCCATGTTTGCTCAAGTCCAGACACTGCAGAACCTGAAAGGCACAGGGCAGTGACAGGGACCCAGCTGGCAGGAGCGCAGAACCGCCCAGGGCCGGGCCCAGACAGCAGCACTGGGCGTGCACCGTGCCAGGCGGCTGCGGCTCTGAGAGGCCAGAGAGCTGGGAGGCAGCTCAGCCAGGCAGCGCTGGCCCTCAGGCTCAGCTCCACAAAGAACACCAGGGCCAGCAGATCCCAGCGTGGCTGCCCCCGATGAGCAGGCTGAGCAGGTACGCGGCGATGCCGGAACACAAGGAGCTCGAGCCACGGCACATCTCCCTGGTAGGGGGAGAAAGGCACCAAGGCCCTGAGCCGGGCGGGCAAATCTCTGCCTTTGCCCAGCACCTGCGAGGGGCCGTGGGCCCTTTGGGAGGTGGCTGCTCCTGGGAGCCCTCCTCTCCCCGCCTTTCCCAGTCTGCTCGGCCGTCCCTTGGCCAAGGCTCTCTGGCCACAACCACAGGGACTGTGTGAGGCACTTCGGGCACAGGGCACCAGTGCTGGCAATGGGGAGAAGGGGGTTTCACCTGGCCAGCAGCCCCACTGCAGAGTGCTGGGTTTCGGCACAGCAGGGTGTCCCAGATCCACCTGCGCTCCAGAGCCACCAGCTTTTTGTCGCAGCCCAGTCAGAGCAGAGCCTTCATGGTCTGCACTGCAAACCTGTGTGCAGAGCAAAGGCCAGGTCACACTGGGAGCACTGGCCCTGTCCACAAGGGCATGGGAAGGACAGGGTGACTGGGACCTGATGGGGTTGCTGGGAAGGCAGTGTTCCTCTTGGCACGCTGTCCAGAAGTTCTCAACATCCTGTGGCATCTGCTCTGTGTTGCTGAAAATTTGAAAGAGCAGAGCCACTCGGGCACATGGACAGTCACCCACAGCACCAGAGTTGCCTGCAAAAGACAGAGCACCCTGAGGCAGTGCTCAGTGCCGAGGTGTCCGTGTGGCAGGGCCCTAGGGGAGATGCAGGGGGAGCACCCAGCCTGCTGCCCCTGAGCCTGTCCCTGGCCCAGCTTTCAGCCCAGTGCCCGAGGCTGGGAGCTGCAGGGCGCTGGGCAGAGCATGGAGAGCTGCTGGATAGGGGACCTGGAGGGCGAGCAAACGCCAGTGTCAGAAACTCACAGCCAGGAATAGCAGTCTGAGTGTCTGTGGGGTCAGTCTTTGAGATGCCCCGTGTGAGGCTGTTCGTGCTGGCCCCGCCCTCAGCCCGGGCCGTGCCAGCCTTCGCCCTGCCCTCAGCTGCTGCCCTGGCAGAGTTTGCTGCGCGTGCAGAGGATGCTGTGCTGGCACCAGGCTCTGCCTGCAGCTTGCTCGGCCTGGAGTCGGGCTGGGCTGTGCCCGGGGTTGCTGTGGCCGTGGTCTTTCCACGCCGAACACGCAGGAACCTCCACAGCAGCTGCCACACAAGGAAGAGCAGGAAGGAGAGACGCTCCATGGAGTGCTCCACGCGCGGCGCTGGCCCGAGCAGGGACAGCAGCCCTGGCCCAGTTGGGGATGGCCGCAGGGACCTGCACAGCTCTGCGGGAGCGGCCACGGGCGGAGTCCTGCTCCTGTGTCTGGTCCTTCCCTGCATCGGGCACAGAGCGAGCGCAGCCAGAGCTGAGGGGCCGCGGGAGAGGCTGGGGAACGCAGCCCAGCCCTGTGCTGCCTAGGCAGGGACAGCACCGGATGGACAGGGAACAGAGCACGGCCCTGGGGGGCAGCACGGCCCCTGTTCCGTCCCCTGTGCGTGGGCATGTTCACAGGGGATGGGATGGGATGGGATGGGATGGGATGGGATGGGATGGGATGGGATGGGATGGGATGGGATGGGATGGGATGGGATGGGATGGGATGGGATGGGATGGGATGGGATGGGATGGGATGGGATGGGATGGGATGGGATGGGATGGGATGGGATGGGATGGGGGCCAAGCTGGCTGCGAGCAGCAGCCCTGCAGCTTTGGCTGCCTGCTCTGCTCTGTGATGGATTTCTACCCTGTCAAGATCCAGCTGAGCCAGTAGGAGCTCTCAAGGCATGTGGTGGCCACCGACCTGGCCCTCAGTGGGGACTGGATTTTTAAAAGCTCCTGGTGCTGCTGGAAACCCCAACCCCCTGGCGTGGGGTCACCTCCAGCTGCCAGGTGGAGCACGTCAGCCTGGAGCCCCCCCTGAGCCGGCCCTGGGGCACGGCCTGGACCCCAAAGTGCAGGGGGAGCGAGGGAGGCACTGGAGGGGCTGGGAGAGGGATTGGGGTGTGCTAGGAGTAACTGAGAGGTAGTTTGAGATAGCCTGGTTTAAACTGGGAGAGGGGTTCAGGGGTCTGGAAGGGTTGAGAAGGGTTTGTATGGATGTCGGAGAGAGTGGGATGGCATTCGAGGGGTCCTAGTGGGCACTGGGAGGGAGTTTGGAGGCGCTAGGTGTAAAAGGGAGGGATTTGAGTGAGCCTGGAGGGGATGGAAAAAGATCAGGGATTGGAGATCAGGGGTTGGAATGAGGTTGGTTGTGCTGTGAAGAGACTGGGAGAATCTTAGTGAGTCCTGGTAGTGCTGAGAAGGGACTGGGAGAGGGTTTGGGGGTCCTGGGGCGGTGGGGGGCAACGGTGAGGAGGCTGTGGGATCCTGAGAGGAATAGGAGGGGCTTTGGTGGGTCCTGGGGAGGCTGGGAAGAGAATGGGAGGAGCTTTGGGGGCTCCTGGGTGGGCTGCGGGTGAATGGGAGGGTGCTTGGAGGGGCTTGGGGTGTCTGTGAGAGGTTATAGGGGGTCCCGCCCTGTGGACTTCCAGAGGTGCTGCTGGGCGCTGCCCTCAGCAAGGTGGTGATGGGTGTTGGGCATTGTTTTCCTGGCGCTAGGGCTCGGCATCTACCCGAGCGAGAAGGTGAGGAGGGGTCCCGGAGCGTGTGTGCTCCCCCTGGGGCCCCCAGCTCGGTGTCACTCACCTTTCTCTGCCCAGAGGGCTCCTGAATCATCAGTGGCTGAAACTCCTCATCATGGCCTAAAACCCAGCCCGGACTCCCCGCTCTGTCCCCATGCAGATTTTGGGGGAGGGTGTGGGTCCCCCCAGCCCTGCTGTCATTCTGCCCCCGCCCGGCTACTCCCGTGTCCCCAATAAAGCTTTGCAGTTAGACCCAGTCCTGTTTATTGTGGAGCGGGACTGGGGAGGGAGTTGGGGGGACCCCGCGGGGGGATCGTGCTTGCGCGGGGAGGGTGGGGTCCGGGTGGGGAAACACTGGGTGCTGCGGATCTGCCCGGCAACCGGTGAGTCATCACCGCTGCTCTCCCTGATTGGCTGGATCTTCTTTATCGCATTCTCTGATTGGATGAGGAGAGGCCCGGGAGTTAAGAGAAAGAACAGGAGAGATCCCGCCCCGAGCACGGAACGGGAACAACAGACCCAGCCTGGGCACAGGGAGGGAATTTATTACCAACCAAATCAAACCAGGACAAGGAGAAGGGAGATAAATTTCTCCAACCCCTTCCCCCACACAACAGGGATCACCAGGACCACGGATCACCAGGTCTCTGCCCAATGGGGGTCACTGGGGTCACCCAACACCGATCCTCCCATGGGGGATGGAGCTGGAGCAGAGCACGAAGCTCTTCCCACACTCGGGGCACTCACAGGGCTTCCCTTAGTGGTGCCCCCGTTGGTGTTGGGTCAAGTGAGAGCTCTCTGAGAAGCTCTTCCCACACTCAGGACACTCGTAGGGCCTCTCACTGGTGTGGATGCGCCGGTGTTTGGTGAGGTCGGAGTTGTGCTTGAACCCTTTCCCGAAGTCGGGGCAGCGGAAGGGCCTCTCCTCTATGTGAATCCGCTCATCTAAGAGGAGACTGGAGCTGGTGCGAAACTTCTTCCCACACTCAGGACACTCGAACGACCTCTCAATGGTGTGGATGCGCTGGTGTCTTCTCAGGGCACAGCTTCACCCAAAGCTCTTCCCAGATTCCAAGCAGTTGTAGGGCCGTTCCCTTGCGCGGACCACCTGGTGCTACAGCAGATGAGATATTTTCCTGAAGCTCGTCCCATATTTCCCACACTCATAGGGCTTCTTCCCAGTGTGGATCCTCTGGTGTCAGATCAGGGTAGAGCTGTAGCTGAAACCCTTCCCACATTCCAAGCACTTGTGGGGCTTCTCCTCTCCATGAGGCTTCTCCACCAGCTCTGAGCTCTGCCTGCATCTCCGGCCGCCTTCCCGGCTCAGGGAGGGTCTTTCCTCCTCGCAGCTCCCTGGGCTCGGTTTCCCTCGCCTCGTAAGTGATCTCCAGTGCTTTATTGCCTTCTCCATCCCCTCACACTTTGGGAATGAAAAATCCTGGTCTTGGGAAAAAAAAAGAAGAGAGCTCCATCGATTGGGAGTTCCTCCTTTCCCAAGTTCATCTCAGGAAATCATTGGGCAACTTGTGTCTGTAAGAACCTCCAAAGAGGTTCTGTAAGAACACCAAAATTCTGACCCAAAATCCTCCTATCTTGATTTGAAAGAGATGTGTCTGCTAAGAAAGGCCGGAGTGTCTCTTTAAAAGGGAGAATGTAAACCCCTTCCCTCCAAATTATTCTAATTTTGAATTATAATTATATATTTTAATAATATTGTATAATAAAATCTCAATATAACATAAAGATAAATATAAATATGAAGATAAATTTGTTAATATTAACATTAATAATATAAATATAAATATTAATATAAATATTAATATAAAATAATGTAATATAGAAACAGGAATAGAAAGAACAGTTTTTTACTTGGAAAATTAAAATAGAAATACAGTATGACAAAGAGCAAAGAACAAACCCAAAACACTCACCAGGTCAGAGTACAATCTGACACTCCACCAGTCAGGGTGTTGGTAGCAGTCCGATTAAATGGTGGCTGGAGTCCTCCTGGAGTGACAGAGGTGGTTCAGTTGAAGCAGTGGTCCTGTAGGAGGGTGCAGTTTTCCTTTGAAGCTCCAGTGATGATGTGGAATGGTCGGATTTTGCTCTCAAATCCAGGAGGAAAATGCTTCCCTGGTGTTCCAAATCTCAGATTTTATCTAGGTAGGAAATACTTGGCTCTTCGCCCTGGCTGGAGCATCTCCCAATGGGATGATGTAATTTTATCAGTTATGCAGTGGGCCTCAATGGCCCATTAACAGATGATATATCTCTGGAAGAAGGATGGATTGTGGAAAACATAAAGATGACTGCCCCACCTGTTTTTTAACAGATGGCCCATTAGCAGATAATATCTCCCAAGGAGATAAGGATCACTGCCCCACATTCATTATACAGATGCTGATAAAATTCATACTTTTGGTCACATCTTGTATCGAAACCTATGACAAGGCCTAATTATAAATTTTATTATTCCTTTAGGTGGTTAATAAAAGTTTCCTTTGCTCTCTTTAAGTTTTAAGCCTGCCTTGATTTTGCTCCTAATCCTATCTCACAGCAAGAAAATGAGTGTATTGAAATTGGCATATCAAAATCACTACACCACCTTACTTCTGCTGCTTACTCCATTTTAGAAACTTCGTTATATTTCTCCTGCCTCGACTCAATAGTGTTCTTTGTTGTCTTATGTCAAAAGCTCTTTGGTTTTTTTCCCCACAGGTATCACCAGAACCTGCTCCTTCCTGAGCATGCAGATTGGCCAGGAAAAGCCAGAAAGCAAAAGTGGAGGCCAGGGGCATTGCAGAAAAATTTCCTGCAGCCAGACACATAGCAGCAATTGCCAGGAGCTGTCACTTCCTAGTCCACGACTTTAAGGATGCTGTGGTGGTACCAAAGCAGAAGACCCTTGGTGCTGTGCTGGAACAGGTTCCTCCAGAAGAAAAAGTGGTGTTTCTATGTGCAGGGAACTCTGTGGCATCAGCAGTGGAGGAGCAGGATGAGGGAGATCTCCAGCCTTGGGATATTTCTGCAAGAGCCTTCACCCCTGGCAGAGCCTCGGTGAGAGCTGCCAGAGTGCAGAGGGAGGCAGCCCTTTCGACAGGCATCCCTGCTCCCTCAGAGCCACGGCTGTGAGACAAACAGCCTCATCCCTGAGGATGCAGATGGGCAGGAAATGCCTGGAAGTAAAAAGGGGAGCCCAGCCGTGCCCAAGAAGCTGTTCCCAGAGGCAAGTGTCCCGGCAGGAAGTGTCCTGGAGCCACTTGTGTTCAGCCACTCAATATCCCGTGCTCTGCCATCGAGGAGGTGACAAAGAGCCTGGAGGGAGCATGTCCAGGACAGCTGAACAGACTGGACAGAGGGATATTCTGGGTGCTGGGATCATCTGGACGTGGGACCAGCCAGCTCCTGCTGCCTTTTGGTGGTGCCTGAGCAGGGCTGTGACGATGCCAGGGGCATCCTGCAGTGACATCTCCCCTGTCCGTCTGGGCGAGCACTCGGTCCCAAAGCTCACCCTGATCCTGAGTCAATCTCTCTCCATGTTGAGACACACTCACGCTCCCGGATTTAATCTCATCCCAGTGCCAGACTCGTGCAGCCCCAGAGCCAGCCTGAAGGCCAGGCCTAAGGCAAATGGCACATTTAGCCTTAACCCCAATTCCAGCTCTAATCTAAAACCCAGCCCTAACTGCCAATTTCAACCTCAGTTCCAGCCCCTTGCCAAATGCTCAGCCATAAACCAAATGCCACATTTAGCCCTAAGTCCAAAGACAGCTCCAATTGCAACTCTAAGCCCAACCCCAATGGCAGTCTCAAGCCAAAAGTGCAGCTTTGGGTACACCAGCCCACATTTTAATGCCAGCTTTAGCTTGAACTCTCAAACTCAGCCCCAATTCCTGCCCTAAGGCCAACATCATTCTTGGACCTAAGCCCAATGGCAGACCCAGTCACACTCTCTAGCCCAAGCCTGGCTCTAAGCTCAAGGCCACTGATAAATATATTACAATGTTGGCTTTAGCAACTGTTAAAGTCAATACTATGTCTTTTATAAGGTTTTGTAAAAGAACTTTTGCTAAAATTTAGAGATCTTTTAAAGTGAATGTTGTGTTGTGATACCAATGCTGAAGGGTTATTTTAATGTTAACATTTAACCAATGAAGGAATGGAAAGCTGTTGAATGTCTTGGAGAGTAACAAATGATCAGGACTGGGACAACTGGACATGGTTGAAAAAGGTGGGATGGGGGAGGAACTGTGTTAAAATGTTTGAATATGTCTCTAAAACACAGCCTCCTTTGTGTCCTCATTGTCCCATCTGCATCTGCCTCTCTCTTTGCCCTGGCTGAGGTACCTGGCTGAGGTTCCCAATCCCCCTACTGCATGTGTCCCCCTTAATGTGCACCCCTACTACTATATTAATCTTACTGCTTTCACTCCCTCCTCTTCTCATTTTCCTAAATTTCATACTGTGTGAATCCATTTAAATCCATTGGTTTAATGTTCATTGCTTCCAAGTTGTGTAGTTGCCACTATGTGATTTCCTATCTGACCTGGATTTCTCCTCTTCTGACGTTAATTAGGTCTCCACTCCTGGATTTCCTTCTCAGCCTTTTCCAGACCAGGTGTCTCCAATTGTTCCCGGAAACAGTGTCTGGGGTGGGTGTTCCTTGATGTTTGTTGATGGTCGATGATGTTTTGTTAATGGTCGTTATCTTTGTGGGGATCTTTTGGGCCATTCCCAAATGATGAGATGTTAAATTCATCTCTGTTGAATGATGCAACATCCCTTGAAAAAATACTTTAAAATTACTTTCCCCTAGGCAAAGGCAAATCAAAGCCTCTATACAGAAATAAATTTTTAAAAATTTAAAGTTGGAAAAGTTGCCAGCAGCAGCCCAGTTTTTTTGTGATTTTCTAATCACCCCCCAGCCCAGTGTGTGAGTGTAACTGAGAGCCAGAGTGGAATTGTGCCGTTGTGTTCCCTGCAGCTGTGGCAGTGCAGGCACAGAAAGCAGCCAAGCTGCAGCAGTGGCAGCAAGGATTGGCCCCAGGGGCTGGAGAGGCCAAAGGAGGGTGCCCAGGCAGAGGATTTGAGCACAGGATGTGTGGGCAAGCCCAGGGGCTACCACCGCTGTGGAGCCCTGGCTGCTGCTGCGGTGCCTTCAGTGCAGGCTCAGTGAGAGCCCCTGAGCCCAGGGTGAGGGGTTCCCCCGTGCTGAGCTGTGCTGGGGCTGTTTCTGTGCTCAGGGACACTTGGGATGGGCCATGGCACTTGGCCACCAGTGGTGCTTCTCTGCACTCCTTAGGCAGGACCCGATGTCCTGGTTGGATGTTGGGAACAGCAAAGTGCCAAGGCAGGCTCTGTGCCAGCCCAGCTTTGTGTGGGACAGATTTCACAGGAGACAGGATTGTGGCCTCAGACTGTTTGAAATATACATCCCTGTTGCATCTGCTTGTTGCTTGGGGTGAAAGCAAATAAAGGAGCAGGAAGGGCCTTTGCAGGGGTTTCACAGAAATCTTTATTTCAGCCATGCGTGTGCACTGTCCATGGTTCAGAGAACAAAGGCAAAGGGGCTTTTAGAGGGTCCAGGTAAGTACATGGGATGAGCAGGCTGGGAGAGCATCAGGGACTAATTACCAGGGGACATGGGGGTGTCACAAGGATGGGTTTAGGGCAGAAGGGACAACGGGGAAACAGGGTGGGAGTGACCGAAAGGCTGACAGACAGGGAGAGGGCACAGGGTTGACCCAGGGAATAGAACAGAGGTTGCTTTCCCTAATTGGGAATGCTTTCGGTCTCCACAACTCCCCTTTTCTTTATTAATTAAGAAGGCTTTTTAAAAGGATTTTAAAATCAAATGGTTGAGGTAACTAAAGAACACAAAATAACAAAAGCAATCAAAAGCATTCAGAAAACAATTTTCAAAATGCAAGCCATTCTTTGAGTCCCCAATATCTGAACAGATTTTTGAAGCATCTTGGAACTGGTAGGAAGGGAGGTGAAGTTTTCTTGGCATGGTTTGTCAGGAAATTGAGTCAGAAAAGGGATTCCTCAGCATGGACTGGCAGTCTGGTGGCTGTTAGCAATGTAGTTGGCAGAATGAGGGTGAAGTACCTGTTGAAACTCTAAATAGAAATCAATAAATTGGAAGAAAAAACAGAGGTTGTTACTTTGGGAGATTTTTCTTTCTTTTCCCCCGCCCCTCATATCAACCCCCCCTTTGTATTAAAAAGGAACTTTGAGATAACAGATTGGCAGATGGGTAGCAAAGGTAGGGAGAAGCATGGCTGTGGGATGGGGACAATGAAAGGGAAAAGGGGGTAGGAATTTGAGGGAGCATAAAGAAAGGGTAATAGGATTTGGGGAAATTTTGAAAGGACTTATTTTGTGGATGAAAAAAGGGGAAGGTGTGAGGGAAGTAGGGAGGCACTAGGGATTGGGGAAGGCACTTATCCGTTTGGCAGGTTTTGAAAATGGAGGAATGGAACTTTTGGTTGCAGGACAGCGGATTGGTGTTTTGTGCTGTCTTTGCTTTTGGGTTGCTGCTGTGGCTTGATGGCTGCTGGCTTTGGGCTTTATTTCTTTGGTTGTTGTGTGAAGGACAACGTTTTTTGGGATGTGGATAGTAGTTGCAGTTCGGTGCATGGATGCTTCCTTGCACTGCATTAGGTTCTGTAACATTGTCTGCTTGAGGGGCTTTTCTTCCTTGTACTATATCAAATTCTACAAATTCTCCATCTGCTACACTGTGGAGACATTTTCTGGGGTTATTTTTTTATTGCAGTTTGATGGACAAACACATCTTCTTTGGTATCATTTCGAGTGATGAATCCATACTTATTTTTTACATTGAACAGTTTGACAGTTTCCAACACTTTTGTAACAATGACCTTTTTACTTTTGCCGGTGAGTTTGTGTCCATGGCTGTGTTGCTGGACGCACTGGTGTTGGTGTGGCTGTTGCTGGCGTTGCTGTTGCTGGCGTTGCTGTTGCTCTTGCAGGCAGGAAGCTGCAGAGTCTGAGCAGGGCGGGCAGCGCCGTGCCTGCGGTGTGGTGCGCGCCAGTGGGGTTGGGTGAGCGGGGTTCATCGATGGGCAGCCTGTGGCGGGTGGCTTCTCCTGCTCTCTCTTCTGGTGGCACAGGCTAAGGGGCAGCACAGCTGGCGAGCAGGTGGTGCAGCATGGTAGCGGTGCAGCTGACACTGCTGCTGGTGGCGTGGCTTCTGGTGCAGAACTTCCAAGACCAGATCCCTGGTCCTGGCTCTCGTTTGGCCTTTGGCTTGGATCCAGTGGGGTTGCTGAGAGTGGCTCCAGGGTGGCCCCGGCCGGGCGGCAGCGGGTTGGCTGCTGGCTTTCTGTGGCAGCAGCTGATCAGCACAGAAGCCCGGGTGGCAGGGTGTCCCTGGGGGCAGGGTCCCAGCCAGGAGCGGAGGGACCCGACTTGGAAAGGGGAGCAAAGGGAGACTCCGTGCCTCCAACCATGCGGTCTGCACCATTTTGTGGAGTAGGGCTAAGGATGGGAAAACTTGGAGAAGAAAACTTTTCTTGCAACATGAGAGAGGGTGTAGAGAGAGGGGAATGTGGAGGAGAGGTTTTTGTCTGGGATTCAGCATTATCTGAATATTCATTAGAAAGCTGAACACCAAGAGCAATTGCAAAAAACAAATGTAAAATTTTTATCACTGGAAAGTCTTCATTTTGCAACTTACTCCCAGCCTCATTCAGAAAATCATCGTTTAAAAATGAGTTCTGCGAAACGTCAGGATAATGTTCACAAAACCAGCGTATTAAAAGCTTCAAATCCCCCTTTAAAAACCAAGAATTGCTGCGACAAAGAATGTTTTTAAATTCGAGGTAGAGTTCCTGCTGTGAGCAGCTGTACCTTACTGGCATTTTTTTACCCCAAGTCTCTTCCCAGCACCCAAAAGTAAAAGGAGAAAAAGCAAAGAGTGTCCCAAAATTTCAAACTCACCACAGTAAGGTTGAAAAACAATGTAGTCGTGGTCCATCTACAGAAGCTCCTGTTCAATATGCCATTTTTTGCATTTGGTGTTGTTGGGGTGAGAACAAGTAAAGGAGCAGGAATGGCCTTTGCAGGGGTTTCACAGAAATCTTTATTTCAGCCACACGTGTACACCGTCCATGGTTCAGAGAACAAAGGCAAAGGGGCTTTAGAGGGTCCAGGTAAGGCAGGGAGAGCATCAGGGACCAATTACCAGGGGACACGGGGGTGTCACAAGGGTGGGGTTAGGGCAAAAGGGCCAACAGGGAATCAGGGTGGGAGTGACTGAAAGGCTGACAGACAGGGACAGGGCACAGAGCTGACCCAGGGAACAGAACAGGAGTTGCTTTCCCTAATTGGGAATGCCTTTCTCGGTCTCCACAAAGGGGTTTTTATTCGTAAATCATCCAATGAGCTAAAAACATCAACCTAAAACATTCCTTCTAAACCTACTAGAATCCTAGTTCTAGAGTGTGAAAGTAGGGTCATAGTTTATGCATATAGTTCCGTATATTCCTGTAAATGGTTCTATCTGTTCTATTTAGAAAATGTAAGGAATGTTCTTACTATGTTTTCATTATGTCTGTGTACTGGTTTGAAAACAAAACCAGTGAGACTCCAAGTCAGAAATACAATTTAGGAGGAAAAAGAAAAAAAAAGCAAAATACATGCAAGAGTACAAATGAAAACCACTGACAGAGTCAGAATACAACCTGACACCCTGCTAGGGTGGTGGTAGTAGTCCAGATAAAGCGGTCTTGTTGAAGTAGCGATCCTGTAGAAAGGTCTAGTAGCTCTTGTCCTCTGGAAACCACTGGGTAAGGGCTGCCTTGGTGCTCCAAATCTTAGTTTTTACCTAGGTTTTACCCCTGGGTGGAGCACCTCACAATGGGATGATGTAATTTTTTCAGTCATGCAGTGAGTCTCAATGGTCTATTAACAGAAGATATCTTCCTGAAGGAAGAATGGGTTGAGGAAAGATAAAGAACACTGCCTCATCTGGTTTTTAACAGATGACCCATTAGCAGAGGATATCTCCCACGGAGATAAGGAACACTGCCCAATTTGGTTTCCACAGTTCATGAAGATAGTGATAGAATACATACTTCTGGGCACATCTTTACATTGTAACCTATGACAATCTGAGTAAATTTCTGAACTTTTAATTAGATTTTAGGGGTTTTAACTCTCTTAAGGCACTAATAGTATATTCTTACTTAAAACTAAAACTGCTACTCCATATCTATGTGACTTAATAATATTCCTACTTACTTAAAACTAAAATTTACACTTCTGCTTCATGTCTGTGGCTTAATATATTTTAATTTATCCAAAGGGTTTAATTCAATCCCTGCATTCTTCTCTCTCTCTGAGGGACTCAGAGAGGCTTCCATTTTACACACTCCAACAAGTTCTGACAATGGAGTGGGGGCCCACAGGGAAGGACGTGGGGATCCCATATTAGGGAAGATCCTGCTGCTTTCTGCTAGTTCTAGGCAGTTATAAACTTTGGGAGGGCTTGGGGAAATTTCCCAGTTAGTTTATGAGTGGAGGTGACCCCTTTTTTGGGAGAATCCTGATGCTTTCCACCAATTTCAGGGCTTCTAAATAGCTTGTAGTGGACTCACTTCTATGGGTTCGGATGCCACCCTGCCTGTGCTTCCAACTGGTCTGGACAGGTGCTCCCAGTGCCTCTTGTGGTGGGGTCTCAGGGACCCCCCCCCATAGCACAGCGCGGCTGCTTTGGGGATGGTGGAACTGCCCGGCGCTGGGGAAGGGGCGTGTCAGGGGAGCTGGGGCTCTACTGGTGGTACTGGTGGTGGTTGGAGCTCACCTGACTGAATGCCTGAGAGACTCAGGGAGAGACTCCCCCTGGCGACCCCCAGCCCAGTGTCACTCTGCCCCTGAACAGCTACTCCCAGTATTCCCAATAAAGCTTCCCAGTTTTCCTGATCCTGTTTATTGGACTTGGAGGGACTCCACGGGCAGAGCCATGATTATGGGGCAGGGCAAAACAGGCCCTGGCATGGATCGAGAATGGGGACCCCCAGGAAAGGTTGTGTCCCTCAATTCTCTCCCTGCTCTGGAGGGCCTTGGGAGGAACCTGAACCCCAACATGGCACCATGCCAACCCCAAAGGTGTTGAAACCCCCTCAGCTGCAAGGGGAAATTGGGGAGGGGGCACATGAGGGGCGCCTAGGCTGGGATAAGAGTTCAGCGCTTCCCCAGCCTGACCTGCCCCAGCTGCATTCAAACTCTTTCCACAGGATGCGATGTTGTTGGGAAAACAGAGGGGACAAGGGTAGGTGCTGGGCTCAGGAGGAGCAGGAGAAGGAATGGAGGAGAAGGAGGAGGGCCAAGGAAAGAGTAGAAGAATGGATGGAAAGAATAGGAAGAGGAGTCAGGAATAGAAAGGAGGTGGAGTGGGACCTTACCAAGGCAATTTGGGGGATACAACTCCTCTTTTCCCACGCTCTTCCCCATTGCCCCCCAAGCCACCACACCCGTCCCACATGCTTGGTTTTGAAGGCACCATACTCCCAATCTCATAATACAGACACCTTTTGGCTGCATTTTCCTGGGAGAAATTCCTGAGATTTGGGATTTTTGGGGTGCAGATTTGGAAGGCAACAGCTCTATCTGGCTTTCCCCTCCCTGTTGGGGCCTCTCAGCTGCCCCTGACACCCTGGGAGTGCTGGGATTTCCCTCCTGGAGACAAGGACTTTCATTCCCTTCCAGGTGCCCAGTGCCTGGCTGGGGCTCCAGGGCAGGAGGTCCTTGAGCAGCTGTCCCAGAACCTCTGTCAGGGTCTCCCAGCGCAGCTGGAGTCTCTTGGCCTGGGGTTCTCAAAGCCCTCAGCAAGACCCAAGTGCCTCCCAGGAACCCTCAACTCCCTCAAACCCAGCATCCCCCACAGCCCCTGCAAGTTCCCCCCATGGCACCAGCTGCCTGTGAGGCTCAGGGTGCCCAGCCGCCTGTGATGCTGTGGGCTGTGCTCGCTGGGAGCATTGGTGGGGGAGGAGCTGTGTTTGCACTGTGACAGGACACAAACTGACTCTGGTATACAGTGTGTTAAAAGAGGGAAAACAAGAATAGAGGAATATATGGGAATGTAGATTGTACATGAAAAGATTAGGATTCTGTTATAAGTATTTTGTTAGTTTTGCTGGAAAATACAAGTAATACAGGGAAAGCCATGGAAGTTTGCTAAATGTGTGAGAGGGGTTTGAAAAGCATGAGTTTTGATTGCTCCTCATTGTGAACTAAAACGAGAATGCAAATAAGTGTTGTGAAAAGTAATAAGTTTTATGCAGAAATACATCCGAAAGTATAAGCAGCCGCAGAGAGTTTGTTTAGGCAAAAAATATTAAAAGCGTTTACTCCACCCTCAGGAGTTAAGCTGTTGCAGGTGGTTGAGTAGAGTGTCAGATATTTAGGACACCTTCCGACTGGGGGGTTGCAGTGTGTTGGTTCAGAAGGAGTGCAGAGAATTTTTTGCCCCAAACTAACAAGGGATTGCAGCAATTTTTCGAGTTAATAAAGTACTGCAGAGCTTAAATTGAGAATTTTCTGTTGTGGCTAGACCTTTGTACAGTTTTTTAACCCAGAGCGGTCCTGGTGTTGTGATGTGGACACTGGAGGTGGAGTAACGTGTTTCTATTGTGAAAAAAGGAACATGTAAAAAGAAAATGTAAGAAAAGAGTAGCAAATTAAAAGATGTTTAAAGAAGATTAGGGGGGTCGGGGGCTTTATTCACTGCGGACACAGGAAAAATCAAAGCCCCTGGTAAAACTAAGAGTAGGTCCCCAACAAGAAGAAATTAATTTTTTTTTGTAAATTCCGGGGTGGAAAGGTCAACTGTTCAATCCCTGACCCGTGGCTATAAAATTTCAAAAAAGATACAAGTGGTGGGAGCTAAAAGAGAACCCTTCGGAGTGTCAGTGATAGAAAATGTAACCTTTGAACAGGCTCCAGAATAGGCCTGGAGTCTCTACTGTTAGTCCCTGAAGCAAATTATAATTTACTAAGGAGAAACTTAATGATTAAGTTAAAAATTAGTTTAGAAGTAGTAGAAAACAAATTGAACATTAAATTATGCCCCCTACGAACAATGGATGTGAAAAAGATAAATCTCAAGGTGTGGTATACACCTGATACAGTGGGAAAATTAAAAATTAAACCTTTTAAAGTAACAATCAAAATTCCCGAGAATTAGGCAATAGCTCTTGTCCAAAGAGGGGAGACAAAGCTTGAAACCTGAGATAAAGAGATTGTTAAAGAAAGGGCTGCTAGAGCCCTGTATGTCCCCCTTTAACATCCCTATATTACCAGTAAAAAAGGCTAATAGAAAATACAAATTGGTACATGATTTAAGAGAAATAAACAGAAGAACCATGAAAAAATTCCCGGTGGTTGCAAACCTGCATACCTTATTAAGCCAGCTAAGACCAGAAGATAAATGCTACATCGTAATAAACTTAAAATATGCATTCTGGTCCTGTCCCCTTAAAAAAACCTGCCGGAATTATTTTGCCTTTAAATGGGAAGACCCGGATACACACAGAAAACAACAAATAAGGTGTTAATCAAAGCCTGAAAAGAAATGTCCTTAACACCTCATTGGGAAGGACCCTATGTTTTTTTGCTTACTACAGAAACAGCTGTGAGAACTGCTGAAAAAGAATGGACTCACGCTAGTCGAGTTAAATGACCCATTTGGTAAACGCTAAGAAGCCCTAGAAGATAGCCAGCTCGCTTGGGAACCTGAGACTCACCTTTAAAAGATAAGAATTTAAACCCAGACTCAGAACTATTACTAATAAACTCTGAGCAATTAATTTAAAGACCCGAGTTGGTAAATTGGCTGAATATAGCTACCCCATTTTTAGTAATTTTAGAGTATACTGTGGGATATAGGGCTGTGATTGCTGTCCTTTTGTATGTTTTATCTGTAAAGTGCGCCAGAAGCGGTGGTAGATCCACTGCCGAAGGAACAGGCCCCCAAGGGGAGTCTGTAAAGGGGGTTACCGAATAAAAAAGGAAGCTCACACGAGTCACCCTGAAGGTGGGAAAAAATACTGGGAGAATAGTAGAACAGTCTCAAGAATAGTGGGAAATATTTGTAAAAGGAGTGAACCCTGAGAACTATTGTTATCACTCCAACGAACCGGCACATTTATAGCACAGATCATCAAAGGGTGTTGCCAAAAGGTCTTAACTGGGGCCTAGTGGGTCCAGAGTGATTCACAAGTAAAAGATAAAAATTTGGAATCGTGTAAGAACAGAAAGTGATGAAGCTACAGACCTCCTGAAGCCTACCTTTGCTGCCGAGAAGATGGAACACCCCGCGGCTGGCTGCAACACAGTCAGCGGGCGAGGCAGAAAGGTAAGAGAGTGTGGAGGAGGGAACCCACTGAGTGGGACAACACAAAAATCCTTCAAGAAATGCCCCTGGAATATTAATTCCCTAAGAAACCAAAAAACCAGACACCACATTGGGACGAAAGGGCAAACCCCCGGGGGAGACAAAGAAATTAAAAAATAATGCTTTAATAATCAGGCTGGGACCCTACCCTTTCTGTCAGACTAAGTTAGTAATTTTGGAGATTTTTTTTTTAAGTTGTCCCAAGGAAAACACAGCCACCAACCCTTCAGGTGGTCTCTAATCAGGAAAAAATTAACAACCTGCTCAGTTTAAAAAGGGGCCGGGGGCCCCTAGCTTTACAGCGCACTTAAGCTCACTTGTAGTCATAGATAAAAGACAAACCCAACTAAAAGCGTTTTATATATATGGCCAAGCTTAAATCCTAAAATAAGTTACTGTAATTCACCCAGAATATATTATTGTGCTTATTAGGGCTGTGAAATAGTTGCCTCTAATTGGGAACCTGGGGCAGGCAAAGATAAATATCTTCAAGTGGGATGAGGCCCCCCAAGCTGCCAAAAACCTAAGCATTCATATAGTGGTAAAGTACTTAGAAGTAGTAATTGTTATTTCGTTTATTTAAGCATAACAAACCCACAAGACCCTGGGTGAGTAATTGGGAGGACTTGGGGAGCGTGGTATTGGGAACCAGGCACCAATAGCGGAGGACTAATACTCATTAAGAAGGAGCCCTTGACCCATGACTGTCAGGCCATAGGCCCGAACCCAATAATTAGGGATGACAATTTGCCTAAAGTAAATGACACCTTCACTAAAGCTAACAGCGCCCTGGCATCAGACAACGAGACCATAATACTCCCCACTGTATACCCACAGCCAAACATTCTTTGGCGCCTTATGTATGCCGCTTATCAAGTTCTTAATGCCACTAAGCCTGACCTTACTGAACATTCTTGGCTTTGTTTTGATATTAACCCCTGCTTTTTATGAAGCAATAGGAGTCACTGAAAAGTCTAGACAGGCAAATGGAAGTAACCCCCCTCAATGTAATTAGAAAAGTACTCAAGCTCGAGGGACAACTTTAGCAGCAGTAACTGGAAAGGGGAGGTGCATCGGGAATGTCCCAAAAGATAAAAAAACATCTGTGAGGAGTAATAATAAAAGCAAAGCAACGGAGAAACCCAGCCACCTGGTTAATCCCAGCCAGAAATACTAGATGGGTATGTTCAAAGGAAGAAATAACTCCTTGTATTTCTCTCAACTTATTCAATGAAGCGTCAAATTTTTTTGTACAGGTATTGTTAGTCCCTAAAATTATATATCACCCAGAAGAATATGCATACGATCTCCAAGACACTACGGAACATCACTTGACAAAAAGGTAACCATTCACAGCCTTAACCGTGGCCACTTTAATGCTAATTGGAGGAGCAGGGGTAAGAACTGGAGTAGCATCATTAGTGAAACAAAACCAAGAATTCAATTCCCTAAGAGTAGTTGTAGATGCAGACTTAGTCACATTGAGCAATCCATAACCGCTCTAAAGCAAAATGTTCGGTCGCTATCAGAGGTAGTGTTACAAAACCGAAGGGGTCTAGATCTAATCTTCTTACAACAAGGGGGATTGTGTGTTGCCTTAAAAGAAGAGTGTTGTGTGTACGCGAATAAAACAGACAGTGTAAGGAATTCAATGGCCAAGCTAAGAGAGGGGTTAAAGCGAAGGAAGAAAGAAAGGGAAATCCACCAAAGCTGGTATGAGACTTGGTTTAATAATTCTTCTTGGCTCACTGCCCTGTTGCCAACCATAGCAGGACTAATCATTCTCCTGGTATTTGAATTAATTTTTAGCCCCTGCATCTTTAATAAAATCATAAAAATTGTAAAAAGACGACTAGAGGCAGCATACCTAACGCTCATCCGAGCTAAATATGAACAAATACCTAGTGATCCAGAGGTAATTGAAACCCTTGCCTTGAGTCATAAAGAACTGAAACGTTTTAATGAACAAAATGGTAAAAGAGAAAAGGAGGGATTGTGATACAGTATAAGCACTTTGTTCATTAAAACTCCTAGTAAGGAATAGTGAATTTCAGCCAGTGGTGAGACGGGTATAGACTTTGACCACATAGTTTCAAATCACGGACCATGGTATGCATAACTTATGCTAAAACTAGCAGCTGGGTTGTTTAACCAGTTTTTAAGGATTTTCCCCTAGGCTAGGAGGAATAAACAAGAAAAGCACCCGGCGCCTCTCCCCTGCTGCGACCACCAGAAGAAAAGATTATGACCCACCCAGCAACGGGCCTCGAGGATGCAGAGTACTCCAAGAAGGACACATCAGCTGAATTTGAACTCCATAAAAAGACAATGGGGGGAGAGGGAAATTGCGTGCCGTTTGTGAAGCAGTGCCTCCTGGCCGCCCAGCGCTGTTTTGCTTACTGTCACTTGCTAATAAACTCTAATTGATTAGGACTGACTTGATTCGGTTTTCATTCTCAGTCTATAACAATAGGGCCAGGGATCGATGTAAAATGAAGTAACGGGAGAAACCATCAGTTTCAGAAAATGAGAACAGATACACCTGCTCTGCCAAAATCCTGCTCAATTCCTGATCTTCGAGAAGAAGAAACACTTAAGAGAGCCCTGAATATCAGATGTTATACGAAAGGAGGCGTGCATATTAAGGGAGACATACAGCAGGAGGATCAGGAAGCCTGAACCTTCCAAGTACCTCAGCCAGTGGGGAAAAGGAAGAGGGAGATGCGGCCAGGAAAACCAGGATAAAAAGGAGGCTGTGTTTTAGAGACCGCATGGCAAATGCCGCTTGGCCTCTCCCTTTGTTCATCAATAAAGTCACTTTTACAGGACTCCTCTGTCTCCTGTGTGCACACAAACCTCTGGTGACGTCAACTTTCCTGCACAGCCCTGGGAACAGGACAGCCACCTCTGTGCCACCCACAGGAACCGGGACGAGCTAGCACTGCTCCGGCAGCGGCTCCTGCCAAGGCCTCAGCGGGAAGGAGACCGCGGGCAGCCGCTCCCTCAGCTCCCTCAGCCCAGGGGGAACAAGAGCCAGGCACGGCACAATGAACCCGCCAGAGCCCCCTGCCGCCCCCTCCACCCGCAGTGAGCCCGGAGTCCCCACAGAACCGAGCGCAGCTCCCACCTGCGCTGGGGCCGCCTCCAAGCTCTGCCGCCGCCTCACCGGGCTCCGGCTGCTGCTGCCGCTCCCGGGCCGCAGAGACGCTGCCACAATGGTACCTTTGGCCCCGGGGTCGGGCTTGTCCCCGTTCTGCCCAATCAATGCGCGAGAACAAGGAATGACAGAAGAATCAGCCAATCGCAGCGAGGGCCGGGCTGTGCATACAGCACAGTCTCCTCCCTTTCCCCGAGCTCCGCCATTTCTCTGAAACCTCGGCTGAGGGGCAGCTCCTGCGCTGTGCCCGGCCCGGGCATCGGGCCAAGGAACCGCTGCTGCCCTGAGCTGCCGGGAGCTCGGGGTGAGCGGGAGCTGAGGGCGGTGGGAGCTGGGGGTGAGTCCGAGATGGAGCCAGGGCCCACCTGGAGCCCAGCACGGTCCCGAGCCGGGTACGGGATGTTTGAGAGAGGCCCCGGGGCTGTGTGGGAAAATTCCCGTGGCCAGAGTTTTGTGTGCACACAGGAGACAGAGGAGTCCTGTAGAAGTGACTTTATTGATGAGCACTGGGAGTGGCTATGGGCATTTGCCATGCGGTCTCTAAAATGCAGCCTCCTTTTTATCCTCATTTTCCCATCTGCATCTCCCTCTCCCTTTCCCCACTGGCTGAGGTACTTGGAAGGTTCAGATTTCCCAATCCACCTGCTGCACGTCTCCCTTAATATGCACCCCTCCTTTCGTTTAACATCATATTTTCACGGCTGAGTGTTTCTTCTCGAAATTCAGGAATTGATCTTGGCTTAGCAGCAGTCTGTGTTAATTAGTAACATTTTCTGAAACTGATATTTTGTCCTGTTACTTTCTTCAATTCCCTTGCCTTATCTCTAAGGACATTCGTGTTACTCCATTCAATCCCTCTTCTCATTTTCTCAAGAATTGTCTTTGGAAACTTTTAATTACCATTGGCTCAATCTTTTTCTGGGTCCTCCTTGGTTTTGGGATTATTGTCTGTGCCATCGTTGCCTGTCCTTTTGTAGCCGTTTCTGGATCAGGAGGCCTGGCTGCCACCTGCATCCCCTTGCTCACCTGCTGAATGAGCTGCACTTAGCAAGGTGTCATGCATGGGAAAAAGATGAGAGTTGCTGCAGCACATCAGGGGAGGAACAGCATTCATTTAAGTCATGGTGTCACGGTGTGACTTGGGTTTGCCAACCTTAATATATTTAATTTCTTTTTGAGACAGGACCCAGGAGTAGAGACAAGGCAGGCTCAAAACTTGAAAAGGTACAAGAAGAAATTTATTAATAATACAAAAAAAAGGAATTAGAATTCAGGATAAAATTCCTAGATTGTTCCCTCCTCCCCTTCATTCCACATTTCTTACCAACCAACATACAGAGAGAACACTTCAGTCAGCTATACACTTAAATAATCAGTTCAGTTTACTTCAGAGAGAAAAGTCCCTTTTCTGGTTATGGCTTAGGGGGTGTCTTCACCTTCACAGTCTGCATCCACCCGAGAACCACAGGACTATGAATTTTCCTCCCATTTACACAGTCCTTCCAGAGCCGTGTTATGGGTTACGATGCACACATGGGGTACCACCTCTAAAGGCAGGCTGCAAAAAACACAGAATTCTCTTCATCGGCTTCTCTATCAAATGTCTCTGTTCATATTCCAGTTCCAGAACAGAGACCCCCATTCCCTCGGGGCAAAGGATTCTTTTCTCAAATATTTCAACCCCCCATGTATTTTCCACAGTTTAAAGGAACTTTAGTGAAGTCACAATCCCCACAGCCCACAAAAAAGGTTTTCAGCTACTTGCATCTTTTCAATCTCTTCCCACCAGGAACTTTGTCTTCATCCCGCTGACCTCTGTAGTCTCCACACTTCATCTCCTCTCATTCAGGGGAACTCAGGAGGTCCAGGACTCCATCCAGGCACAAAGAAGTTACAATTGTATCCAGATTACAAAGAAACAAACGTGGGCAGCTGGACTCCTTCTCTGCCGCGTGGAAAGGCGAGCCGAGTCCAGCCAGCAGGGCCGGGGCCATGCGGCTGGTGCTGGGGCCATGCAGAGCCCGGGGACCCCCAAGCCAGGGGCTCCCCGCAGAGCCGGTGCCGGGCCGGGCCGGGCCGGGCTTCCCCCCGCCGAGCCCGGGGCCGGGGTTCCGAGCCGGGCCCCCCGCAGAGCCGGGGTGCCGGGCCGGACCTCAGACCGAGCCCGGAGCCGGGCCGGAGCCCCCAGCCAGGGCCTCCCACCCCTCCGGAGGCCGGGAACCGAAAGAGGGAATCAACTCGATGCAATTGTGTTTTGTGAAAGCGAAATAACTTTTTCATTGGTTTCCCGAGCTGTCCATCACCAAATCAGCTCTCTGATTGGTGCCAGCAGCTCACAGGGGAAGCTCCCAGAGACGGGAGAATGCCTCCCATTCCCCACCTCATGGAGCCATCCCTGAGGTGCAACCACCCATCCCCCTTACCACGTGAAGCCAACACACATGGTCTGGCAGGGAGCCATGAAAACGAGTCACATTCCCATCCTTTCTACATTTGGACTGGAACATGAGCTACTTTGGTATTTTGTTTTTTATCTATTTCACCACTTTCAGTTATCATGTATTTGCAAAGAGCATTTTGAGTAATTTAATTTTCTACCAAAGTTGTCTTCTGTCTTTGTGATTGGTAAGAAGTTGAGGGGCTGCATCTGTCTGGTTGGTTATTATTTGGAGGACATCTTCTAATCTAATCCTGTAATTCAAATGATAAATGGGTACTTTGCCCCAGCAGTGTTAATCTGCATTTCTAAAGCTCCTCCTTGAACAGACATGCATAAGCAACTCTCATCAATCTCACCCAGCCTACCACTGAAGCTCTGTCACTTGAATGCAGCCATGTAGAGGCTCTTTTGGTTATCAAAGCTTGAATTTGATGCCAGACTTGAACAACAGGAGATCGTCCTGCCTTCACGTTTTGTGCGTCAGGTCCCATTAAAGCTGTGGCTGCACAATTCTGCAGACAAGGAGGCCGATCTGGCCACTGGGTTAAATATTTTATCACAAGAATTCCTTTTGCATGGCCCTGTTTAACATCCACATACAATTCAAATTTATTTTCTGAGTCCTAAAGAACCATGACTGAGGCATCAATTACTTTGTGTTTTCTTTTTCTCAAGTTTTTTTTTTTTTTTTTTCATGTCCATACCACAACATTGAGGCTATCTGGATTTAAAAGGTCATACAATGCTCTGGCTTTAACAGAGAATCCTCAATCCAGGTCAAGCTATACCCTACTAATCTACAGCTCCATTTCAGTTCTAGGTGCCATTACTTCTGTAATTCCTCTGTCCCCCTCTGGGTCAATACCCCACAAAATTGAGGCAAAATATGTCCCAAATTTTTAACCTTTTTCTCCGGCATTTTTGCTTTTTTTTTTCAAATACTCAAAGATGCTTTTTAGCCTGGACATTCAGCTATTTCACAGAGCGTTCTTCCACCACTTCTTCCTCTTGTCTTTATTGGCGTAAGTCATCCACATCCTGCATTAACCCAATCCCTGGGGGTGGGGTAAATTATTCTGATGTTTTCTGCAAGGCTTGCCCCAATAAGGCTGGTGCTTCCATGCATTCCTGCAGAAGGAGCATCCATGTCTTTACCATTTTCCCTTCTACTTCTTGTTCCCACTCAAAGGCAAAATACAGTTTTACTATCCTGTGTGAGTGGGCATCCCCAGAAAGCATCTTTGACATCAAGTACTGAATGGTGGCAGTGTGAGGAGGGAACCTGGTTCAAGGTGGTGTAAGAATCTGAGACCCCCTGGGTGCCTGGATTTAATCTCATTTATTATTCTTAGGTCCTGCATCATTCTATCCATTCCATCTGATTTCTTGTCTGGCAGGATAGGAGCAATATAGGGAGAGATCACTGGCTCCAAAAGCCCTGCCTTTAGCAGGGACTCAATAATAGGCTGTGAGCCCTTCTTCCCCTCCCTTGGAATAGGGTATTGCTGTTAGACACCACTTGTCCTGTTTGCTTCAAAGTCTTTTGGAGAGGCTCCATATCTAATTTTCTCTATTTTCCTGGAGCTGCCCACACTTCTCGGTTCACTTCAGCATAGGCCTTGCAGACATTTCCCAAACAAAAGCACAACTCTGTATCACATTTACAATATTAATTTGCATTCCCAAATTAACTATGAAATCGTTTCTCAGTAAATGACAGTCAGAATTAGGAGCAAATAAAAGCTCATGCATTTCAAACCCATCCCCCACATCTTCTAGCACTGGTTGAATAAAACACACCAGCTCATCTTTCCCACTTATACCCTGAATAGTGTTGTTTAAATCCCTTCTGGACATCTCTTATTGCCCCCCTGGGTGTCCCTGTCCTTGATTACCTCTGGGAGAATGTGCAAACTTCCTCAACATGCTCCCAAGGGACCCTTCAGAGATATTTTGCGATCGTCATCTCTTTTGCCCAGAGCCCTTCCTGGCTTTCCCTTTCTCCCCTCCGTGGCTGCCCTGCCATGTTTAGTCCCCGAAAATCCCACTATACTCACTGAGGAGATTTTCAGTGCTCTCTGGCTGCCAACTCTTCACAGCCCCCCTGATCTGTCACTTATCTGTGTCCTGGTCACTCTCGGGTACCCAATCCATGCCCGGTGCCGCCGCCACCCAAGGGAGCCGATACACTACGTGCATCATTTGACCATTCTGTTCTTCAACCCTGCTTCTCCTCCCCTTCTGCTGCTGTCCCCAGGCCCAGCAGCCACTGCCGGCTCCCTCTTCCCAAACCCCACAGCATCCCCAGGCTCTCGGCCCTCCCGCCCCATTTCGGTCCCCACTGCAGCAGCTCCGCCCCGATAGCTGGGGACTGACATGGCGTGCCCCCATGGCTGCATTCATGTGGCAGAGCTCCAGAGCCAGGACAGGAGAGGAGGAGCAGAAACAATAAACACCACAAGGTTCCACCCCTCCCTGTATCTGCTGCCTCCCCCCACAGCCCCAGGAGCATTGCTTCACCTACATGCAGCAGGTGACCATAGAGGTTGATCCACGATTTTCACAGGGGTGGATCTTGGAGTTTCTGAGCTTTCTTGGGCTAAATGATGGTTCTTCGGTTTTTTACAGGACCTGAATTTTTATATTTTGGAGGGGATTTTGGCTCAGTCTTGCTGTTTTGGTAGTTTTTGATCTGTGTCTTGATGTTCGGAGAACTTCTGATCTGAATCTTGCTGTTTTAGAGGCTCTTACAGACACAAGATGCCCAGTGATTTCCTGAGATGAACTTGGGCAAGGAGGAACCCCCAGCCAAAGAAAGGCCCTCTCCTCTTGGTTTTTCTCCCAAACTAGGATTTTTCATTCCCAAGCCGTGGGTTAATGGAGGAGGAGGAAGAGCCCCAGAGTTACCTCATGAGCAGGAGCTGCAAACCCATCCCAGGGGGCTGTGAGGAGGAAAGACCCTCCCTGAGCCGGGAAGGCGACCGCAGATCCAAGTGGAGCTCAGCGCTGGTGGAGAAGCCTCCTGGAGGGGAGAAGCCCCACAAATGCTTGGAATGTGGGAAGGGTTTCAGTTACAACTTGCAGCTGATCCAGCACCAGAGGATGCATACTGGGGAGAAGCCCTATGAGTGTGGGGAATGTGGAAAAAGCTTCTGCCAGAGTTGTAACCTGACCCAACACGTGGTGACCCACACTGGGGAACGGCCCTACGAGTGTGGGAAATGCAGGAAAAGCTTCAATACAATATCTCATCTGACAGGGCACCAGGTGATCCACATTGGGGAGCAGCCATACACCTGCTTGGAATGTTGGAAGAGCTTTGGGCGGATGTCCGCCCTGAGAAGATACCGGCGAGAGGAGAGGCCCTACCAGTGTCCTGTTTGTGGGAAGATGTTTCAGACCAGCTCTGATCTCCTCGTTCATGAGCAGATTCACACAGAGGAGAGGCCCTTCCGCTGCCCTGACTGTGGAAGGGGCTTCAAATGCAACAGCAACCTCACTGTCCACCAGCGCATCCACACTGGGGAGAGCCCCTACAAGTGTCCTGAGTGTGGGAAGAGTTTCTCCAGGAGCTCAGCATTGACCCGACACAAATGTAGGCAACACTAAGGGAAGCCCTGTGATTGTGGGAAGAGCTTCGTGCTCTGCTCCAGCTCCATCCCCCATGGGAGGCTCTGTGTTGGATGATCCCCAGTGACCCCCGTTGGGCAGAGCCCTGGTGATCCGTCATGCTGGTGATTCGTGTTGGGAACACACCTGGCTGAGGGAGCTCTGCATCATCCTGTCTCCCTGTGCACACCTGGATGAACACAGGGGCAGGAACGTCCATTAGGACACAAACTGACACTGGGGAGAGTGGATCTGTTGACTTTCAATGCCAGAAAATCTGCTTTCAATCCTGTCTTCTGGTAGCATCCAGGAATACTGAATGGTCTTGGAGGTCTTTTTCAATCACAGTGATTCCAGGATTTTGATTTCCTTTTACTAAAGGGAGTCTTCTGCAGGAAAATGGTGATGGACTGGGGTAAAGACCAAGATTTTGGAGGCATTGGCGTGGAAACCCTTTCAGGAAAGATTCTTCTTTCCCACCCAAGCACATGGATCTTCAGCTGGCATGGACAAGGAAATGCTTTTCTTCTCGACTTGATTTGCTTTTGATTTGTCTTCATCCGTTTAAAACATCCAACACTAAAACTAAAGACGCTGAACGAAGACATGGGTGGGGACATGCGGGAACAGAGCCATGGTGGGACACAGACACGGAGAGTGATATGGGCACAAATGGACATGGAGGGGGATGTAGCCATTTGTGGGGACATGGGGGACATGGGCATGGATGGAGATGTGGGGGACAATGACAGAGATGGAAACATGGTGGGGACACAGCCATGGGTGAGGACATGCTGGGACATGGCCAGTGACATGTGGGGACATGGCCACGGCCAGTGTCATGGGAGGAACTTGCAGGGGCTGTGGGGGATGCTGGGTTTGAGGGAGTTGAGGGTTCCTGGGAGGCACTTGGGGCTTGCTGAGGGCTTTGGGGACCCCAGGCCGAGCGGCTGCAGCTGCGCTGGGAGACCCTGGTGGAGGTTCTGGGGCAGCTGCTCAAGGACCCCCTGCCCCGTGTGGGGGTCCAGGGAGTCCCTCTGGACCTTCCAGGAGAGCGGAGACCCCCCTGTCCAACCCCTGAGAGACCCCCGAGTGAGGCCAGGGGGGTCAGAGAGCTGGATTCAGCTCGTCAGGGACATTTGCTTTCCTGCAGAGGAGAAATGCGACCTTTGAGAGTAACTAGGGTCTGAATTATATATTTAACATGTAGAAAATGTGGTTTTTAGGATTGTTTATATTATCGGTCACAAAGCCAAGATGGAGAATTTGGGGTGTGGTATCTTTTTTCTTCTTCTTCTTCTTACCTTCCATGTTGGTGTGGGATGCTGGGAATCACAGATTGGTTGGGGACAAAACTAGACATTGTAATAAAACTTTGTAGTGTTGGAATATTATTGTAAACATGGAATACGTAGCATAGAGTATAAAAGATAAGTTCAGCCCTCTTTGGGCAGACTTTCGTCCTGGACACGGTGGTGACCAGACTGCTGCTCGCGAGCAAAGAACACTTTATAGATAACAAATAATAAACAGACCTTGAGCCCGGACGACTGTCTCCTGCGGTTTCTCTTCGGTTGCTTCAAGGATTCCCTGCGCCCTGAACCACCCTCCTATGTCCATCTGAGTGGTCTCGGCCACAAAGAGACCCCCAGACAGTGACAGCCCCGGAGCCCCAGCCGGGCACTGGGCTCCTGGGAGGGAATGAAAGTCCTTGTCCCCAGGAGGGAAATGCCAGCACCCCCAGGATGTCAGGGGCAGCTGAGAGGCCACAAGAGGGAGAGGAAAGCCAAACAGAGCTGTCCAACTTCAAAACTACGCCTCAGAAATCCCAAACCTCAGGCATTCCTCCCAGGAAAAAGTGGCAATGAGGTGCGTGAATTGTGAGCTAGGGAGTATGGGACCTCCAGAGTAAGGAGGAGAGGCCTGGAATCCCCCAAATCACGCATGTGGGACAGAGGTGGTGGGTTGGGAAGGCGGTGGGGAAGGGTAGAAGAGCAGGGGAAAAGAGGAGCTGAGATGCCCAAATTGCATTGGCAGAGGTCCCACTCCTCTTCGTTTCTAATCTTGCCTCCTCTTCCTTCCGGCCTTTCTTGTGATCCTTCCTCGGCCCTCCTCCTCCATCCCTTCGGGTCTCAGCGGCCCCAGCACCCACCCTTGGCCTCCCTGTTTTCCCAACTACGTTGCATCCAGCAGGAAAAGCTGGCAATTAGCTGGAGCAGGTCAGGCTGGGGCAGTGCTGGGCTCTTGACCTAGCCTGAGTGTCCCCCATGGCCCCCTCCCCAAATTACCTTTGTGACTTAGGGGTGTCCCGACACCTTTGGAATTGATGCGGTGCCATGTTGAGGTTCAGGTTCCTCCCAAGGTCCCCCAAGGCAGGGTGAGAAAGAAGGGGGGACATGACCTTCCCTGGGGGTCCCCATTTCCAATCCATGCCAGGGCCCATTTGAAACCCCCCACCCCCAATCATGACTCCCCCCATGGAGTCCCTCCAAGTCCCTCCCCACTGGCCCTCAATAAACAAGACCAGGATAACTGGGAGGCTTTATTGGGAATACTGGGAGGAGCTGTTCAGGGGCAGAGTGACACTGGGCTGGGGGTCCCCCGGTGGGGAGGCACACACATTCACCCAAGTCCCTCTGGTCCCCAGACAGGTGAGCTCCCAGCACCACCAGTACAGCCCCAACTCCCTCAACACACCCCATGCTATCACGATCCGCTCAACCCAAGCGGTTCGTTCAACCCCAGGGTGCAAAAGACAAAAGGCAAGAGACTCAGGTTTGTTAAGCAGAAAGCAATAATGCAGTTTATTGAGTGCCAACAATTTAGTTTTGCGATAGAGAGAGAGAGAGAGAGAGGTAAAGGAAAGGAAGTAAAAGGAGAGAGAGAGAGAGAGAGAGAGAAGGATGGGATATAGCTACCAACAGATGGGACGCATCCTCCTGGTCGTCTGACGAGACGCGTCTTCAATCCATTCAGGAGAAAGAGATCTCTAAGTCTTCTTTAAGAAAGTCACTTTTTGTAGTCCTTTTCCAAAGTGAGCGGCCTCTGGCCAAAAGGTGGGGAGATTTATGGACTATTGTATGTGGAAATCGTAGCCCCATGACGCAGGTGCAGGGACAGGGTGCAATAACCAGTACCCTGCAGTGTACCATGACAAGCACCAGGCACAGCCACAAACAGTCCTTGGCCCGCAAGCATCCACCTCAGCCAGGCCGAAGCTCCGGTTCAGGGCAAGTGGTGCAATCTCAGGTCCCAGTCTCTGATGATGGTCTTGAGGCAGATCAGAGAAGTTTCAGACCGACTCTTACATCAGCAAAACCCATTCACCCTTCCATAGTCACATCTGGTCTGTGTGCAAATCTGATGAAGAATGAAGATTGACTGTGGACTATTGTGCATTGAATGAAGTGATTCCACTGCTGAGTGCTGCCGTGCCAAACATGCTAAAACTCCAGTACGAGCTGGGGTCCCAGGCAGCAAGGTGGTATGCCACCATTGACATTGCCAATGCATTTTTCTCCATTCCTCTGGCAGCAAAGTGCAGGCCTCCGTTTGCTTTTACATGGAGGGGTGTGCAGTACACCTGGAACCGATTGCTCCAGAAGTAAAAACACAGCCCACCATCTGCCATGGATTGATCCAGCCTGCACTGGAGAAGGGTGAAGCTACAAAATACCTGCAATACATGGATAACATCATTGTGTGGAAAAGCACAGCAATAGAAGTATTTGAGAAAGGAAAGAAGATCATCCAGATTTTGCTGAAAACAGGCTTTGCCATTAAAAAGAGCAAAGTCAAAAGACCTGCCTGAGAGATCCAGTTCATGTGAGTGAAGTGGCAAGACGGATGGCACCAGATCTCCACTAAAGTCATCAATAAAATCACCGGAATGTCTCCACCAAAAAGCAAGAAGGAAACACAAGCTTTCCTAAGTGCCATAAGCTTTTAGAAAATACGCATCCCTGAGTACAGCCAGATTGTGAGTCCTCTCTACCTGGTTACCTGCAAGAAGAATGATTTCCACTAAAGCCCTGAACAACAACAAGCCTTCACCCAAATCAAGCAAAAAATCGCTCATGCGGTAGCCCTTGGCCCAGTCAAAACAAAACCAGAAGTAAAAAATGTGCTCTACTCTGCAGCCAAGAACCATGGTCTGTCCTAGAGCCTTTAGCAAAAAGTGCCTAGTAAGACTCAAGTCCAACTTCTGAACTTCTAAAGCAGAAGTTACATAAAGTCCGAAGCCAATTACACTCCCAAAAATAAAGAAATCTTGGCTGCCTATGAAAGAGTTCAATCTCCCTCAAAAGTAATTGGCACTAAAACACAACTTCTCCTGGCACCCTGACTACCAGTACTAGAGTAAATGTTTAAAGAAAAAGTTCCCTCTACCCACCACGCTACCAATGCCACATAAAGCGAGTTAATTGCCCTCACACAGTGTGCCCGTACAGGAAACCCAAATCACCCTGAAATTTTAGAAATAATTGTAAACTAGCCAAAAAGTAAACATTTTAGTCTCACCAAAAAAGAAAAACAAGTGACCCAGGCCAAAGAAGTCCCACCATACAACCAACCGCCAGCAAATAAAACATGCTATGGTCTTTTCACCGACAATTCCTGCCGCATCATGGGAATGAACCAGAAGTAGAAAGAAGCCGTATAAAGCCCCACATGACAAGTTACACAAGCTACTGAAAAAGAAGGTAAATCAAGTCAATCTGCTGAACTCAGAGCTGTTCATCTAGCCCTAAACATTGCTAAAAGAAAGAAGTGGCCAAAGCTCTACCTTTACACTGATTCATGGATAATAGCCAATGCCCTGTAGAGTTAGCTAGAAAAGTGGAAAAAAGCTAACTGGTAATGTAGAAAAAAACCAATCTAAGCTGATAATGAGTAAAGAGACATTACCATTTGGGTAGAAAAGCTACCCGTAAAAGTCCATCATGTAAATACCTATGTCCCCAAGGGTCGGGCACAATGAGCAGGTAAATCGAGCTGCACAAATAGAATTGTCAAAAATAAACTTAGATTAGCAACACCAGAAAGAGTTGTTCCTAGCTCAACAGACCCATGATGCCTCAAGTCATCAAAACAAAAACGCCACCTATAAGTATATACAAAATCAAAAAAGAAATCTAACCATAGACAGTCATCTATGATGTAAGACGTGTGCTGCCATCAAGAAAGCCAAGCGAGTAAAGCCCCTCTAGTATGATAAGCGATAATCCCAATTATAAGCATGAGAAGGCATAATAAATTAACTACATCACACTGCCTCAAACCCGCCAAGGCAAGCACTATATGCTAAACGTAGTAGAAACCTACCCTGTGCCGCACGCTAGGCTCGAAACACCATCCTAAGCCAAAAAAGCAAGTCTTGTAAAAGTATAACACCTCTAAAAAAATCAAGTCAGACAACAGGACCCATTTCAAGAACAGCCTTATCAATGCCTAAGCCAGAAAACATGGCATTAAATAGATACATCATATTCCTTACCAGCTGCCAGAAAAGTTAAATGGTGCAACAGCCTACTCAAGACTACCCTAAAAGCACTTACTAGAAAAACCTTGACTGTAAGATGATCATGACAATGAAATGACCACATCAGGGTCACCTCAAGGCCATGGTTGTTCCACGGTCAACCCATGGTCATGTCTTGATCCAAATCATCTCATGGTTAGGGTTGTGGTTGTGTCATGGTCACAGTCATGGTCATCCCATGGTTATGGTCATCTTAGGGTTGTGTCACTCATTGTCACTCTGATCTCATGGCCATGGTCATGACCAGGAACCTCTCTGAGATCCTAAACCCCGATTTTGGGACACTCAAGGACTGCTGGGGACAATGAGGCCTGGCCTGACCCCTCCCCCCATCCCACTGCCCCCTCAGGAGCTCGACACTGCCAAACCTTCCTGGGGACACCTTGGACATGGGACACAGAGCGGGAAATGAATCCTGGGGGATGGAGCCAAGTGTTGCTGGCAAGTCCCCATGTCAGTCCTGGTGTCCCCATTCTAGTCCTGGTGTCCCCAACCTGTTCCTGGTTTCCCCATCCCTGTCCCTATGTCCCCATTTGCATTCCTGGCTCCCAGAGAGGAACTGCCGGACACTGGAGGAGGAACCTGGATTTATTGCCCCAAGCAGGATTTACTGCCCCAAGCACGATTTATTGCCCAAAGCAGGAAAATTTCACACCAGAACTAAAGCATTGGGAATATTCCTGGCTTTAAAACACTGGAAAATGGGAAATTGATCCGTTAGCAAGAACTGTGGGTGGGTAGGAGCACAGGGATGAGGTCTTCTGGCAAGTCTCGGTTTCCTGGGAAGCGGGAGGGGGCTGGATTGAGCTCCGAGGAACACTCAAGCGGTGATTGCCGCTGGGATGAGAGAGAGTCATGGTGTCACCTTGTCCCTGTCTCCATCCCACAGGATGGACCTGGCTGGAGCCCATGGAGAGAGGGAGCTGCTACGGATCCCACTGGATTGTGCCCAATCCTGCTCCATCCATCCCAACCGATCCCACCCCATCCACCTGCCCCCAATCCCTCTCTGGAATCCCTCCCTTATACTAGCCCATCCATCCCAACCGATCCCACCCCATCCACCTGCCCCCAATCCCTCTCTGGAATCCCTCCCTTATACTACCCCATCCATCCCAACTGATCCTTCCCCATCTATCCATCCATCATCCATCCATCCATCCATCCATCCATCATCCATCCATCCATCATCCATCCATCATCCATCATCCATCCATCATCCACCCATCATCCATCATCCAACCATCTGTCCGTTATCCATCTATCCATCCATCCATCATCCATCCATCATCTATCCATTATCCATCCATCATCCATCCATCCATCATCCATCCATTCATCCATCTTCCATCCATCATCCATCCATTCATCATCCATCCATTCATCCATTTTCCATCCATCATCCATCCATCCATCATACAACCGTTATGCATCCATCATCCATCATCCATCCATCATCCATCCATCCATCATCTATCCATTATCCATCCATCAATCATCCATCCATCATCCATCTTCCATCCATCATCCATCCATCTATCCATCATACAACCGTCATCCATCCCACCATTATCCATCATCCATCTGTCATCCATCCATCACCCATCCATCATCCTTCCCACCATTATCCATCATCCATCTGTCATCCATCCATCCATCCATCCATCCATCCATCCATCCATCCATCCATCCATCCATCCATCCATCCATCCATCCATCCATCCATCCATCATCCAACCGTTATCCATCCATCATCCACCCATCCATCCATCCCCCATTCATCGTCCATCCACCCAACCATCCACCCATCATCCAGCCATGCATAATCCATCATCTATCCATCATCCATCCATCATCCATCCATCAATCCATCCATCACCCATCCATCGTCCATCCATCCATCCATCCATCCATGCATCCATCATCCATCCATCCACCCACCCATCCATCATCCATCCACCCATCCATCCGTCCATCCATCCATCCATCCATCCATCCATCCATCCATCCATCCATCCATCCATCCATCCATCCATCTCACCTAATCTTGCTTTATCCAACCTGCACCAGTCCTGCTCCATCCATCTCGCTTGATCCCATTCCAGAATCCAGCCCCGATGCCACTCCACAATTCAATCTGATCCTGCTCTGGACTCCTGCTCTGGACTGGAATACCTCCCTGATCCAAATCTGTCCATCCTGCCCCCATTCCCCTCTGGAATCTCACCCTGATCCCACTCTGTACCCACTCAGTCAAGCTGTTGTTCCCACGTCATTTCCTGCAGAAAGAGAAAATCCATGAGATTCCAGCACAGATCTCACACTGGGATTAACCCCAGGATCCATCCTGGGATCCACACAGAAAGGGATCCAGAGTTGGATTTTCACTGGTACTCACTGGCTGCCATGTTGATCCACTCCTGTCTTTCTTCCCTGTGGAAAAACAGTGGGATCAGCATTGGTGGCACAGGATTCCCAGAACGGTGCTGGGTGGATCTGTGCCCTTTCCTGACCCCCATCCCGTGTGTTACCGGATTGGTGCTTCCAGATGACTAATTCAATGAGAACAATGAAGATGATGATGGCAGCAACAATGGACACAGCGACCACCACGGTGAGATTCCCGCCTGATGTCGGCTCTGAGAATTGCGGGATGGTGAGGAGAGGGAGGGGAATCCCCATCTGGGAACTCCAAATTCCCAATTCCCACATTACACATTCCCAGCCTCACTCCAAGCAAAGATCCCCGGCTCCGACATTCCGGGATGCTCCACCCGGCACCGGTACTGCTCCCGCTCCTCCAGCCGCGCCTCGATCCTGGCCCAGGTGTGGAAGGTGCCGTCGCTGTTGGGAACCACCCCGCCCCACTCCGTCTCCTGATCCCGGATTTCATCCCCCTTCATCCAGTTCACTGCGATAGCGTTGGGGTAGAATCCGTATGCGTGGCAGGACAAGATCAGCATCCCATGTTCCTCTTTTCCGGACACATGGACATCAGGGGGCTCTGGAATGGGATAAGGGTGAGACACATCCATGGAATTCCATGGGAATGGGATGGGGGTGAGATCTGCCCATGGAATTCCCACTGGAATGGGATGGGAGTGAGATCTGCTCATGGAATTCCCACAGGAATTACCATGTTACCAAGTTCTCCATTCCCAAATCCCACATTCCCACAGGAATTCTGCTCCCACCTTTGTGGTCCAGCTCCTTCTGCCCATATCTGACATGTTTCTGGACCCATTCTGGGCATTCATGCTCCAGGTAATTCGTCCACCTCTCAACCTCATTCTCATGTTCCCAGCGCCTCCTGGTGATCTCAGCAGCGCTGTCGGCCGCCATGAATCTCCTGGATTCCAGGTCAAAGGAGATGAAATCCCGCCCATCGTAGCCATTCCGGTAGGATCCACGGACACTCCCGTCGGACAGGAGGTCACAGCCGGAAACTCGCAACCTTGTGTGGAGACCTGGGGTGACCACAGAGACCCATGGAATTGGCCCAGCCCCTCAAAGCCCCATTCCAGTCCCATAGATCCCCATCCCAGCCCCAGGGATCCCATTCCAGCCCCACAGATCCTATCCCAGCCCCACAGTTCCCATCCCAGCCACACAGTTCCCATCCCAGCCACACAGTTCCCATCCCAATCCCAGAGATTCCATCCCAGCCCCACGGATCCCCCCACTCACCCCTGCTCTGGTTGTACCGGTCCCGCAGCGTCTCCAGGTTCCAGGCATCCATGTGCTGGATTCTCTCGCTGATCTGGGTTTTCCTGTCCCAATATCCTGGCTCGACTCCATCCTTTATCCACTGTGTCAGCGGCTCCGCCCGGCCCCGCTCGCTGTCATAGCGTTCAAAGGGGATCCCATCCAGGTACCCAATGGACATGAATTCAGGGATCCCCGGGCTGGGCTCTGACACTGCCACGTGCAGGTAATGTAAGGAGTGGAGAACTGGGGGGGGGGACATAGAGATTTGGGGGGCTTGAGGGGTCATGGATCCATGAAAGGGGGTACTGGGAGAGCTGGGAAGGGGGTGCATGGGGTCCCAGTGTCCAAGAATGGGGCCTCAGCGGACTCCCAGCCAAGGAAAGGGGGATACAAGGACTGGAAGAGATAGGATGGGGGTTCCAGGGGATTCCTGTGCCCAGGAAAGGGCATCCAGGGGTCCCCAGTGCCAAAGAAAGAGGGGTCACAAGGTGGGGAGACTTGGGATGGCTGGAATGGGAGGCTCAGGGTCCTTAATGCAGAGGGAAAGGGGGGCTAAGGGCTGAGAAAAGCAGTAATGGGGGTCCACGGTGTCTCAGGGTCAAGGAAAAGGGGGGGCTGGCGGTGGAGAGGGCAGGATGGATGGGAAAAGAGGTGCATGGGGGGGATTAGTACTGGATAAGGGGAGTGTAGGGGGTCCCAGTGCCTGGGACTGGAAATTCAGGGGGGTCCCAGAGCCCAGAATCCTCCCTGGGACCCTCCACAATCCCCCCAAGGACCCTCCCAGACCCCCTGGGACCCCCCACAGGACGAGCAGGGGGTGAAGAACTGGGGGAAGCAGAGACTGGGGGGGCAGGAAGCGGAACAGGGAGAGCCGGGAGAGCCGGGAGAGCCGGGAGAGCTGGGAGAGCCGGGAGAGCCAGGAGAGCAGAAGGGTCCAAGGTTCAAGGAAGGAACTGGGAG
The DNA here is from genome assembly GCA_034336665.1 of Luscinia megarhynchos. NCBI lineage: Eukaryota > Metazoa > Chordata > Aves > Passeriformes > Muscicapidae > Luscinia > Luscinia megarhynchos. The sequence goes on along the minus strand of JAPFBE010000039.1, from coordinate 380,270 downwards.
AGGCGAGATGGGGGATCCAGGGGGTCCCTGTGCCCAGGAAAGGGGGTCCAGGGGTTCCCTGGTGCGATTCATGCTAATTAAATTCTAACTATAATAGCAATATTGTTGCTTTATATCAATTGAAAAAATGTACTTGATTGTTACAAAGCTAAAAGGAAAAAAAAGGGACAAAGCTGAATTCTCCAGATGTTTGGTGGGAGTAGGGATAGTAAGGATGTATGTCTGGTAACAGCAGATAGAAATAAAGTTTCGACCTTGAATTGCACCAGATTGGGATGATTCCAGGCATTGGACATTGGAATAAGGTTTGTTACGGGAACATGTACTTAGTTGTATTACTCTAAGTTTAGTGCACCTGCGTTACCTGCGAGCTTATACAGCGGACACTGAGGAAGACCCAGAGCCTTCACTGGAAATAAGACCCCCAAGGGGATGAGAGACCCCCAACTACTGGTGAAGCATGCGCAACACATTTAGGATTTTAGGAATAGAAACTAGGAGGAGCTTTCCAGAAGATTCTATATTAATATGTATTATCACACAGTATATAAGTGAGATTTTTAGCTTAATTAATTCACTGCAGAGGGAAGGGCCCTATCCGTACCCCCAGCCGGTGTATCCCCAGTCGGTTTTGCTTATGCTTTTTTGAACTAAACCTCAATTATACTAAATTACTCACTGCCAAATTAGTATATACTCAGATATATGTAACTAATATACTTTGATTATATTCATTTATATACAATCACTATTATAAATAAATTACTGCTAAATTTAATCTTGTTGTTTGATTGATTGGACAAATCGAAGAATCCATTTATGACACCAGTGTTGAAGGAAAGGGGGGTCTGGGAGCAGGAAAAGGCAGGAATGGGGGTCCAGGGGGTCCTTGGGTCACGGGAAAGGGGGGTCTGGGGGCTGGGAGGGGCGGGTGGATCCCGGGGACGCAGTTTGAGAGACGCAAAAGTGACACGGGAGTAAAGGGGAATGCAGGGAATTCATCTGGATCTCCGCTGAGACCCCCCGGGACCCCCTGGAACCACCTTCCAGGAAGCGCCGGGAATGCAGAACTGGGGGGAAGCAGAAATTTGGGAGATCTGGGGGTCCAAAAGCAGAGGAAAAGGGCGGATCTGGAGTGTGGGAGGGCGGGATGGCCGGGAATGGGGGTGCAGGGTGGTGTCAGAGCACTGATGGGGGTGTAGGGGATCCCAGCCCCGGAAAAGGGGGGTGCAGGACTGTCCCGGTGCTGAGGAAGGGGAGAACAGGGGAGTCCCTGTGCCCAAAAATGGGGGTTCAGGGCTTCCCGTGCTGGGGAATGCGTATTAAGGGGGGAGTTTCGTTCCTGGAATTTGGGGCTCAAGGGCGTTCCGGTGCTTCGGAAATGGGGGGTTCAAGGGGTGATGGTGACAAGAAAATGGGGGTTCAGGGGGGTCTCGATGCTGGGGAAGGGGATTGAGGGGGCTGAAAAGACCGAAAATGGGGATTCCGGGGGTTCCCCTGCCCGCGAATGGAGGTTTAGAGGGTTCCTGGTGCCCGGAAATGGAAGTTCAGGGGCGTCCCGGTGCCCGGGAATTGCGGTTCAGGAGGATCCCGGTTTCGGGGGGGGGGTCCCACTCACCTTTCGTCGCGCCCCCCGGGTCCCCCAGGAGCCCCAGGAGCCCCAAGAGCAGTCCCAGCCCCAGCGCTGCAGCCATCGCAGCCGTACCCGCTCGCAGCTGTGGCGCAGCTCGAGAGACCCGAAAGCGAAAGTGCCCGAGGGAGCGCGGGGAGAACGGGAAAAGGGACAATTCCGGGGAATTCACCTGGATCCCCTCCCGGGACCCCTCTGTATCCCTCAGGGACCCACCCGGGATCCCCGGGCCGGGCTGTGCTACGCTCCCGGGCCCTGCGCTCAAACTGTGCCCGGACTCCGCCGGGTTCGGCCCGGAGCGGGAGCAGCGCCGCGATCCGCGGATCCAATTTTTCCTGCGGGTGCGGGTCCCACCCCCGGCGGAGCAGGACTGGGTGCTGGGACCCCGATCCCTGATTCCCGATCTGCTTCTCTCTCTCCTGTTCTCCCCTTTTCCTTTGGGTGATCATAAATCCCAGAGCGGCTGGAGAGCCCCGTGCCCAGTTCGGGTTTCCCAGGAAAGGGAGGCCGGGGGTGAAGTGCCCCAGGTTGGCCGGGAATGGGGGTCCGGGTGTCCCGGGGTCACAGAAACAGGGGATCCAGGGGTGGCAGAGGAGGATTCCCGGGAAAGGGGGTGCAGGGGCGGTCCCAGTGCCCGGGAATGGGGCAGGGCGGGACAGGATCTGGGAAACGACGGCGGCTGCCGGGAAGGGACTGGGACAGACTGGGACAGACCGGGACACCGAGGTACACCAGGACTGGGACAAGAACCTACTGGGAGCAGAACTGGGTCACCACGAATCATACTGGGATATACTGGGACCACACTGAGGGCTACTGGGAGCAACTGGGAGCATGCAGGGGACAACTGAGATATACTGGGAGAGACTGGGAGTGATTTGAATCTTCTTGGGATTGACTGGAATCATACTGGGAGATGATCAGATCTGTATTAGGGGTGAATAAGAGACATTGGAATAAGGCAGGGGTAACTGGGATCATAGTGGGAGCAGCGGGCCCATGCTGGGGTCATACTGGGACTGTCAGGGTCAAACCTGGAGTGACTGGCATTGTACTAGAAGTATCTGGAAGTAACTGGGATCATACTGGGGTGACAGGGATCAAAAGAGACTCATAGTGGGAGGTCTGGGAGTTACTGGGATCATACTGGGGAGACTGGACTTATACTGGGAGACACTGGGACCACAGCAGGGGCGAATGGCATCATAGAAGCTGTGACTGGGTTCATACTGGAAGTGACTGGCGCCACACTGAACTCTTACTGAGTGGGACTGAGAGTGAAGGAACCATACTGGGGATGGCTGGGCGTCAGTGGGACTATGTTGGGGGCAACTGGGATCCTGGGAGTGATTTGGAACATACTGGGAATGCCCAGGATCACACAGGGGGTGACTGGGAACCAGCAGTGAGGCGGCGGTGGAGCTCGGAGGCGGCCCCAGCGCAGGTGGGAGCTGCGCTCGGTTCTGCGGGGGTTCGGGGCTCGCTGCGGGCGGAGGAGGCGGCAGGGGGCTCTGGTGGGTTCATTGTGCCGTGCCCGGCCCATGTTCCCCCTGGGCTGAGGGCGCTGCGGGAGCGGCTGCCCGCGGTCTCCTTCCCGCGGAGGCCTTGGCAGGAGCCGCTGCCGGAGCAGCGCTGGCTCGTCCTGGTTCCTGTGGGTAGCAGAGGTGGCTGCCCTGCGCCCGGGATGTGGCGCTGGGGTCGCCTCCGAGCTCCGCCGCCGCCTCACCGCGCTCCGACCGCTGCCGCCGCTCCCCGGCCCGCACAGACGCTTAGACAACGGCGGCTTTGCTGCGCCGGCGTTGCTCTGAGGGCGGCCCCGGGGCCGGGCTTGTCCCCGCTCTGCCCAATCAGCGTGCGAGAACGAGGAGTGACGGCAGAGTCAGCCAATCGCAGCGAGGGGCGGGCTTTGCACACAGCGCGGGCTCCCCTCCCTTTCCCCGAGCTCCGCCATTTCTCGGAAACCTCGCCTGAGGAGCGGGTGAACCGCCGGGAGCTCGGGGTGAGCAGGAGCTGAGGGCAGTGGGAGCTGGGGGTGAATTCGTGATGGAACCGGGATCCACCTACAGCTTCGGCAGGCCCCCGAGGCGGAGCAAGGGATGGTTGAGAGAGGCCAAAACCTCTGTCACTTCCATCCTCACCCTGGGCAGGGAACAGAAGAGAGAAACTCTGGAGGGTCTGGAAAAGGGTCCGGACGGTTCAATCTCTTGTCACAAGCACAACATTTGACTTTGGGAAATTAATATATCATCAGACAAATCAGAGCACGGCAATCACAAGTGTTATAAATGAATAACCAAAAGTCTCGGTATTCAGTAAAATTTAGATTGCTTTATTTTATCTAGACGGAGCAATCAGCACTGGAGGACGTGAGAGGTCACCGCCCACTCCACGCTCCGTTGAACTTTGGTTTGCAGCCTCTTCTCTTCTTGTAGTATGGTCTCTCGTTGTAATCAGTATTTTTTGGGTTTTTTGCTGTCATAATTTTGCCAGGTAAGCAGTGGTGGTTGAACAAACATCTGTAAAGTCTCTGGGCAATAGTCAATCTCATAGATAACCATCTGGTCCTGGTAGATAAAACTGGTGGAAATCGGGAAATCTAGCCTTTGTCGATAGGCTGCATTGATTAAACAAAGACAGGAAGTCTGAGCTTGTAAAATCTATTCGACTATCGGAAAGTCTGATTTTGCAAACTGGTAGTAAATACAACTTATTTAGAAAACGTAATATTTATAAGTGGGGGATTTAAAACAGAATGATTTAATAATATATTTTCCTCTATCTAGTGTCTATGCTTCACTTCAGGCCTTAGTGTTCTGGTTTATACAAACCCCAATATTTCTATGACTAACACGAATCTTTTATCAATTATCACAATTTCCCCACTTGTTGTTTTTTTATCCTGTTGAATCGTGTTTGGTCTCCAAATTTTTTCAGTACTTCTTGTGCTGGATTTAATTCATTAATTGCTATTAGTTTTGTTGTTGACTCAGGATCCACTGGTATATTAACAACTTGCATTCCTTGAACCACCGATTGGATTAGTCAAATGGACCATGGAACAAGACAAGGGATGAACAGTAGTCCTAATAATGCACATGTTAACATAAAACTTATTTTTTTTCACTAAGCTTCCCATGACAGGTTATTCCACTAATTATTTTTAAACATAGAATACCAGGTTTGTACAAGTACATGGGCTATTCGTTTTGTTTCTTCTGCAATTTTAGTAATTACTTCACTGTTATTATCAATTTCTAAGCAGCATTCAGAATTATTTAACTTCCCACACACTCCTTCAGCTAATAGATAGTCCAGGGCTAGTCAATTTTGATATATACTGCTGCTCTAGTTTGAGTAAATTGTTTAGCTATGAATTCCATTGCTCAGGCTGTTCAATTGGCAGTAATTTCTATTACAGCTTGTAATCTGATAATTCTATTTAGCATATAAATTGGAGTATGATAGCCCAAGCTCCCATCTTGAACCCAGGTCTGGTCCATAGTACTCGATAATTCGTTCTGGGGGCCATTCATTATCCTTTGAGATTTGTGTTCCTCCTGTGGTGGGGCTTCTTTTGTTTTGTTACAAAAGTTTTATAAAAGGGAGCTCCTAACACTCTATTACCTTTTTCTTTAGGTAATGTAAAAAATGCAGGTTGGATAATCCTTAGAGTACATGTCCCTCTCCATCTTTCTGGTAGGGTATTAGAAGCCCTTTTCCTGCAGATCCAAAATATTTTGTCTAGGGCTTTCCAGCTTAATTTAACTGATTTAGGTTGTTGCCAATAGATTCTTATACTTCTTATTTCTTCCTACGGTTTGGCTCTATTCTTATGATACTAGCATAGTCCTGTAAAATTGTTCTCTATACAATTACCTTTACTTAACTTTCCCCAATATCCTTTTGGAGCTTTGGGCCACCAAGACTGACTGTATTTGTAATCAAGATAGTCTTAGAGAGAGTGTGCCCCACAAATTGGGTAAAGTTAGTTCCCTGATGTGTTATACATACTTCTCCTATTACCTTATGATTTAGAACCCACCCTTCAGGTCTGTTGACTCCCCTCGATATTTCCGTTTGATTCCACCTCATTAACTACTCTGGGCCTAATCCCTCCCTGCTCCGTGGCCATTGTTCAGTCATTTGCATTCCTCCATAGATCCAACAGTGAGCTAAGTTCAGTTCAGCAGTAATTTCTTTGATTAATTTTACAAATAAATTCTTTCCCGAGGTGGGTAAGTCCCATTTGCTGAGTTCTTGTTTCAATTTCTCATACAAGTTAAAACTTCCCTTATGGTTTGTCCTTGTTCCCTTTAATGCTTTGGTTATATTCTTTATTAATTCCTCCTTGTAGTGATCTTGCACTGCTCCCTGATCTGAGTATCCTCACATACCTTCTTTTGTGAAGCAGAGGTGTGCTTCTCCTACTGGGCAACTTTGCTATGCTGATGGAGCCCACCCTCCTTTTCCCAAATTGGTGGCTACCCAGTAACTTTTTCCCATGATAGTGCAGGTTTCTAAGTTGTGCTTATTATAACTGGCCGAATTGATATGTGTGTGGAAGGCAGGGGTGGGTACCGTGCGTCCACCGTACCTCATTATCTGGTAACTCTTGGAACAAGCATCAGCACTATTTCCTTTTGTCATAATTAGCAATAGGATGAGTCCCATGGCTATTTTCATCCCTCTGCCTCCCTCAAGGCCTATGGAGTTGCTACCGGTAGCCAAGGTTTCTGTAATCTTCTCAGCAGCAGGCAGTATGTCCTGGTGTCTCCCATTTGGTCTCTCTCTTTTTGTGCAGTTTCCTAATTTTGTCCCAGCTTTTAGCTTTAACATTGCAGTAGGAGGTACAGCAGTAATAGCACAAGTATACACAACCTTTTCAAGTGTTCTTATGCCAATACCTCTGCTTTGGCTTTCTTCTTTCCTTTTGTTCCATTTTCAAATAACTTCCACCAGTTATGATTATCAATTTTGATTTTTTCTTTGTGCTGATAGGGTATTAAGTACCTTAACAGTTTCCTTATGTTTGTTTCTTTTACATTGGACGCATAATGTTAATGGGAGATACCCACCATAGGAATGACACCACCACAACTCAGTACAACATGGGCACCTTTTTTGATGAACAGGTTACAGTCACACTCAGGTTCGGGACAGGTCACTTTCAGTCCTGATTGGGAAACCTTTGAGACTAATTGATCCGGTACTGACATCAAGTCCTCTGAATTTGCACTTTGAGGTCTCTGGGCTTGGATGTCACTGCCCAACCTGCAGTAGGAGGGGTTACAGGACCTTTGACTCTCCTCACGTGTCCATCCCTTTTCAGCTGTCCATACAGCTGCTTCAGTCGTTAATAGAACTAAATACAGTCCTTCCCATTTTCGATCTAGACTTTTTTCTTTCCATACTTTAATTAACACATTGTCGTGGCTTAATCTTATGTATGGTAAATCCTAGAGGGACGGTTTGAGCTAAAATTCTCTTCTTCCTTAATTCTTGTAAGTTTTTGTTGGTTGTTATTATGTAATTCTGGAGGGAAGGGTCCTGAGCTAAGGCAGGACCAAGGCGTGCTCCTTTAGGGCAAGGCGTACCATACAGCATTTCATATGGTGAAATCCCTTTTCTCAGATTTGGTATTGTTCGTATATTAGACAGGGCTAGTGGGAGGCACTTTGTCCATGGCATTTTAGTCTCAATTGTTAATTTTGACAGCTGTTGTTTTAAAGTTTGATTCATCCTTTCAACTCTCCCAGAACTCTGAGGGTGCTACTCCCAGCTGATGCCTAGTGGTGAGGTCAGTAGCTTAAGCACCTTTGAAGTAAAGTGTGTCCCCTGGTCTGAGTCTATTGCTTGGACCAGGCTACACCTTGGTATTATGTGTTCTATCAGTATTTTGGCTACCACTTGTGATGTGGCTCTAGCTGCAGGGTATGCCTCTACCCAGTGGGTTAATTTGTCTATTGTTACTAGTAAATATTTCCACCTTCCTATTTTTGGTAATTCTGTAAAATCTGTTTGTATTCTTTCAAAGGGTCTGTAAGCAGTTTTCAATCATCCTGATGGACCTTGTCGCATACTTTTTTATTAATTTTCTGACAAGTTAAACAGCTCTGGACACTCTGCTTTGCAATATCAAAAATTCTGATACATCCAAAAAATTTTAAACATTGATCTGCTAGTGCTTTGGTTCCCCAATGAGTTTGTTGATGTAATTGGTCACTAATTTGTCTGGCCTGGGTAAAATTTCCCTGCCGTCTGGTAAAACTCATTTATTCTCATGCTGTTCTGCCTTTAATTTCTTTATCACTTCTTTTTGCTGAGGAGTAAATAGTTTCTTTAATACCTGGTTGGGGCTGGGATCTCTAACTGTAGTAGTTAATACAGAAACTGTTTTTTGCTCCAATGCTGCTTTTTTTGCTTCTTTGTCAGCCAGATTATTCCCTCTTGTATGATAGTTTGTTCATTTTTGGTGCCCTCTTATGTGGACTACAGTAATTTCAGTGGGACCCCTGAGAACTTCTAGTATTCTAACAGTTATTTCTTGATGTATCAATCCCCATCCTTGAGTGTTAATTAATCCCCCTTTTTCCCAAATTTTACAGAATGTGTGGACTACGCCATAGGCATACTTGGAATATATGATCACTTTTTTACCCTTTAAGTGAGATAGTGCCCTGTAAAGAGGGAATTGTTCACAAGCCTGAGTGGACCATGTTGCGTTTAAGGGTCTGGATTCTACTAATTTTAATTCTTCTTCTTCTACTATGGCATATCCCGATTTTCTTTTTCCTTCTACTACTCTGGAAGACCTGTGTATAACGAATTTTACTCCATCCTTAAGTTCAACTTCCCCCAGGTCAGGTCTATTTTTTGTTTGTAACTCTATAATGTCCAGACAATCATGTTCTAAATTTTCTCCTGGTTCCCCATATAGGAATTGTGCAGGACTTTGAGCAGTTGTTGCTTTTAGCTCTAAGTCTGGAGAAGTGATTAGAATAGCTTCATATTTTAATATTCAGGCATCAGTTAGGCATTTCTCAGCTTTTTGATTCAGAATTTCCCTTACATGATGGGAGGTGTGTACCACTAGGAGTGCCCCAAAGGTGACTTTTTGGGCTTCTTCAATTAAAAGTGCTGTGGCCACTAGGGCCTGTAGACTTGTGGGCCAGCCCCCATTGACAGGGTCTAGCAGTTTAGAATAATATCCCACTGGCTTTCGACTGCCTGCCCATTTCTGAGTGAGCACCCCATATGCCCTTTGATCAGAGGTGTTTACAAGTAATTGAAATGGTCCCTCCAAATCTGGGAGACTTAGTACAAGAGCTTGAATTAAAGCATATTTGACCTTTTCAAAACTTTTATCATCCTGCTTTGTCCATTTTTGGCGATTAGTGTTAAGTTTTTCATATAGCAATTTCACTTTCTCACTAAATCCCTCTCTCCATTTACGATAGTAACCAAGCAGTCCCACAATTTTCCTCACTTCCTTTTTGGTCTTTGGAGGTCCCAGGCTTAGTGTTCCAGAGACTCTATTAGGATCCAATTTCTTTTTCCCTTTACTTAGCCAATGTCCTAAATATTTTACTTCTGGTTTTGTGAATTGTAATTTAGCTTTGGATACTGTGAAACCCTATTGTCCCAAAAAGTTTAAAAGTTTTATAGTCCCATTTCTAGTAGATTTCTTGTCTTTTCTGGCTATTAGATCATCTACATATGGTAACAATTTCACCCCTTCTGGTGGCTCAAAAGACTGCATCAATTCTTCTAGGTCTTGCCCAAAGAAATTGGGGGATTCTGTAAAGCTGTGAGGCAATACTGTCTAAGGCAATTGTTGTTTTCTGCCCTTACCAGGGTCTTCACATTCAAAGGCAAAATAATCTCTACTACTTTTGCTAATGGGCATGCCCAGAAGGCATCTTTTAGATCTATTACACTATACTATGTGTAGTCAAGGGACAACTGATTTAAAAGAGTGTAAGGGTTTTCCACTACAGGAAATTTGGTAACAGTTTGTTGGTTTATGCCCTCAGATTCTGTACCAATTTGTAATTCCTGTCTGTCTTTTTGACAGGCAAAATAGGAGTATTATGTGGGGACATACGTGGTTCTAAAGTGCCTTGTTGCAAAAAGTTTTCTATGACAGGCTTAAGGCCCCGTCTCCCTTCCAGTGATATTGGACATTGACAAACTCGAATAGGCAAATCAGATCAGTGATTTTTCACTTTGGTACGTTTTTTTTTAACTTTTCAATTTTCCCAGGGGTATGCCACACTTCAGGACATATTTGTTCTTCATCCTTTTGGGTTAAGGCATAAATTTTAAGTTGCCCTTGGGGTACTTCAGTTTTCAAATCCAATGCTATTATTAAGTCTCTCCCCAATAAATTATTTTCTTCCTCTTGACAGTAGTAGCAGCAGATCATTTAATTCAGTTTTACTATGGCTCTTAATTTGCACATTTTTAATAACAGGGACCTGAAATGGCTCACCTTTTGCTCCAACCACAAGTGTGAGGTTTACACCTTTTTGGTAGATGTTTAATTGTGGATTTTTCGGCTCCTGTATCTACTAAAAATTCCACCCCCTCTCCTTGGGGACCGATTCTTAATTTTATCAAGGGCTCTTTAGATTGTAAGGTCCCTAATACATACACCCCTGATGCCCCTATTCGTCCCCCTGGAACATTTTCTCATCCCGTATCCTCTCTTTACAATTTTCTTTAGATGGCCTTCGTATAACTCCCCTGTGTCCCAGCATCTTAATATTATTCCCGAAGGGTTGTCTGGTGGTGTTTCTATCAACCTATGTGTCTTATCTTTATTTCTTTGTGGATCACAGGAACCTGGACCCCTTCATGGGTTGTTCAGACTTAAAACCTTACTCTTTCTTTGTCCCATTTTTACCTGAAAGGACTGTCTTGAGGTGTTTGTGTTGCCCTTGTGTTCCTCCCAGATCCTGCGTCTGCTTGGGTCAGGATGGAAAAGCAGCTTTCCATCTTCCCTCTGTGACTCATGTTGCTCTCTGCTTTCTCCCCCACCCCGGGTCCCACCTCTGCTTTGGCTGGGATGGGAAAAGAACCTAGCTTCTACCTGGGCTAGGATGGGAAAAGCAGCCTCCCCTCACTCGCTTCGTCCCTTCACTGGCCGGGTCCCTCACAGGATACTGGAACCACAGATAGAAGGACTCTGCTCTTGCTTCGTGGCAAAATCCATGTCTCATTCAGGCAAGCACACAGTCACCTCCACCAAACCAGGCAATTACTTACAGCTTCCATTCTCCTGTCTAGGTCTTCATGCACAAGGATTACAGGTGATTTTGCTGCGGTCTTCCGGGGAACTCTTTTCTTGCTCAGTCTCTATCGTGAGGCACGTCATTGGGTCCTGAGAACCACTGATGAACCAGGGCCACAGTAATGGGGCGCCTCCCCAAAATCACAGTGCCTCTCAGGGCTCCAAGGACGTCGCAGGTTTCGGCACCAAATTGTTATAAATGCGAAAAAAAGTCCTGATACTTAGCAAAATTTAGATTGCTTTATTTTATATGGATCAAGCAAGCAGCGCTGAGGAGCATGAGGGGTCACTGCGCACTCCACGCTCCATCAAACCTTGGTTTGCAGCCTCTTCTTATAGTATGGTCTCTCATTGTAATCAATAATTTTTTTGCTGTCATAATTTTGCCAGGTAAGCAGCAGTGATTGAAATAAACATCTGTAAAGTCTCTGGGTGATAGTCTCATAGATAATCATCTGGTCTTGGTAGATAAAAACCAGCAAAAATCGGGAAGTCTGATCTTTGTAGACAGCATTGATCGAACAAAGGGATGAAGTCTGAGCTTGCAAAATCTATTGGACTATTGGAAAGTCTGATTTTGTACACTGGTAGTAGATACAACTTATTTAGAAAACATAATGTTCATAACAGGGGGATTAAAACAGAATGATTTAATAATATATTTTCCTTTATCTAGTGTTTGTGCTTCACTTCTGACCTTAGTATTCTGGTTTATACAAACCCCAATACTTCTAGGATTAACACAAATCTTTTATCAATTATCACATAAGTTAGCCAAATCTTGAGAAAAGATCTTTCCCTCACCTCTCCCTTCTTCCCAGGCTTAGCTTTATCGCATATTCCCTATCCCTTTCTCCTTTCAGAGGCACAGTCAGGTCGTGTCACAGCCTCCCCCTCAGGGACAGGAATCTGTGTCCTGCTTCAGCCTGGGGTCCCTCCCACGGAGCACAGTCCCTCAGGAACAGGCTGCTCCAGCACGGGTCCCCCATGGCTTCACAAGTCCCTCCAGGAGCCACTTCCATGGTCCTGCAGGGGCTTCCACGGGCTCGGGGCATCCCTCAGGCGTCCTCTCCTCCGTCCTGGGCTCCTGCCGGGATTGGTGGGTCCCTGCTCCATCTGGGCCTCAGACGCAGCTCCCAGTGCCTTCAGCTGTAGCTCACACCGAGCTCCCAGTGGTTCAGGGCAGCAGCGGCTCCTCCGCCTCAGCCCGGGCTGCGTCCTGCCCGAGTCTGGAAGCGCCAACGGCCTGAGAGCGCCCGCCCCTCGCTGTGATGGGCTGATTCTGCCGTCACTCCTCGTTCTCGCACGCTGATTGGGCAGAGCGGGGACAAGCCCGGCCCCGGGGCCAAAGGCGCCATTGTGGCGGCTTCTGTGTGGCCCGGGAGCAGCGGCAGCAGCCGGAGCCCCGTGAGGCGGCGGCGGAGCTTGGAGGTGGCCCCAGCGCAGGCGGGAGTCGCACTCAGTTCTGCGGGGGCTCGGGGCTCGCTGCGGGCGGAGGGGGCGGCAGGGGGCTCTGGTGGGTTTGTTGTGCTGTGCCTGGCCCGTGTTCCCCCTGGGCTGAGGGCGCTGCAGGAGTGGCTGACTGCGGTCTTCTTCCCGCTGAGGCCTCGGCAGGAGCCACTGCCGGAGCAACGCTGACTCATCCCAGTTCCTGTGGGTAGCACAGTGGTGGCTGCCCTGTGCCCGGGGCTGTGCAGGACAATTCACGTGGCCAGAGGTTTGTGTGCCCAAAGGAGACAGAGGAAACCTGTAAAAGTGACTTTATTGATGAAGAAAGGCAGAGGCCATGCGGTATTTGTCATGTGGTCTCTAAAACTCAGCCTCCTTTTTATCCTCATTTTCCTGGCTGCATCTCCCTCTCCCTTTCCCCACTGGCTGAGGCACTTGGAAGGTTCAGACTTTCCGATCTGCCTGCTGCAAGTTCTCGTGTTGTGTAGCGACTTGGTTCAAGCCCGGCACAGCGGCCCTAACCCCGGGCCACTCGGTCCATATGCTCCTGGACACCAACGTGGTGGACAGCAAATGGCGTTTATGGAGGGGTCACAAGGGTTTTTATGGCTTGGGCAGTCTGTGTCATTTCCTTTTGCTCACGTCCGGCTGGGTGCGGCCAGGTCCAGAGCAAGGGTCTGACTGCGAGGGGGAGGGGATTCTGACTGACCGTACAGCTCCATATCTTCCGCACGCGTATCCCTAACTCTCCACATTCTCGTTAATGTTCACCCCTCCTTTAGCATGGCATCTGATATTCACCGTTTTCGTAAGTGCTTCTTCTTCTTGAAGTTCAGGAATTGAGCAGGATCTTGGCTGAGCATCTCTGTCTGTAAATTAGTAACATTTTCTGAAACTCAGTATTCCTCCTATTGCTTCCTTATATACGAGTAGTTCCTGGCCCTATCTCCAACCAGATTCACTCATTGACTCTGTTTTTTCTTCCTGATTCCTCTTTGGTGTTGGGATTATTCTCAGTGACCTCATTGCCTCTCCTTTTGTAGCCATTTCTGGATCAGGAGGCCTGGCTGCCACCTGCATCCCCTTGCTCACCTGCTGAATGAGCTGCTCTCAACAAGGTGTCGTGCATGGTAAAAAGATGGGAGTTGCTGCAGCACATCAGAGGAGGAACAGCATTCGTTTAAGCTATGGTTTGCCAGGGAACCACAAAAACGTGTCCCATTCCCATTGTTTCCCCATTTGGGCTGGTACATGATCTTTTTTTCTTGTTGCCTTTGTCACCTGTTTCACCACTTTTCGGCTATCATCTATTTGCAAAGAGCACTTTGAGTAATTTAATTTTCCACATACTCTACCTCCTTCTTTTCATAGGTTATCTGATCCCATCCCATGGTGAAATGTCTCCTTCTTCTTTTCTGTGGATTGCTTTGCAGGAGGATCAGGAGCTTGCCAGTTTATTATTATTTAGAGGACTGATAATATATATTTTTAGTACATAGTAATAATAATAATAACAGCAATAATATTAATAAGAACAATAATAATAGTATGAATATTAATCATAATAGCAATGATGATGATAGTATTAAATTTTTAATCTAATTATGCCATTCAAAATATTGGTGGATTTTCTTTCTCCTCATATGAATTCATTAAGGCTCCCAGGGGCTGGTCCATGGATTTGAAGTATTTGTTCTTGTGTCTGTTCATCTTTTCGCCATTTTTGGGCACTCCCTCCAGCGAGGGCTGCATCAATTGACCACTTTTCTCTAATTAAATCATCAAATACTTGGGTTCCCAAATGATTTCTCTGGACTAACGAAAACATCCCATGTTCTAATACACCCTATATTACCTAGACAGAGACAGCACATATTGAAGCGGGGAGAGGGATGATTCCCCCACACTTCCTTTAGTAAACTTTTCTCAATGTTCTCCGTTTGCTGTTTCCCTTTGCAGCTTTACCAGTTTCTGTTGCAGTCATATATCCTCACTATGGGCTCTGCCTTAGCTGTGCAAATTCCATCTGTGCAAGCAGGCAGAGCTTGGAGTGAGGGCCAGAGGGAATTAGCCCGATGTAGTTGATGTCCAGGACAGCCAATTGCCAATTTCAGGGGAGTATCTTTGGGGAAAGCATCCCAGGTTGGAGTGACACCATGTCCTCAATTACTCTGTTTATTTCCCGGAGGTCATGGAGCAGCGTCAGCTTCTTCTTCCCTGATTTCTTTATTGCAAAGACCCGGGAATTCCAAGGGCTTGTAGTCTCTTCTATGTGGTTGTTAGGCAATTGTTCCTCCATAAGCTCTTCGAGGGCCTTAAGCTTCTCCTTACTCAATGGCCACTCTGCTACCCATTTAGCTATGTCATCCAGCCATGTTAATTTTTGGGTAGGGCGCTCTACAGTGGCTGCCTATCAAAGTCCTGGGGAGTTTTAGGGATAATCAGTTTGACTACACTGGAACATGGTGTCTCTCCCCCATAAGGGGCACTTATAGTCTGTAACCTGGACACTAGCCAACGGACAGACACTAGCCAATTTTCTATCTGGTCCCTCAATTTGCATGATGCTTTTTGATATCTTTGCCAATTTGATCCCTCCTACACCTTTTATTTTGCCAGCCATGGGTTGTAACTCCCATTGTGATGGCCACATCCTCTCAGGTATGATCATGAAATCTGCCCCTGTGGCAAGCACCCCTTCCACATGGAGATGGTCTGCTCCGTGGGTTAGGTGGCATGCCAGAGAGGGTTTTTCCTCACCCACCACTTCTGCCCAGCAGACCTCAGGTGATTTTCCATCTACTGTGGCCTCCACTGGAATGGGAATGGGCCGTGCAAGGATTTACCCCTTGACCAGATAGAAGGGTGGCTGAGGGCAGCACGCCAGGAGGACGAGGTGGGTTATGTTTCCCTTGCTGCTCATGGGAACCACCTCAATTTCCAGGAGTGTGTGTTGTGTCCCCAGTAACAAAATACTCACTGTCCAGTTGCATGTGGTTTATCATCACGTCCAGTAAGTTGTTTGGCAGGTCAGCTGTAATGATTTTCCAGTCAGCAGATCTGAAATGAAAGCTTTTGGTAGTCAGGAGCCTAAAATGGCCACGTGGCTGCAAAACCTTGTCTCTTAGACATTTCACATTTTCATTTTTCTGCTTTCCCACACCTTGCTTCCCTTCCTCCCCCTCTTTTATTAAGAGAGGCTTTTGCCAGTGTGGAGTCCACTGCATTTATATCTTTGTGCGCAATTATGTCAATGGCGGGTATGCACTTTGGCCTCAGTTTTTTTGTTTGTTGGTCTTCTTCTGTTGCTGGCTTTGAGGACAGTCTCTGGCGAAATGTCCTGGCTTTTTGCACTGGAAGCAGATGATATGTTGCAGCTGCTCTGGTGACATGGGTTGCCTCCTTGCTCCTGGTCTTACAGCAGCAGTCTTTGGGTGTGCCAGTCCCAGATTCCTCTCATGTGCACCAAACAGTTCTGCTTTCCTGGCACAGGCTTCTATCATCTGTGCAAGACTAGGCAAAGGCTCAAGGGGAAGGCTCAGTATGACCCTGTGGCAGATTTCATTATCATTCCTCTGAGCCATCTCCTTAATCAATTCTGCCTGTACTGCTGGGTCGTGCACTTGCCTCTCCACTGTGTCCGAAGGCGATCCACAAACTGCAAAAAATTTTCTGAGGCAAACTGTTTAATGCTAACATGTCTACCCTTGACTTCAACCGTTGGTAACTGGTTAAAAAGTCTTTTCTGCTACATTATAGATCTTACCCTAAACAGACTTGGACAACACCTGACTTTGTCTTTCAGGGCAGTGCCAATTCCCTTCACCACACAGATATTGATAGTTAATGTCATTACCATCACAATGTTGTGCATCATCAGAGCTTTTCTGAAGCTCCTGTAGTAGTGCCCTTAGAGACCTTCTCCACATGTTCTCCCATAAATCATACTCTGAGGGGGTCAACAGACACCGCAAAAGGTCTTTTTATATCAGTTGGTACTAATTCATATGAATTAAAAGTGGCTCCCATTATTCCTTTAAAAATTTCACTGCTTCTGCAAAGTTCCCTTAGGACTTTATATATTTCTTTTTTATCTTGATAGGACAAAGGTTGATAACTTCTCTTGCTATTTCTCCTACTAATATAAATGACAGGGGCTACTAATGGTGAATCTTCCTCTTCCTGGTTTTGACTTCTAGGGGATGCTCCTGTGCTTCCACCCATCTAAAAGCTAGGAGGCAATCCACCCTCCACCCCAAGGGGTCCGGGGAGGGGCTGGTCCCTCTCCCCACCCTGGGGTTTTGGAAGGGGCCTGCCCCCCCATTCCCCCTGGGGTCCCGGGAGGGGGTGGGCCCCTCCTTTCCCCTTGGGTCCCTGGAGGGGCTGGGCCCCCCCTCCCCCCTGGAGTTCCCGGAGGAGTTGGGCACCCCCTCTCCCGCTTGGCCCGGTAGGCTGCACACCCCTCCCTGCTGTGGGGACAGGGCTGGGGCTCACCCCCGCCGCTGCCAGGACTGGGCTGGGGCACACCACCCCTGCTTGGGAATCTAGATGGAGAATCCGTCCTTCCCCCCCTCAGCCTCACAGGGACTGGTAGGCAAGACACCCTCTTCCTGTCCTCCATGCTCATGGAGAACGGGGCTTAGGCTACTGCCTTCCCTGCAGGGGCTGTGAGAGGGGACATTCCCATACCCATCCGCATCGGCACTGGAGCCTGCAGAGGGTCCATGCTCCTTCCTGCTCCCGCGGCAGCTCGGAGGGTGGGCCCCTTCTCCCCCGCCCCATTCCCGTTCCTGTGGCAACCCTGAGGGCAGGCATGAGAAACCCGAAAAGGGGAGGGGGGCACAGCCACTCGGGTGGGAGGGGCAACCATTAGAACCAGGATTGCAACACATAGGGGCGGGGTTGCAGGGTGATGTCATGCAGGGCAGGAGGAGGGAGGGGGTGGGGTTGCCAAGGGCAGGAATGGGTTGTGTGAGGGGAAAGGGTTGAGGGCAGGGAGAAGAGGGTAGAAGGGATTACGGGATGAAGACAGGAAGCTCAGGGGTCCCAACATGTGGCTGACACAATTGTAAACACCATCCCCACCATGCGACTTGCGACTGCCAGGGGATTTGCTACATGGTTGACGCCATCTTGGGCCGTGGCTACATGGTACCCATCCTCCTCACAGTTGACCACACGGCCGCCAGTCTGAGGGGGTGGGATCACTTTCAAAGCCACCAGCATACTGTTCTTTGGGGAAAACAACGGGGTTGTTGGAATATAGGGAAATTTTTCTAAAAATTTGTGCAAACTTGTAAGAGCCACAGTACTGGGGAAGGCTTGGGGACCCAGAACAGCTACGGGCAAGCTAGGTGCTCTGTGCTTTCAGGGCTGGCCCGCGGGTCTCTTTTAGTTTATGGACAGAAAAGCTCAGGGAAAGGAGGGGGGAAAGTTGAAGTACTTTGCTCCTTTTGTTGTCTATTGTATTCTGTCTTAAGTAATTGTTTGCGAGTTTGTAAAAATATCGTATTCAATAGGGACACTGTGTCATCCCCCTTTTCCACTTTTGATGATAATAATTCTCCTATTTTATCCCAGAATGTTATCAACTCTATATTCTGCAGGTTAAAGTCTGAAATCTCTACAGACAACCAGCAGACAAAGTATTTCAATTTTTTTTTAGAAACTATAACATCTTCACCACTCAAAATTTCCCTAAGTCAAGAAAATATTTTTCTTTGCTGAACAGAAAGCTGTGTGCCCATTCCGGTGGGCACAATTCAGGCACCTCATTGCCACTTTTTCCTGGGAGGAATGCCAGAGTTTTGGGATTTTTGTGGTGTAGTTATAGAGGGGAACAGCTCTGTCTGGCTTTCTCCTCCCTCTTGTGGACTCTCAGCTGCCCCTGACACCCTGGGGGTGCTGTGATTCCCCTCCTGGAGATAAGGACATTCATTCCCTTCCAGGAGCCCAAATGCCTGGCTGGGGTTCCAGGGCAGGGGCTCCTTGAGTAACTGCTGCAGAACCTCTGCCAGGGTCTCCCAGCACAGCCGGAGCTGCTTGGCCTGGGGTCCCCAAAGCCCTCAGCAAGCCCCAAGTCCCTCCCAGGAACCCTCAACTCCCTCAAACCCAGCATTCCCCACAGCCCCTGCAAGTTCCCCCCATGGCACCCGCCATGGCCATATCCCCACATGTCCTCACCCATGGCTGTGTCCTCATCATGTTTCCATCTCTGTCATTGTCCCCCACATCTCCACATCCATTCCCATGTCCCCCAAGTCCCCAAAAATGGCCATGTCCTCCTCCATGTTCATTTGCTCTCAAGTAACTCTCCATGTCTGTATCCCGCCATGTCTCTCTCCCCCCATGTCCCCACCCATGTCTTAGTTCAGTGTCTTTATTTTTAGTGTTGGATGTTTTAAAAGGATGAAGAGAAATCAAAGGGAAATCAAGTCCAGAAGATAAGCATTTCCTTTTCCATGCCAGTGGAGGATCCATGTGCTTGGGCGGGAGAGAAGAACATTTTCTGGAAGGGTTTCTATCTCACTGTCTCCAAAATCTGGGTCTTTGCCCCAGTCTGACGGTGGTGGTAAAGAAGAGACGGGGTCTTCACGGTATGCCATGAGGCCGTTTATTGATCCACAAAGCAAAGTTTATATACTTTTTTGTTTATTGCTAAAAATAGCACACCAATCATATTAGTGTTACTAAGTTATATAACTAAATAACATTGCTCAATCTATGCCTCGTTTAAGCTAACCAGATACAGGTAGATATTACGAAAATCCCCATAAAAACTGCAGGGTTAGCTCTTTGTACCAAGCACTTTCTTATCTCTTACATTCCTTCTTCAAAATCCCGCTTACTCTTGCCAAGGTTTGCGGCCTACTCTTGCTAAGGTTTGCGGCTTACTCATGCCAAGGCTTGCCGTTTACTATAGCTAACACATCTATGTTGGTTGTGACAAGCTGAGCAGTGTTTGCAGTCCTGCTCTCTAGTTGTATTCCCACATCTCCCCCTTTCTGTTCTACCAATAAGATCTTCTTTGCTCACCTGTCAATTAGCTCCTGAACATATTGCAAGATACAGGGGAAACATACTACTAAAATCAAAAGCATAGCTAATACATAAAATCTAGTTTTGAAGTCCGAAGTTCCTGCTTCAATTTAGCTGGTTGAGACGATGGTCCAGCGGGATCTGGAACTGGAGCCGAGGATGGCTGTGTCGGGATCTCTGGTGAGATGCCAGGGCTACAGCAGTCCTCTTTCTGAGGAGGTTCCAAGGATTCTCGGAGTGGTCTCACGCTCTTGGCTGGGATCCACCTCGGGCCGTTCTCTGTGGAGACACAAGCATACCCTTTTCCCCAGGTGACAAGGAGATAGGGTCCCATGATCTTACCTGTTTCTGTATCCTTAATAAGGACTGGAGCTTTCTGTTTGACTTCTAACTGAGGATTGTTACCAAAATACCTAACAATCGGAGGGTTAGGGTCCATCAGGGAACAATTTAAAAAGTTAAAAACATACAATGCTTTCTGCAACCTTTCAGCTGGGGTGGCATTCCCCATTCTCCCTTTCTGTTGTAACAAAAGACGCTTAAGTGAATCGTGTGCTCTCTCGATGATAGCTTGGCCTGTGGGGGAATGAGGAATCCCTGTTTTGTGTGACACTCCCCGGGGAGCAAGAAAAGCTGCAACTCTCTGAGAGATACATGCAGGACTGTCATCAGTTTTAATTTCAGAGGGAATCCCCAAGACTGCATAAGCATTCGCAAAGTGATGACATACGTCCTTTGCAGATTCTCCAGTGTGACAGGATGCAAACAAGGCACCTGAAAATGTATCTATGGAAGAGTGAATATATTTAAGTCGGCCAAATTCAGGAAAATGAGTAACATCTGTTTGCCAAATTTGAAGGCTTTGAAGACCTCTAGGGTTAACACCTCCTGCAAGAGAAAGAAAGGAGTGTCTCTGACAATCTGGGCACACAGCCACAGTACTGGAGGCTTGGCAAGTGGTTAAGCCGAAAGTGCGTGCAAGTGCAGCAGCATTTTGGTGAAAAAATGAATGACTGCGTTTTGCTTGAGAAAAGCGGTCTGGTAACACAGGCTGAGTTGTTTGAACTGGTAAAGTAAGCAAATCTGCTTGACGATTCCCTTTTGTAATAAAACCAGGTAACATAGTGTGAGAACAAACATGCATTACAAAATAGGGATGCAGGCTGGTATCTAAAAGAAAAACAAGCTGTTGTAACCATTGAAACAATTCTGCATTAGGTACTTCCTTGAATACCGCAGCTTCGGCTTGCTCCACGATTCCTGCAACATAAGCAGAGTCAGTTACCAAGTTAAAAGGAGTAGCAAATTGTTGAAAGGCTCACACCACAGCTGCTAATTCAGCAATTTGGGGAGAACCTGAAATGGTAGTAACATCTGAGGTTTCCGAGAAATGGCAGAGCTCGGGGAAAGGGAAGGGAGTCTGTACCGTGTGCACAGCCCGCCCCTCACTGCGATTGGCTGATTTTGCCATCACTCCTTGATCTCGTGTGCTGATTGGGCAGAATGGGGACAAGCCCGGCCTTAGGGCCAAAGGCATCATTGTGGCGGCGTCTGTGTGGCCCGGGAGCGGCGGCAGCTGCCGGAGCCTGGTGAGGTGGCAGCGGAGCTCAGAGGCAGCCCCAGTGCAGGTGGGAGCCATGCTCGGTTCTGCGGGGGCTCAGGGCTCGCTGCGGGCGTAGGGGCCAGCAGGAGGCTCTGATGGGTTCATTGTGCCGTGCCCAGCCCGTGTTCCCCCTGGGCTGAGGCTGCTGTGGGAGCAGCTGCCTGTGGTCTCCTTCCCGCTGGGGCCTTGGCAGGAGCCGCTGCTGGAGCAGTGTTGTATCGTCCCGGTTCCTGTGGCTAACACAGTGGTGGCTGTACCGTCCCTGGGATGGTGCGCTGTGGCCGTCTCCAAGTTCTGCCACTGCCTTACCGGGCTCCGACCGCTGCCACTACTCTAGGGCCAACACAGACGCTGCAACAATAGTGCCTTTGCTGTGCCAGGGGTGCTCTTGGGGCAGCACCAGGGCTTGGCTTTTTCCGGTTTTGCCCAATCAGCGCGGACAACTAGGAGTGACAGCACAATCAGCCAATTGCAGCGAGGGGTGGGTTCTGCACATGGCACGGACTCCCCTCCTTCTCCCTGCACTCCACCATTTATCGGAAAACTCGCCTGGGGAGCGACTCTTGCGCTGGGCCCAGCCCGGGCATCGGGCCAAGGAACCGCTGCTGCCCTGAACCACCGGGAGCTCGGGGTGAGCAGGAGCTGAGAGCAGTGGGAGCTGGGAGTGAGTTCGGGATGGAGCCAGGAGCCACGTGGAGCCCTGCCAGGAGCCCAAGACGGGCATGGGATGTTTGAGAGAGGCCCCGGGGCTGTGTGGGAAAATTCACATGGACAGAGTTTTGTGTGCCCAAAGGAGACAGAGGAGTCCTGTAAAAGTGACTTTATTGATGAATAAAGCTGGAAGCCATGCGGCATTTGCAGTGCAGTCTCTAAAACACAGCCTCCTTTTTATCCTCATTTTCCCAGCCGCTTCTCCCTCTCCCTTTCCCTATGGCTGAGGCACTTAAAAGGGTCAGACTTCCCAATCTGCCTGCTGCATGTACCTCTTAATATGCACCCCTCCTCTAGTAAAACATCTGATTTTCAGGGCTCTGTTAAGTGTTTCTCCTTCTCGAATTTCAGGAAGCTTGGCTGAGCAGCAATCCATGCCAATTAGTACCATTTTCTGAAACTCAAGATTTCTCCCATTGCTTTGTCCACTACAAGTCCCTGGCCCTGTCTCCAAGCAGGTTCCCTCTTTGACTCTGTTTGTTCTTCCTGGTTCCTCTTTGGTTTTGGGATTATTCTCAGTGACCTCACTCCCTGTCCTTTTATAGCCATTTCTGGATCAGGAGACCCTGCTGCCACCTGCATCCTCTTGCTCACCTGCTGAATGAGCTGCACACAGCAAGGTGCCGTGCATGGGAAAAAGATGAGAGTTCCTGCAGCACATGAGAGGCGGAACAGCATTCGTTTAACCCATGGTCTGCCAGGGAAGCACGAAAATGCATCCTATTCCCATCCTTTCTACATTTGGACCAGAATATGAGCAAATTTATAATTTTCTTTTTTATCTGTTTCACCACGTTTCAGTCATCATCTATTTGCAAACTGCAGTGTGAGTCATTTAATTTTCCACAAACTCTTCCTCCTTCTGTTATTTGGTAATCTGATTCCATCCCATGGTGAAATGTCTTGTTCTTAATTTCCCTCCATTGGTCGGTGGGATGGTCAGGAGCCGGAGCTTTCGAGTCGATTATTATTTGAAGGACTGCTAGTATTTTTAGTACATAAAAATAATAATAATAGCAATAATAATAATAATAATAATAGGAATTATAATAGTAGCATGAATATTAATCATAACAGTTATAATTACAATAATATTTAGTTTTTAACCTAATTATGCCACTCAAATTATGGGTGAATTTTCTGTCTCCTAGTATGTATTTCTTAGAGTTCCCAGGGACTGGTCCATGGTGTTATAGGATTTGTTGCGGTGTCTGTTCATCTCTTCCCCATTATTGGGAGCTCCCTCCAGCCAAGACTGTATCAATTGACCACTTTTCTCTAATTAAATCATCAATTACTTGGATTCCCAACTGATTTCTCTGGAGTAGCAAAAACACCCTCTAATACACCTTATGTAACAGACAGTGACAGCACTTGTTGAAGTGGGGATAGGTGTGGAGGTTTTTGCTGGGTGGATGGTCATCAGAACAGACTCAGGAGCTCTCTATATTTTGGTCTTGAAGTTTGTAGTTTACTATAAGGGCGTGGGTGTAAGAGAGTGTAAGAGAGAGAGTAAAGCATGGAGAGTAAAGAGGATAAGAGGCATAAGAAGTGTAAGAGACGTTAGAGAGAATATAAGAGAGCGATTTCCTGTTTACAACACAATAAGTATTCTTCTATGATGAATATTTTATTTTCCATTAACTAATCTAATAGGATATACTAATTTCCTAATATTTGCATGCAACCTATAGGAATCACTAAATTACCATGTTTTATGGCTTTCTTATCTATAACCCTTATCTTTACCCCATCCTGCCATACTTGGAACAGGATGTGTGTTGATTCTTTGGTATTTGTGGCATTTGGCATTATCTAAACAAAGGAAGAGGCCCTAAACCTTCGCATGGCTGTTTTCAGCCTCAAAGTCGAAAATTGCTAACATCTCTATTTCACTTATGGTTTCAGAACTTTTTGCTAGGCACTCGTAAGATTTTTCTATTTCCTTCCCAACATCTCCCCCGTTTTGTTGAACAACTAAAATACTAGATACCGTTTTACTCATTATTTGTCTCACACATTGGACCATGCAGGGTAAAAATACTTATACTACAACTACTACTATTAGAATAAAGAAGCCTATTTTACAGGGTTCCTTTAGCCAAGAGGCAAAGCTCCAACCTTCGAACAAACTGTCTAGCCATGTTGGGTCATTTGTTGTAATTTGGTCAGCTAAGTTCTTTAAATTTTGCAACTGTTTATGCATGGAAACAGAATGATCTGATAAATTCATGCAGCACAATCCCTGAAAATTTTCACAGCCATGTCCGTGAGCCAGTAAAAGGAAACCAAGGGCAGCTCTGTTTTGTAAAGTGGCATGTTTGACTGCCTCTTCATCTGTCAACAAGTCACTGATTTCAAGTGATGTGGCATTTACTTCTTTACTGAGCCAGCATCCCAACTTGTTTAACTGTTTCAATGCAAATGAAGAGCTCAGTTGAGGTAAAAAAATGCTTGTGATAATTGAAGTTCCAGAGTTCCATGGGTGAAAGTCACTATCACAGTCACTTTTAAATTGATGTCCTGTGGAGGATCTAATTTTTCTGTTTTTCTTTTTGACTACCTCTTTAATGCTGGGTGCAATTTTGGTGAGTTGACCTAGAGCACAGGGGCCACCTTCTATATATGAGGGTATACCCTGCCAGGCTCTGTCTCCACAGATGAGCCAAATTCCTTTGGGAAATTATATTGGAAGTTTGCTAAATCGACTTGCGTGAGGCTCAAAGTATGTGAGACGTTTAGTTTGATTACACCAAAAAGTCACATTGCTATAAACTGCGTGATATGTGGTAACATTTAAATGAGGACTGTCTCCTTCCATGAGATGAAAGAAGTAACAACTCTTCATATCTACTGAACCTAAGATTTCAAGCTCTTGGAGATCAGATTTATCAACTTTAAAATTGTCAATATAAGTCTGATGTTTTTGGCTGGGAGTTGGAGATATGTGATGATCATTGTATGGCCAATACCTCTCAAGGGGAACATTATCAAAACCCTCTGGGAAAGGTACTCCTACTAAACGGGTTGAAAAAGGTTTGTCTGGACTTGTATTAGATATGCAGATGGTATCAGAGCCTGCAGATTTGGCTAAAACCAGACATTTGTCTTTGGTTGATTCACAGGTAAAGCTTCACTACAAAAACTAAAACAAAAGAAAAACAACATGCATTTGCGCAAACGATAAGACTCCATTCTTTTCTTGAGCTGTTTCTGGCAGATCATTTTCTCTTGATGATTCTGCACAGTTCAGGTCTGTGTGCTTGCTTCCTGGCTTCTTGCAGGATCACTGGTTGATGTGATCTTCAGCAGGCTTCGATGCACAGTAGGGCTTCACATTCTTTGCTGGCACCCACTTGAGGTCTCCATCTGTGGAAACACACGCAAACCCCTTTCCCTATGCAGTGAGGTTGTATGGTACCTCTAATTGTCCTGCTTCTAAGTTTTTAATCAAAACTGGAGGGTGCTCTTTCAGTTTTGCTCTTTTGTTATTTAAAAAGTGTTTTTAAATAGGAGGATCTGGCTCTTCTGCAGAGCTGTTCAGAAAATTGTAGACATGTAATGCTTTATTCAACTTTCTTTGAGGTATAGCCTGAGCTTCTCCCCCTTTCTGTTGATCTAAAATGCGCTTTAGAGTATGATGTGTCCTTTTTATTATTCCCTGACCTGTGGGCGAGTGGGGTATGCCAAATGTATGGGGAATACCCCAGTCATTTAAAAATGCAGCCAATTCTTGTGAAGTATATGAAGGACCATTATCGGTCTTGACTTCTTGGGGGATACCTAGATAAGAAAAATGCTTGTGAGAAATGCTGGCAAACATGCTTAGCTGTTTTCCCTGTATGCACAGAAGCAAAAACTGCACTTGAAAATGTAGATGTTTCTAAGCTTCCCAAAAGAGGGATAGTTAGTAACATCTGTTTGCCATTTCTGTAAACTCCCCAACCCTCTTGGGTTGGTGGCTCCTGTAGCAGGAAACGGCAGAACTAGCTGGCAATCAGGGCAAGCTTGTGCAATATTTTGTGCTTGCTCCAAGGTAATGTGAAAATTACGTTTAACCGCCTGTGCATTTTGGTGAAAAAATGCATGGCTCAATTTTGCCTGTTCAATAGTGTTGGATAGAGTAGTTGCAGCAAGCACTGAAGTAGAATTTTCAATGTCTGCTGCATTTTCCTCATCAGAGGTGGCTGATGCCAATGCATCGGCTCGAGCATTTCTCTCTGCCATAAATCCTGGGAGGGCCGAATGGGCCCTAATATGGGAAATAAAATAAGAATTAGTTCTGTGAGATAGAATTTGGTAGAGACAGGTGAGCCAAAGACAATTTATCGTTGTTCACATCCTTTAAAACTGATCCCTCAATTCTCTTGACAATATTTGCAACATATGCTGAGTCAGTTATCAAGTTGAGAGGTTCTGGAAAGAGCTGAAAAGCCCTTACCACTGCTGCGAATTCTACAATCTGAGGAGAACCTTCAACCTTTTAAACATCTTGTTCCCAAGCTTTTGTTTTCATATTCTGCCATGTAACTTCTGAATTGTGCGTTTGTCCTGACCCATCAGTGAAGATAGTAATTGCTTCTAAAGGTTCTTCACTGATCAGAGATTTTTCTTTGTAGCATAATTTAGCTTTGATCATTTTGTGTGCGAGATAATGAATGGAGCAAACGCCTGGAAAATCGAGCAAGGCATACAGCAAGTCCTCTGACTTTTGCATTGCCCACTCAAAATAAGTTTTCTTCATGGGCAAATAGATAATTGCAAATTCACAACCTGCTATCGAAAGAAGCCTTGCTCTATCTTTGATGATGATCTGAGACATCATGTCTAAAGGTGTGAGAATTGTTTTGGATGACTTATAAGAAATGAAAACCCATTCAAGTATTAACAAGGCATCTTTTTGAGAGGGACCCCATTGAAAGATGAGACCACACAGTCTCAGCTCTTGTCCTAAAACCGCAAGAAAAAAGGGTTTGTCTGAAATACAGCAATGTGCCTGCCTGTTCTGCAGTGCTTCTGTAATTTTTTCTAAGGCTTTGCAGAGAGAGAGACCTAGGGGATCTAATGTTATTGTCCCCTCTCAACAAGTCAAAAAGTGGAGCAAGTTCATCAGCAGTAATTCCTAACACAGGCCTGACCCAGTTAATTTCGCCTAACAGCTGTTGCAGGTCCTGTAAAGTGTGAACCTCCATTCAGACTTGTACTTTCTGAGGCACAATAGATTGTTCTGTCAATTTCCAAGCCAAATATTTCCAGGGAGCAGTCTCTTGTATTTTTAATTCAGAGATCACCAGTCCCGCTTTTGTGATTTCAGCAACAACACTGTCACGAATTTTCAACATTTGTTTCTGTGTTGGAGCTGCTATCATTAAATCGTCCAGGTAGTGAAGAATATCCGATTGTGGGAATTGCTCACGAACTGGAGATAAGGCACGGACTACATAATATTGGCAGACGATTGGTGCATTTTTCATTCCTGGTGGCAAGAAGAGCCAATGATACCTTTGAAGTGGTCCCTGCAGGCTTGTACTTGGAGCGGAGAAAGCAAAATGAGGTGCATCCTCTGGGTGCAGTGGAATGTTAAAGAAACAGTCCTTTAAATCGATAATAACAAGCAGCCAGTTTCTTGGGATCATGGAAAGGTTGGTGTCCTGGTTTTGGACAAATTTACAGGAGATATCTCGCAAAGGAGTCCCCCTAGGAAAATAAACCCCCAGAACTCCTTCCCTCTCCCACTACCGGGTTCGGGAAGAACTTCTTCCGAGGGAAAAAAGTGGAAAAAACTTGTTTATTTTAACAAAACACTTCCCAGCACCAGGAAAGAACAATCCCCAGATGACACAAAACGTTTTCACCAAGGTGAGCGAGGATGGACGAGCTCGGTCAGTCCCTGCTGGGAAGGATGCAAAGCTTCTGTGGCAGGCTTCCAGACGCAGTCTCTGATGTTCAGATCCCTCCGTCCGGAGCCGGTGCAGATCTTCGGGATGAGGGGAAGAAGGGAGAGAGAAAAAGGGAGCAGCTGGGGGCAGGAGAAGCTGGGGCAAAAGCTAGGGGAGAAGCGGCAGCCAAAGCGGCAAAAGCAGCAGCAAAAGCAGCAGCAGCAGGCCAGCAGCGGCAGCAGCCAAAGCAGCAGGCAGCAGCAGCCCAGCAGCCGGGGGCAGCCGGGGCGGGGGAGGAACGGCCACGGTGGCAGCAGCTCCGTGCAGACAGATGGGGGGGGCAGGGAGAGGAGTAGTCATAACACTAACCCAGGACATTCCACCCCTTATCCCACATCGTAAACATTGACACACGATTGGGATATATACACCACTATACAATGTAAAAGCTTTCATCTACTTGCTCAAACCTTCAACACTTACACGTTTCCTCTCATTTTACTTACTCAGGCCTTCAACACTTACGTTATTCCTTCTGTCTCACCCCACAATCAGATCTCCCTGAGGTACACATCGTGTTGTTCCATCTTTCTGCATTACCCACCACGTACATCCTGGTCCTTGAGCAAAGACAATCCCACGAATGGGTTTGCCTGTACTCGAGGCAGGATTAACCCATACTGCCTTTCCTAACAAACCTCTAACTTGGGCCACTGGGACTTTATCTCCATCCACTATATTAAGGGAGTCAGACTGGGCAGGACCTGCTCGGTTGATGGAACCTCTGGTGTTAATTAACCAAGTAGCCTTTGATAGATGTTGTTCCCAGTTTTTAAAAGACCCCCCCACCCAATGCTTTCAAGGTGGTCTTCAACAATCCATTGTACCTCTCCACTTTACCCGCAGCTGGTGCATGGTAAGGGATGTGGTACACCCACTCAATACCGTGTTCCCTAGCCCAGGTGTTGATGAGGTTATTTTTAAAATGAGTCCCATTGTCTGACTCAATCCTCTCAGGGGTACCATGCCTCCAAAGGACCTGCTTTTCCGGGCCCAAGATGGTGTTGCGGGCAGTAGCATGGGACACAGGGTAGGTCTCCAACCAGCCGGTGGTGGCTTCCACCATGGTCAGCACATAACGTTTACCCTGGCGAGTCTGAGGCAGTGTGATGTAATCAATCTGCCAGGCCTCCCCGTACTTGTATTTGGACCAACGTCCACCATACCAGAGGGGCTTCACCCGCTTGGCCTGCTTGATGGCAGTGCAGGTGTCACAGTCATGGATAACTTGTGTTATGCTGTCCATGGTTAGATCCACCCCTCGGTCTTGTGCCCACTTATAGGTGGCATCTCTACCCTGGTGGCCTGAGGCATCATGGGCCCATCGTGCTAGGAACAACTCTCCCTTGTGCTCCCAGTCAAGATCTATCTTAGACACCCCTATCTTTGCAGCCTGATCTACCTGCTGATTGTTTTGCTGTTCTTCATTGGCTCTACTTTTGGGGACATGGGCATCTACATGGCGAACTTTCACAGGTAGTTTCTCTAACCGAGTAGCGATGTTTTTCCATTCTTCAGCAGCCCAAATTGGTTTTCCTCTGCGCTGCCAGTTCGCCTCTTTCCATTTCTTCAACCATCCCCACAGAGCATTGGCCACCATCCGGGAATCAGTGTACACATAGAGTTTCGGCCATTTCTCTCTTTCTGCAACGTCTAGGGCCAGTTGAATAGCTTTAAGTTCAGCAAGCTGACTTGATCCGCCCTCTCCTTCAATGGCCTCTGCGACCCATCGTGTCGGGCTCCATACAGCTGCTTTCCACCTCCGGTTCATCCCTACGATGCGACAGGAACCGTCGGTGAATAGAGCGTAACGTGCTTCCTCTGCCGGCAGCTGGTTGTACGGTGGAGCTTCTTCAGCCCGGGTCACTGGTTCTTCTTCCTCCTCCGTGACACTGAATCTTTCATCTTCTGGCCAGTTTGTAATTATTTCTAAAATCCCGGGACGATTGAGTTTTCCAATCCGGGCGCGCTGAGTGATGAGGGCAATCCACTTGCTCCATGTGGCACTGGTGGCATGGTGGGTGGAGGGAACCTTTCTGCTGAACATCCACCCCAGCAGTGGCAGTCGGGGTGCCAAGAGGAGTTGAGCTTCTGTGCCGATCACTTCTGAAGCAGCTTGGACTCCCTCATAGGCGGCCAAGATTTCCTTCTCTGTTGGGGTATAGTTGCCTTCTGATCCTCTGTAACTTCTGCTCCAAAATCCCAGGGGTCGGCCTCGGGTCTCACCAGGCACCTTCTGCCACAGACTCCAAGACAAACCGTGGTTCCCGGCTGCAGAATAGAGCACATTCTTCACATTTGGCCCTGTCCTAACTGGGCCAAGAGCTACTGCATGGGCAATTTCTTGTTTAATCTGGGCGAAGGCTTGCTGTTGTTCAGGGCCTCAATGGAAATCATTCTTCTTCCGAGTGACCTGGTAAAGAGGGCTCACAATCTGACTGTACTCGGGGATGTGCATCCTTTAAAAGCCTATAGCACCCAAGAAAGCTTGTGTTTCTTTCTTGTTAGTGGGTGGAGACATAGCTGTGATTTTGTTAATAACATCAGTGGGAATCTGGCGTCTTCCATCTTGCCACTTCACTCCTAGGAACTGGATCTCACGAGCAGGTCCCTTAACTTTACTCTTCTTAATGGCAAAACCGGCTTCCAGGAGGATTTGGATAATTTCCTCTCCTTTCTCAAACACTTCTTCTGCTGTATTTCCCCACACAATGATGTCATCGATGTACTGCAGATGTTCTGGAGCCTCACCCTTTTCCAGTGCAGCGTGGATCAGCCCATGGCAGATGGTGGGGCTGTGCTTCCACCCCTGGGGCAGTCGGTTCTAGGTGTACTGCACGCCCCTCCAGGAGAAAGCAAACTGAGGCCTGCACTCTGCAGCCAAAGGAATGGAGAAAAACGCATTGGCAATGTCAATGGTGGCATACCACCTTGCTGCCTTGGACTCCAGCTCGTACTGGAGCTCCAGCATGTCTGGCACGGCAGTGCTCAGCAGTGGAGTCACTTCATTCAATGCACGATAGTCCACAGTCAGTCTCCATTCTCCATCAGACTTGCGCACAGGCCAGATGGGACTGTTGAAGGGTGAGTGGGTTTTGCTAACCACCCCTTGGCTCTCTAGCTCCCGGATCATCTTATGGATGGGGATCACAGCATCTCGAGTTGTCCTATATTGCCGGCGATGTACTACGGAAGTGGCAATTGGTACCCTTTGCTCTTCCCCTTTCAGAAGTCCTACAGTAATCGGATTTTCAGATAGTCCAGGCAAGGTATTCAGTTGCCGAATGTGCTCTGACATCACAGCAGCTATTCCAAATGCCCACTTAAGACCTTTTGGGTCCTTAAAATACCCACTTCGGAGGTAATCTATTCCCAAAATACATGGAGCCTCTGGACCAGTCACAATAAGATGTTTTTTCCACTCCTTGCCAGTTAAACTCACTTCAGCTTCCACAGGGGTGAAGTCCTGTGATCCACCTGTCACACCAGCAATAGAAACACATGCTGCCCCCACATATCTTGATGGAATTATCATACACTTTGCTCCTGTATCCACTAAAGCTTTATATTTCCGTGGTTTCGATGTGCCAGGCCACCGAATCCACACGGTCCAAAAAACACGGTTCTCCCTCGCCTCACTCTGGCTAGAGGCAGGACCCCTCTAAGCCTGATTATTCTTCTTTTCCAGGGCATAGGTTTTAGAAGTTCCCTCAAGAGGGTCAGACATGTCATTATCATTATCATGTTTGGCATTTTGACTACGGGAAACAGGAGCAGCTCTCCTTTTGGCGGAACTTCCTCTTTTAATCTTGCCTTCCTTCAGATCACGCACCTGTTGTGCCAGAGCAGCCGTAGGCTTCCCATCCCATCTCCTCATGTTCTCTCCAGAATCCTGTAAGAAAAACCACAACTCGGCTCGAGGAGTATACCTCCTCTCCCCATCGGGGAAACGTCTACCTTGGATACCAGGACGTCTAACTTGCACTGCTGAAATTTGGAGGAGGTCCTCCTTAATCTCCTCCCTGAGCCTCTTATGATTTTCCTCTATCTTGTCCTCTTAAGTTCTGCAAGCGTGTTTCCACGGCTACGATTCTGGCATGTGTTGGGCCATGCACAGCATCCGCATAGGCTCGAAGCTTCTTAGCCATATCAAGAACTGTCTCTTGTACCTCTTCTCGCTTCAGTATTGCTCAGGCAGAGGCGTATTCAGATGGCCCGAGTCTCACAAGTTTTCTCCACATCACCGGTGTGCATGGGACCAGGTCCGGATTCCTAGTTGTTACATCCTCCGAAAAAGCCCTTCCCACATTCCAAGCACTTGTGGGGCTTCTCTCCTGCATGAGGCTTCTCCACCAGCTCTGAGCTCCGCCTGCATCTCTGGCCACCTTGCTGGCACAGGGAGGGTCTTTCCTCCTCGCAGCTCCCTGGGCTGGGTTTGCTGGGTTTCCCTCTCCTTGTGAGGGATCTCTGGGTCTTTTCTGCCTCTTTCATTCCTCCCACGCCTTGAGAATGAAAAATCCTGGTTTGCTGAAAAAAAAAGAAGAGAGCTCCATGGACTGTGAGTTCCTCCATGGCCCAAGTTCATCTCAGGAAGTCACTGGGCATCTTGTGTCCGTAAGAACCTCCAAAACACCAAGATTCAGGCCCAAATCCTCCTGTCTTTCTTTGAAAGGCAGGTGTCTGCTAAGAAAGCCAGGAGCCTATCTTTGAAATGGAGAATGTAAACCCCCTCCCTTCAAATTA
This sequence comes from Luscinia megarhynchos, assembly GCA_034336665.1. NCBI lineage: Eukaryota > Metazoa > Chordata > Aves > Passeriformes > Muscicapidae > Luscinia > Luscinia megarhynchos. Next base: position 347,865 of record JAPFBE010000039.1, on the reverse strand, counting down.
TTATAATTTTCAAATTAAGGGGCCCTCAGGAAAAGATATGGGAATAGGAATAACAGTTCTTTACTAGGAAAATAAAAATAGAAATACAGTACTACAAAGAACAAACCCAAAACACTCACCAAGTCAGAATACAACCTGACAGCCCGTCAGTCAGGGGTGTTGGTAGCAGTCAGATTAAATGGTGGCTGCAGTCGTCCTGGAGTGACAGATGTGGTTCTGTTGAAGCAGTGGTCCCTTGCAAGGATGCAGTTTTCTTCCAAAGCGATGATGATGAAAGGTCTGGTTTTCCTTTAGAATCCAGTGGAAAAAGGCTGTTTTGGTGTTCAAAAATCTCAGTTTTTATCTAGGTAGGAAAGGTTTGGCTCTGGGAATTGAGAGGAGGACCAGAAGAGATCCTGCTCCAACTTAGCAGTGGAAGAACATCCAATTAACAAGGCATGCATATTATTTCGAAATGGTCCCCACATTCCTGTACAAACTAAATGCACTGAGAATTTCACGAGGGTCACCAACTCTCTGGCAGCCAAATCCAGCCCTGCACTCTCTGCAGTTGTGTGTGCTCTGGGAGGGGTTCAGCTGTGGGTCAGATGGCCAGAGAGTGGGTTGGTGGTCACCTTGAGTGTGAGGCAGTGATTGGCTGGGGAGATGTGGACACCACATGATCAGAGAGCTGACTGGGTAAAGGGACACCTCAACAGTGACACCACAGTGAAAGGCAGCCAATGCTTGCTTACTTCAGTGACGTTTGGGTTAAGTTTCTGACGACGGTGGTAATGAAGAGATGGGGTCTTCACAATATGCCGTGAAGCCGTTTATTGATCCACAAAGCAAAGTTTATATACTTTTTTACCTATTACTAAAAATAGCGCACCAATCATATTAGGGTTACTAAGTTAAATAACTAAATAACATTGCTCAATCTATGCCTCGTTTAAGCTAACCAGGTACATATCCCACACCAAGCACTTTCTTATCTCTTACATTCCTTCTTCAAAATCCCGCTTACTCTTGCCAAGGCTTGCAGCCTACTATGGCTAACACATCCATGTCAGTTGTGACAAGCTGAGCAGTGCTCGCAGTCCTGCTCTCTAGTTGTATTCCCAAAAGTTTCAAGTATAAAAAGGCTCGGTTGGTTACAAAAAACAATCTTCTTTGAAGCAAGCAACAAAGTCCATGTGTCTTTGTTCCTCATTGTTATGCATGACCATGAGATGGCCATGACAATGACTCAGCTGTGATCCTGACATGACCATCATATGATCGTGGCCATGTGTCCTAGGTTACAATGTGAAGATATTCCCAAAAAGTTGTATTCTACCCCCATCTGTTGAAACCAGGTGGGGCAGTCATCTTTATCTTTTCCACAAGCCATCATTCCTCCAGGAAGATTGCATTTGCTAATGGGCCATTGAGTCCCACTGCATGACTGATAAAATTATATAATCCCATTGTGAGATGCTCCACCCAGGGGAAAGAGCCAAGCCTTTCCTACCTAGATAAAAACTGAGATTTGGAGCACCAAGGCAGCCTTTTTTCCCACTGGATTACAGAGGAAAAACAGAGCCTTCTACATCATCACTGGACTTTCAGAAGAAAACCAGAGTCTTCTACAGGACCACTGTTTCAACAGAACCACATCTGTCACTCCAGGACGACTGCAGCCACCATTTAATTGAACTGCTACCAACACTCTGACTGATGGCGTGTCCAGTTGTATTCTGACTCTGTTATCTGGATTTATTTTTTGCAATACTGTATTTCTATTTTAATTTTTCCTAGAAAATAACTGTTATTCCTATTCCCATATCTTTGATTCACAGTCTCTTAATTTCAAAATTATACTAATTTGGCTGGAGGGAGTTTACATTCTCCATTTCAAGAAAGGCTCTTGCCTTCCTTAGCAGACACCTGTCTTTCAAACCAAGACAGATTTTGGTACCCAACATGGGGCATGCAGACATTGAGAGAAAAACAAATAACAGTTCTTTAGTAACCAAATTTTGTGTGCTGGATATAGAAACCTCATTAGGTGGCAGCATGTGGTCTAGCTTACCCTGGTTTGGGTGGCATGTGGTTGTGGCTATATTTCTCCCATTTGTAGGCCCTTATCTAAACATGGCCCTATAAATAAAGCTACTGTGGCCATTATCCAGTTTTCTTTATGGGTTTATAAGGTAAGGAATTAATGGCTTTTTAACTTCCTTTGGAAGGCGGGTACATGGATTCAGGGCTATCACACACTCACTGTATGTTTCTAGGGTTACTTTAATAATGGTACCTACTGGGAGGAAATGACACCAGGGAAAATTTCCTCCCAACACTTCCCCCACTTTTTTGGGTCCACCCCACGAGATTTAAAGGGTTCAAATCTTCTTTAAATGCTAATGGTATTCTACAGTGGCTGGTGTTGCTGATATGGCTGTTCTATTTAGCATTCAGAGGTAAGGAGATATTGGCTTGGATAACCACTCTGATACCTATTTCAGAAAATAGGAATGCTGTTGCAGACACTGACCCCACCCCACAGCCCATCTCAAAAATGAACCACCCAGACTGGGTAGGGGTTTCAGTGAAGGAGATGCGCGAGATAGGCCAGATGCTGAAGGAATGCCTTTCCCCAGCTGGTGAGAAACCCTCCCCCTACCTTATAGAGGAAGAGTCTGACAGTGCTGCAGTGGAACCCACAAACATTACAACCGTCCGGGTTCCAACTGAACCACAAGGGCAATCACAGCCAACAGCAGTCACCCCAGTGGAAACAAAGAAATTTAAGATGAAATCAAAGCACCCAGTTAGTAAGGATAAGAAAAGAGGGCTCTCACAACCCACAGGGGAGCCAGAGGTTGAGATCATCACCGAATCCCTGTCATATGAAATTCTCTACAACCCATGAAAACACATTGTGCTATGGGGCTGTGTGACTTATACAACCTGGTTATTTCGAGTCTGGGACCCTATGCGTACTGGTGTGCAACTGGATGGTACTGAGGCCAGGAATTTGGGACCCTTGACCCAGGACTCAGGTGTGGATCAGGTATTCATAAGGAAGCCAGAGCCTCTTTCCCTCTGGCAGTGGCTTTTAATGAGTGTACAAGAGTGAGAATGCAGGAGTACCATCATAGAATGCGCTGGAAGACCCTTGAGGAAGGGATCCAGCAGCTGAGAGAAGTGGCAGTATTGGAGGTACTCTTTGGGTGGGGCAGACAGCATGACAATGACTCAGACAAGGCCATATGCACAGGGCAGATGTTGTGGAATCTGGAAAACCTGGGGCCATCTCAATACACCACCTTTATTGCTAGAATTAATGCTGATAACAACCGAGAGATGCTGGATTCTGTTGCAAACAAGCTTAGGAACTATGAGAGTATGATCAATGGCCCGAAGCAGGTTCATGTCTCTGCTGTGATTAAGGAATGCAAAGAGGAAATGAGGAAGATGACAGAGGAGGTGAGGAGGAACAGTTCCCATATGGCACCTGTGCAAGTCACAGGCCCCAAAGTCAAAGCCAAAGTCTCCCACTTAGAGAGAGAGGGTGAACCCCACAACCTAACCTGTAGTTCCTTTTGCATGACCATGGGGAAGACATGGGAAGATGGGATGGGAAACCAACTTCTGTCCTGGCAGCATGTGTGCATCAACTCAGGGAGGGAAACACTAATCGAGAGAGCTCCACTAAAGTAAAAGTAGCCTCAACCTTCCGTGACTGAGCTGGCAGGTATTACAGAAGGGAGGATGATCTGTCAGATTCCCTGGAAGGAGCCTCTACTATGTATTCCCAGGAAGGAAATGATAACCAGGGCTAGAGGGGCCCTGCCTCTAGCCAGAGGGAGGCACAGAAAAGCCGGGTCTTTTGGACGGTGTAGATCTGATGGCCTGGCACATCAGAGCCAGAAAAATATGATACTGGTGCACAGTGTACCCTAATGCTTTTGGGACATGTGGGGGCAGAACCTGTTTCCATTGCCGGGGTAACGGGGAGATCGCAGCGATCAATTGACTGTTAGAAGCTGAGGAGAGCCTGACTGGGAAGAGTGGCAGAAACATCCAACTGTGACTGGCCCAGAGGCTCCGAGCATTCTAGGCATAGACTTCCTCAGGAATGGCTACTACAAAGACCCGAAGGGACTAAGGTGTGCTTTTGGAATAGCTGCTGTAGACGCAAAGGACATTAAGAAATTCAACAACTTGACAGGACTATAAGAAAACACATCTGCAGTGGGACTCCTGAAAGTGACAGAGCAACAGGTACCAATTGCCACCTTGACAGTGCACTGCCCAGCAGTACTGGATGAATCCAGATGCTGTGATCCCCATCCACTAGATGATCCGTGAGCTGGAGAGGCAAGGGGTGGTCAGCAAAACCCACTCACCCTTCAACAGCCCCATCTGGCCTGTGCACAAATCTGATGGAGACTGGAGATTGACTGTGGATTATCGTGCCTTGAATGATGTGACTCCACCGCTGAGCGCTGCCGTGCTGGATGTGCTGGAACTCCAGTACGAGTTGGAGTCCAAGGCAGCAAGGTAGTATGCCACCACTGACATCGCCAATGCATTTTTCTCCATTCCTTTGGCAGCAGAGTGCAGGCCTCAGTTTGCTTTTCACCTGGAGGGGCGTGCAGTACACCTAGAACCGACTGCACCAGGGATGGAATCACAGCCCCACCATCTGCCATGGACTGATTCAGGCTGCACTGGAAAAGGGTGAGGCTCCAGAACATCTACAGTACATGGATGACATCATTGTGTGCAGAAACATGGCAACGGAAGTATTTGAGAAAGGAGAGAAGATCATCCAGTTTCTGCTGGGAGCCAGTTTAGCCATCAAGAAAACCAAAGTCAAAGGACCTTCCCGAGAAATCCAGTTCTTGGGGGTAAAGTGGCAAGATGGGTTTTGCAGCTTATATAATAACAGGATTTCCCAAATCCCCATTAATTTCCCCAAATCCCATTAATTTCCCCCAAAATTCCAGGATTTTTGCCCCGAAATAACCCAAATTTCCCCAAATTTGGGATTTTCCCGCAGCTGTTTGTGGAATTGGTTGTGAAGAACGCCTTGTGTTCCCCTTGGCCCCTGTGCAGAGCTTCCTGTTCTGGCCGTGCCTCGATGACTTCGTCCTCTCCTCACCCTATTTCAGACCCTGAAACCCAAAGTCCTGATCCCAAAAAACTCAAATCCTGACTGACAGATCCCAAAAACCCCAAATTCCTGAAACAGATCCCCCCAAAAAACCCAAATCCTGACTGACAGCCCCAAAAAACCCAAAATCCTGATAAAACCCCCCAAAACCCCAAATTCCTGATTAAAACCCCCAAAACCCCAAATACCTGATAAAATTCTCAAATTCCTGACACAGACCCCAACAATCCCAAATCCTGACTGACAGACCCCAAAACCCCCTAAATTCCTGATAAAATCCCCAAATCCCAATTGACAGGCCCAAAACCCCAAATCCTGACTGACAGACCTCAAATTCCTGAGACATACCCCAAAAACCCCAAATTCCTGAGACATACCCCCAAAAAACCTGAATTCCTGAGACCCCCAAATCCTGTCTGACAGCCCCAAAACCCCAGATTTGTGATTAAAACCCCCAGAACCCCAAATACGTGATAAAAATCCCAAATTACTGATACAGACCCCAACAATCCCAAATTCTGACTGACAGACCCTAAAACTCCCAAAGTCCTGATAAAAACCCCCAAAACCCCAAATCCTAACTGACAGCCCCAAAACCCTGAATCCTGACTGACAGACCTTAAAACCCCCAAATTCCCGATGAAAACCTCCAAAACCCCAAAATCCTGACTGACGGCCCCAAAAATCCCCAAAACCTGGACTGAGACCCCAAAATCCAGACTGACCCCGTAAAAATCACAGAAAGTCTGAACTGAGACCACAAAATTCCCCAAAATCCTGGACTGAGATGCCAAAATCCAAACTGAGACCCCAAAGATCCCCCAAATCCAAACTGAGACCCTAAAAATCCTTCAAATTCCTGATTCCCACTGTGGTCATCAGTAAAATCACCACAATGTCTCCACCAACCAGGAAGAAGGAAAACAGAAGCATTCCTAGGTGCCATAGGCTTTTGGAGAATGCACATCCCTGAGTACAGCCAGACTGTGAGCCCTCTCTTAAAGTCCACCATGTAGATGCCCATGTCCCCAAGAGTCGGGCCAATGAAGAACATCGACAAAACGAGCAGGAAGATCAGGCTGCACAGATAGAGGTGTCAAAGACAGATTGGAAACACAAGGGAGAATTGTTCCTGGCTCGATGGGCTCACGATGCCTCAGGTCACCAGGGTAGAGACGCCACCTATAAGTGGGCACGAGACCGAGGGGTGGATCTAACCATGGACAACATCTCTCAGGTTATCCATGACTGTGAGATGTGTGCTGCCATCAAGCAGGTCAAGCGGGTGAAGCCCCTCTGGTATGGGGGGCGGTGGTAAAAATATAAGTACGGAGAGGCCTGGCAGATTGTCTATATCACACTGCCTCAGACCCGCCAAGGCAAGCGCTACGTGCTGACCATGGTGGAAGCCACCACCGGATGGTTGGAGACCTATCATGTGCCTCACGCCACTGCTTGGAACACTGTCCTAGGCCTGGAAAAGCAAGTCCTCTGGAGGCATGGTACCCCTGAGAGAATTGAGTCAGACAATGGGACCCATTTCCAGAATGGCCTTATCAACACCTGGGCATTGAATGGATATATCATATCCCTTACCAGCTGCTGGGAAAGTTGAACGGTGCAATGGCCTACTCAAGGCTACCCTGAAGGCACTTGGCAGGGGAACCTTCAAAAATTGGGAAAAAAACTTAGCAAAGGCCACCTGGACGGTCAACACCTGAGGGTCCATCAATTGAGCTGGTCCTGCCCAGCTGAACCCTTGCACACAGTGGATGGAAAAATGTTGCTGTGGTACACATGAAAAGTATTTTAGGAAAGACTGTTTGGATTAGTCCCACCTCGGGAAAAAGACAAACCCATCCATGGGATTCTCTTTGCTCAAGGACCTGGTCACACTTGGTGGGTAATGCAGAAAGATGGAGAAACCCATTATGTACTGCAGGGAAACCTAATCTAAACTGAGAGCTGTGTGTAAGGTTTCACTAAGCAGATTGTAAAAGAATAAGGGTAGATAATGTCTTACATTGCAATACAGGATGTGACCAAAAGTATGTCTTCTATCACCACCTATTGAAACCAGGTGAGGCAGTCATCTTTATCTTTTCCACAGCCCAACCTTCCTCCAGGAAGATTCCATCTGCTAATGGGCCATTGAGTCCCACTGCATGACTGATAAAATTAAATCATCCCACTGGGAGATGCTTCAGCCAGGGAGAAAGAGCCAAGCCTTTCCTACATAGATAAAAACTGAGATTTGGAACATCAGGGCAGCCTATTTGCAACTGGATTCCAGAGGAAAATTAGACCTTTCCACATCATCACAGGACGCTCAGAGGAAAATTGCAGGAAAACTGACCCTTCCACAGAATCACTGCTTTAACAGAACTACATCTGTCACACCATGAGGACTGAAACCACCATTTAATCGGACTGCTGGCAACACCCTGAATGATGGGGTGTCAGGTTGTATTCTGACCCTGTCTGCATTTTGGGTTCGGTCTTTGTAATACTGTATTTGTATTTTAATTTTCCTAGTAAAGAATTGTTATTGCTAATTCCCATATCTTTGCCAGAGAGCACATCAATTTCAAAATTATAATAATTTATAAAGAGAGAGGCAGTTTAAACTCTCCATTTCAGAGAGAGGCTCCTACCTTTCTTAGCAGACACCCTGTCCTCCAAACCAAGACAATGACACCTTGCTGAGTGCAGCTCATTCAGCAGGTGAGCAAGGGGATGCAGGTGGCAGCCAGGCCTCCTGATCCAGAAACAGCTACAAAGGTCAGAGTGAGGGCACTGAGAATAATCCCAAACCAAAGAGGAACCAGGAAAGCGACTGAGCCAATGATAATGAAAGTTAGTAAAGACAATTATTCAGAAATGACAGAGGGTTTGAACAGAGTAAAATGAATGGCCTTGCAGACAGAGCAGGACTTGCAGAAAGGAAGTAACAAGACAAACCATCAGTTTCAGAAAATGTACTAATTCGACTGCTGCTCAGCCAAGACCCTGCCAATTCCAGAACTCCAGGAACGAGAAACACGTAACAGAGACGAATATTGGATGGCATAGAAACAAAAGGGTACATATTAAGAGGACATGCAGCAGGCGGATCGGGAAGTCTGAACTTCTAGCACCTCAGTCAGTGGGAAACGAGGAGATGAAGCCGAAATGAGGATAAAAAGCAGGCTGCGCTTTAGAGACCGCATGGCGTCTCCCTTTGTTCTTGAATAAAGTCACTTTTACAGGACTCCTGTGTTTCCTTTGGGCACACAAACGTCTGGCGACGTGAATTTTCCCGCACAGCCCTGGTCACAGCGCAGCCACCTCTGTGCTACCCACAGCAACCGGGATGAGCCAGCGCTGCTCCGGCAGCAGCTCCTGCCGAGGTCCCAGCGGGAAGGAGACCGCGGGCAGCCGCTCCCGAAGCCTGAAGCCAAGGGGGAACATGGGCCGGGCACAGCACAACGAACCCGCCAGAGCCCTCTGCCGCCCCCACCGCCCGCAGCAAGCCCAGAGCCCCTGCAGAACCGAGAGTGGCTCCCAACTGCGCTGGGGCAGCCTCCGAGCTCCGCCGCCACCTCACCGGGCTCCGGCCACTGCTGCTGCTCGCAACCCGGCACAGACGCTCCAATAATGGCGGCTTTGCTGCCCCAGTGTTGCTCTGAGGGCGGCACTGGGGCCGGGCTTAATCCGGCTTTGCCCAGTCAGGGCGCACAATCAGCCAATCGCAGTGAGGGGCAGGCTCTGCACACGGCACAGCTCCCCTCCCTTTCCCCGAGCTCTCCTATTTCTTGGAAGCCTCGCCTGAGGAGCGGCTCCCGCGCTGGGCCCGGCCCGGGCATCAGGCCGAGGAACTGCTGCTGCCCTGAACCGCCGGGAGCTCGGGGTGAGCAGGAGCTGAGGGCGGTGCGAGCTGGGAGTGAGTCCGGGATGGAGCCGGGACCCACGTGGGCCCCAGCAGGAGCCCGAGCCGGGCAAGGAATGTTTGAGAGAGGCCCCGGGGCTGTGCAGGAAAATTCACGTGGCCAGAGGTTTCTGTGCCCAAAAGAGACAGAGGAGTCCTGTAACAGTGACTTTTTTCATGAACAAAGGGAGAGGCCATGCGGCATTTGCCATGCAGTCTCTCTAAAACGCAGCCTCCTTTTAATCCTTGTTTTCCCGGCCGCATCTCCCTCTCCCTTTCCCCACTGGCTGAGGAACTTGGAAGGTTCAGACTTCCCGATCCACCTGCTGCATGTCCTTAATATGCATCCCTCCTTTTGTATAACATCTGATATTCCCGGCTCTGTTAAGTGTTTCTCCTTCTCGAAGTTCAGGAATTGAGCAGGATCTTAGCTAAGTAGCAGTCCGTGTTAATTAATAACATTTTCTGAGGAAACTGAAGATTTCTGCCACTTCTTTCTCATGTACAAGTCCCTGGCCCTATCTCCAAGCAGATTCACTCATTGATTCTGTTTTTTCTTCCTGGTCTTGTCTGGTTTTGGGATTATTCTCAGTGCCCTCACTGCCTCTCCTTTTGTAGCCGATTCTGGATCAGGAGGCCTGGCTGCCACCTGCATCCTCTTGCTCACCTGCTGAATGAGCTGCACTCAGCAAGGTGTCATGCATGGGAAAAAATTGAGAGTTGCTGCAGCACATCAGAGGAGAAGCAGCATTCGTTTAAACCATGATCTGCCAGTGAACCACGAAAATGTGTCCCATTCCCATTCTTTCCCTGTTTGGACTGGTACATTATCTACTTCCTTGTTTCCTGTGTTATCTGCTTTACCACTTTTCAGTTATCATCTATTTGCAAACTGCAGTTTGAGTCATTTAATTTTCACAAACTCTTCCTCCTTTTGTTAGTAGGTAATCTGATCCCATCCTATGGTGAAATGTCTCTTTCTTCATTTCCCTGGATTGGTCGGCAGGAAGGTCAGGAGCTGGAGGTGGCCAATTGTTATTTCGAGGACTGATAGTATATTCATTAGTACATAATAATAATAGCTGTAATAATAATAACAACAACTACAACAACAATAATAATAGTTGAGTATTAATAATAATAGTAATAATGATAATAATATTTAGTTTTTAATCTAATTATGTTACTCGAAATATTGATGGATTTTCTTTCTCCTCATATGAATCCATTAAGGCTTCCAGGGGCTGGTCCAGGGATTTTTAGGGTTTGTTCTGCTGTCTCTTCATCTTTTCCCCATTTTTGAGCACTCCCTCCAGCCAGGGCTGCATCAATTGACCACTGTTCTCTAATTAAATCATCAAATATTTGTATTCTCTGGACTAGCAAAAACACTCCAGTGCTCTAATACACCCTATATAACCTAGACAGTGACAGCACATGTTGGAGTGGGGAGTGGGATGATTCCCCCCCACTTTTTTTAGTAAAGTTTTCACAACATTCTCCATTTGCTGTTTCCCTTTGCGGCTTAACCAATTTCTGTTGCAGTCAGATATCCTCACTATGGGCTCTGCATTTAGCTGTGCAAATTCCATCTGTGCAAGCAGGCAGAGCTTGGGGTGAGGGACAGAGAGAATCTGCCCAATTCCTCCCCCAGGCAAGAATATCCTGGTACCTTGTCCACACTTTGCCCCAGCAGTGTTAATTTGCATTTCTAAAGCTCCTCTCCTGGCTGTCTGGAACCCCTGCTTCTCTTCCAGAGCAGCCAATGGATGACTCACATGTGGCAACTCCACAAACTGCCTTTTTTTTTTGTTTTTTTTTCATTTTTAAAATTTTTTTCTTTTTTCTTTCTTTTTTTCTTTTTTCTTTTTTCTTTTTTCTTTTTTTCTTTTTTCTTTTTTTCTTTTTTATTTTTTCTTTTTTCTTTTTTTTTTTTTTCTTTTTTCTCTTTTTCTTTTTTGTTTTTTTCTTTTTTCTTTTTTTTTCTTTTTTTCTTTGTTTTTTTTTCTTTTTTTTCTTTTTCTCTTTTTTTCTTTTTTTTTTCTTTTTTTTCTTTGTTTTTCTTTTTTTCTTTTTTTTTCTTTTTTTTCTTTTTAAGCAATATTAACTATTGATGCATTAAAGCATCACGTTTAAAGCCCTTCTGGTTTTGCAAAATCCATCCTAAAGGTGAACATCGAAAAACCCAAACAGAAATTTTGCCATCCCTAAGAGCCACGCACAAATATACACAAAAATTTTCCAATGCAATCATGTTCTTTCTACTTCTCCTCGGATAAAAAAATTGATTGTCACATCCCAGGCCCAAACCTAACTTGCAATACCAAAGTAGGATTATTCTCCACTAGGTGGAGAATTACCAGTGTAAGGAATTCCAAACACCAATTCCAAGGGAGATAATTGAATATCTGCCCTGGGTTTGGTTCTCATTCTTGCCAAAGCCAATGGCAAAAGCCGTAGCCGTGGCATTTTGGTTTCTATCACCAGCTTCTAAAGGAGTTTCTTTATTTCCCCATATGTTATTTTTACCTGACCTGACTTCTGGAGTTACCAGGGCTTGTGGAGGTCCCATTGTATTCCTAAAGCAGCCATAATCCCTGAAGGATCTTTGCTGTAAAATGAGTTCCCCATCTCAGTCTGTTTCTTCCACAATCCCTTATCTTGGAATTATTTGTTTTAGAAATAACGTAATAATCAGTCCAGTGATTGTTGAAGAGGTCAGAATTGCTTTTTCCACCCTGTTAGCTGCCATGCTGTCACCAGCAGATATTTGAGCCTTCCTGCTCAGGGCATTTCAGTGCCAGGCTCTTCCAAGCACACACAGCTCTGCTGGTTCAGCTGACCATGCAGGCGGTAACCTGGGCTTGCTCTAATTCCCTTTCCTTAATCAGAGAGTGTTTTCATGCATTATTCAAAATCAATGCATCCCAACTTGTAAATCAACATTTTTTCCTTCCCCAGGTGTCTGGTGTCCCATAATCCAAGAATGTGAAGGATTTCCTGATTATCTTTTATTTTCTACCATTCTCCAAGTTAGTTACATGAAAAGAAGTTTTTTACATCACCGTATTATAGTCCAAGAAAAACATTCTTTTCAGACTACTGTTTTTTAGTTTTGTTAAGAGGAAAACTAAAATAAAAACTATTCATACAGCAAAGTTTTCCAACATTATACATATAGTATTCATTTTAATTTTTGCAAAAAGCTAATAATATTATATGTACTCAAACACACATACAATTCAAATTTGTTTTCTGAGTCTGAAAGAGCCATGGCTGGGGCACCAATCATTTTGGTTTTATTTAATTTTCTGAAGTTTTGCCGTTTCTTGTGTCCGTACTACAATATTGAGTCTATCTGGGTGTAAAAAATCACACAGTGTTCTGGCTGGAACAGAGAATCCTCAGTCCAGGTCCTGCACTTCCCAATTAATCCTCAAAATGTTCCCAGCTCCATTTTATTGCTGGGTAACGTTACTTCTGAGATTCTCTGGTCCTTTTCTGGGTCAATACACTACAAACTTTCAGTCAATATATGTCCCAAATATTGAACCTTTTTCTCTTCTATTTGAGCTTTTTTTTTTCAAATACTCAAAGATGCTTTTTAGCATGAACATTCAGTCATTTCTCAGAGGCTTCTTTTACTTGGCTGAAGTACTTGAGAGGTACAGACTTCCCAATGCACCCACTGCTGCATTCTCCCTTAATATGCACCCCACTTTTGTATTGGTAGCATTATTGATGGCTTTGTCAGGTCATTGTTCTTCTTCTGGGAGTTCATGAATTCAGCAGGACCTTGGCTGAGAAGCAGTCTGTGTGGTCAGTGAATAACATTTTCTGAACCTTGATGGCTTCTCCTGTCACTTCCTTAGGTACACATCCCTGGCCCTATCTCCAAGCAGATTCCCAGCATCTGTTTGTAAAGACACTTTTCTGTTCTTCCTTCCATGGGGGTCCAGGCAGAGCCGCAGCTCCCAGTGTTCCCCATCTGGACTCCATCTGTCGCCCCCCTGGGCCCCAGCGCCCCCACGAGGGGAATTTGGGGAGGTGGGAGGGGGCAGTGCCAAGGCCGGGCCCCCCCGCGCTGTCGTGGCGGGAGCGGCTGCAGTGGGGACCGAGTGCGGGCGGGAGCGGCCGAGAGCCCAGCGCTGCCCCAGACCAAGCTGCCCCAGCTCCATCCCTGCCCCTGTGCTGGGATGCTGTGGGTTTGGGGGGAGGAGGGAGCCAGCAGTGGGTGCTGGGCCTGGGGGCAGCAGGAGAAGGGAAGGAGAAGCAAGGCTGAAGAACAAAATGGTCAAACGCTGCACGTGGGAGGAGAAGGTGGGATTGTGCAGGAGGAGGAGGAATCGTAGGAGGAAGAGGAGTGTGAGGAAACATGGGGACACAGGACGACTAGGAGGAGCAGAAACAGGAAGCAGTACAAGGTTCCACCCTTCTCTGTGTCTGCAGCTTCCTCCCCAGCCCCAGGAGCCTTGCACCCTCCTATATGCAGCAAGTGACCGGAGAAGGGGATCCATGATTTTCACGGGTGAATCTTGGGTTTTGTGAGCTTTATTAAGTTAAATGTTGGTGCTTTTTTTGTTTGCAGGGGCTAAATCTTTCTATTTTGGAGGAGGTTTTAACTGAATCTTGATTTTTGGAGACTTTCTGGTTTGTGTCTTGAAGCTTGGAGAAGTTTTGGTCTGAATCTTTTTGTTTTAAGTTTCTTACAGACACAAGATGCCAAATTACGCCTGAGCTGAACTTGAGCAGGGGGAACTCTCAGTCCATGGAACTCTCATTTTTTTTCCCCAACTGTGGAGAGTTAGGGATTTGCGAACGGAAGATATCGGGTTGTACAGACAGCCAGGGACCCCCTTCCCCCTGCTTGCGGTCAGACCCTTGCTTTGTACGTGGCTGCACCCGGCCGGATGTGAGCTAAAGGAAATGACGCTGACTGCCCACCATAAAAACCCTTGTGGCCTTTCAATAAACGCCATTTGCTGTTCACCATTTTGGTGACTAGGAGCATATTGACCGAGTGGCTCTGGGTTAGAGCTGCTGTGCCGGGCTGGAACCAGGTTGCCACGCAACAAGTGGTGTCAAAACCCGGAAACACGAGAAACCGCCTGGGATTTGGGGTTCGCTGGCACGAGAACTGGCGACTACACAGCTGGCCTTGTGCAGTGGGAGAGACGTCCCCGGACCAGCAGAGAGCATTGAGGCTGTCGCTAAGGTCGTAAGTCAAATCCACGCTCAATGGGGGATTGACTGTAAGCTTAAAGATTTCTCTCTCGCTGTGCCGAGACTTATAAAGATAGGGGCTATAGAGAGCCTGGTAGACATTCTCCATCCGGAGATATGGGATAAATGCACAAAAGCTCTGGCTGAGGACACCATGTCCTCCGGCTCAGGGAAAGCACTTAAAGCATGGGGCAGAGTTATCCAGGCTCTGCAAAATGCCCGGCAAGAACAGGAAACCTGAAGGGCTGCGCAGACTTGTTTATTAGCTACGCCACAGCTGGGGATCGGGGTGGCTACTCAGACTGCGGAGGGGTTTGAGTCGGCCGGACGCGCGGACCCCGGAGCCAACACCACGGCCCCCAAGCCAGGACTCACCAAAAGCGGAGGAGGGGGGGCATGTGCGGGCTTTGTGGCAGGGGCTAGCAGAGGAGGCGCGGAATGCTGCTATAATATCAGAAATCCAAGCCGCGGAGAAGACGGAAGCACCGCTTTATGCGTTTGAAAATGGCGCTAAAGCGCATGGTGGGGGTTGGAACAAAGACTCAGGGGGTGGGGAAGCAGAAGGCTCACTAATCAGCACAGACGCAGGCAAGCAGGGAGGAGGGGCGGCCCCCGGGACAGAGCATCAGACCAATCAGAGAGCTCATTTTAAAGCAAGTCCTTATAAGGCAAGAACCTCCCCCAGCAGGAAGGGGGGGAGCGCAGGGGGAGGGAACGGCCTGGCCCCCGGGAGGAGGGGCAGGGGCGGAGCCCAAGGAAAAGGCTTAGCAGCCCGGAAGTGTCCAGTCAGTCGACTTTCGGCACTGACACTGACTCCAACTCGGATAGCTGGCCGGAGGGGTGGTCAGATGCCAAATCGGATACCGGCTGGGGGTTTAACAAAAAACGTGCCGTGGCTTACAAGATCACTAGCCGCAACCCTCCGGTGTCAGTTAAGAGGATATCAAAAATTGAACCCCGTATACAAACTGGCAAAAAATAAAAATAGCTTGCGCCGGAGCGGGGCTAGGCCAGGCCGGGGTGGCGCTGCCGCCGCTGCCAGCGGGAGCTCGGTGGGGCGGTGCCTGGTGTGGACCGCCCGGCCCCACCGGCGGGGCAGCCGTGGGAGCGCGGTTTGGGCGACTCGGCCGCGGGCGGTTCTGGCAGCCCAGGGGCCGTGCCCTTCCCCAGCTCCTTGTCAGCATGGCTCGAACAAGCAGCGCTGCTGCTAGGGCAGCCAGATGGCCCCACTGCCGTCCCCTCGTCCTGCCTAGTCTCGCTGTGGTGCCCGCGGTGCTGCTGCCGCCACCGCCTGAGCAGCCTGCAGGGCGGTGCAGAAAGGCTGCTCCTCACGCAGGGGTCGTGGGCGCTGGGCACCCACTCCGAGAAAAAGCCGACAGAGACGCTAAACATGGCGCAGGGGGCCCGCAACGTCATCTACAGCCTGCACTTCACTGAGCAACCCGGCATCACCTGAGATGCTCGCACCCTCAAAACCAAAGCAGCAACAGTACCTCTGTGTCCTTCTGTTCCTAGGGTTAGTGGGTGGAGGACAGGCAGACACAAAGCATTACCCTCACCAGCCATTCAGGTGGGTTGTACGCCATCTCTCAAGTGAGAGGGCCATCAAAGAAATTGTCACAGCTGACACCCCATCTTTTGAGTTCAGGCTAAAAGACATTTTTCCCTCACATACGGAGTTCCCCAAATTTGAAGAGACAACATTGTTTCAGACCTATTGGTGTCCTGCTTCCAACCCAGGGAAGAGTTACTGTAATTACCCAGGGTATGGATATTGTGGATATTGGGTGTGTGAAACTATTGTGACAGGCAATAAATGGAAGCCACAACAGCCAGATAAGTTCCTGCAAATTAGCTGTATTCTCCACGGCTGTATGGAACCAAAATTTGGTATGGATGAGTATGCACTCATGTCCCAAGGCAGGAAGCAGCACACTTGTACCAGCTACATAATGACAATCCTACAGCTGACCAATGATGGCTGGGCCATGGGCAAAGTGTGGACAGCGTTTGTTCATCTTGCTTGCCCCATCTGGGTGAACATACAAATTATCAGGCTCCCACCTTCAATATACCAATCAGTCGGACACAATCCGGTTCTTGCAATAAGTAGACCCAAGAAGGAGATCACAGCCAACCATAACTCTAGCCACAAAACACAGATGCTAAAATCTACCTCCTCCCCAGCCGATCTCCTCGCAAACCCAACCCTCTCCAACCCATTCCTAAACGTGTTAAATGCTACCTTTCTATCGTTAAACCAATCCAACTCGAACCTCACAGAATCATGCTGGTTATGCTATGATGCACAACCCCCTTTTTACGAAGGTGTTGCCCTCTATCTCCCACTCATCTTTTCAAAGTCAAACAGTCCACGCCAATGCAGATGGGACACCCCTCGGAGAGGCATTACCCTAAGCCAGGTCACAGGCCAGGGCAAATGCTTCAGCAATGCAACCCTGGCAAAGCAAATGGGCAACGTCTGCCAGGAATTTGTCAGACTAAAGGGGGGGAAGTTCCAGTGGGTGATCCCAGCTGTGTCGGGAATGTGGGTCTGTCAACAGTTCGGGATAAGCCCATGTGTATACTCCTTGACAAATTCTATCACTCTACCGACTTTTGTGTCCAAGTTCTAATTGTCCCCAGAGTTCTGTATCACCAGGAAGAAGAAGTGTACTGCAAGCTCGAAGAACCTGACCGGCTCCACAAGCAAGAAGTGGTAATGGGCATCACCATCGCAATGCTCCTCAGTTTAGGAGCTACCGGCACTGCCACAGGCGTCTCGGCCCTAGCAGCACAACATCAAGGACTGGCTCAACTGCAGATGACAGTCGACAAGGACTTGCAAAGAATCGAGAAATCCATTCCTTCCCTAGAAAAATCCCTTTCCTCACTCTCAGAGGTCGTCCTCGAAAACAGGCGAGGACTGGACCTTCTGTTCATGCAGCAAGGAGGCCTGTGTGCCGCCTTGAAAGAGGAATGCTGCTTTTATGCGGACCACACCGGAGTCGTCAGAGACTCCATGGCCGAACTGAGAGACCGACTGAACCTGAGAAAAATGGACAGGGAAGCTCAACAGGGCTGGTTCGAATCGTGGTTCAACCGGTCCCCATGGCTCACCACCCGAATTTCTACCCTAATAGGCCCACTCACTATAATCTTACTAACACTAATCTTCGGGCCTTGCATAATTAACAAATTGGTGCTACTCGTTAAAAAGCGTTTAGAAACAGTTAACATTATGCTCGTCAAACACCGACAATTACTTTAAGGCATGCCTGTTACTAACATATTTACAATTTTATACTAACCTTACTAACCCACAAAATTTTATAACATCTACATGTTATAACGTGATATGATTTTTACTAATAATGAGGGAGGAGGGAAATGTGGAGAGTTAGGGGTTTGTGTACGGAAGATATCGGGTTGTACGGACAGCCAGGGACCCCCTTCCCCTCCCTTGTGGTCAGACCCTTGCCCTGTACCTGGCTTCACAGACAACTTGGTCCTTTTAAAGCACCAGGTAATCCACACAGGGGAATGGTTGTACGCCTTCTTGGAATGTGGGAAGAACTTAGGGTGGATGTCCTGCCTGAGAATACACCAGCACATCCACACTGTGGAGAGGCCCTCTGAGTGTCCTGAGTGTGGGAAGAGGTTTCAGATCAGCTCCGATCACCTCAGACATGAGCAGATTCACAAAGAGGAGAGGCCCTTCTGCTGCCTCAACTGCGGGAAGGGATTGAAGAAAACTCCACCCTCACTGTGTACCAGCACATCCACACTGGGGAGATGCCCTACGAGTGTCCTGAGTGTGGAAAGAGCTTCTCACACAGCTCAATTTTGACCCGACGCCAACAGAGGCACCACTAAATGAAGTCCTGTGAGTGCCCCGAGTGTGGGGGGAAGAGCTTCGTGCTCTGCTCCAGCTCCATCCCCCATGGGAGGATTGGTGTTGGATGATTCCCAGTGACCCCCGCTGGGCAGAGCCCTTGTGATCCCTGGTCCTGGTGATCCCTGCTGTGTGGGGAGGAAGGGTTTGGAGAGATTTCTTTTCTTTCTCCTTGTCCTGCTGTTATTTGGTTGGTAATAAATTCCCTCCCTGTGCCCAGGCTGGGTCTGTTGTTCATCTGCCAGTGCTTGGAGCGGGATCTCTCCTGTTCCTTCTCTCAACTCCCGGGCCTCTCCTCAGCCAATCAGGCAGTGCCCTGAAGAAGTTTCAGCCAATCAGGGAGAGCAGCTCTGATGACTCATCGGTTGCTGGGCAGATCCGCAGCGCCCAGTATTTCCCACCTGGACCCCACTCTCCCTGCGCAATCACGATCCCCCCGCGGGGTCCCTCCAGTCCCTCCCCTAGTAAACGCAACTGGGTCTAACTGCGAAGCTTTATTGGGAACAGTGGGAGCAGCTGGGCTAGGGCAGAGTGATAGCAGGGCTGGGGGGGACACACAACTCCCGCAAAATCTACACAGGACAGAGTGGGGGGTCCAGGCTTGACCCTAGGCCAGGCGAGGGCCTGCAGTCACTTGCGACTCAGGAGCTCTGTGGACAGATAAAAGGGGGTGACACTGAGCCAGGGGCCCCCAGCGGAAGCACACACGCTCCAGAGGAATGGGAACGCGACTCTCTGACATACCCCCCTCACCTGTTTGCACAGGTAGAAGCCGAGCCCCAGAACGAGGAAGATGAAGCCCAACACAGAGCCCCCCAATCTGCATCAGCACCTTGCTGTGGGCAGCATCTGGCAGCATCTCTGGGGGTCCACAGGGCTCAGGACCCCCCAAAACCTCTCATAGACATCCCAAGCCTTTCCAAACACCTTCCCAGTCACCCCCACCTGTTGGGAAGGAAATAGAAAAATCTTATGAATATGAGTGCCTAGCGAGAAGTTCTAAAACAATAGATGAAATAGAAATGTTAGCAGTTTTCGAGTTTGAGGCTGAAAAGAGCCATGAGAAGGTTTAAGGCCTCTTCCTTTGTTTAGTTGATGCCAAATGCCACAAATACCAAAAAACCAACAGACATCCTGTTCCAAGCATGGCAGGAAAAGTCTGAAGATAAGGGTTATAAATAAGAAAGCCATAAAACATGGTCATTTAGTGATTCTTATAGGTTGCACGCAAATATTAAGAAATTAGTATATTGTATTAGATTGGTTAATGGAAATTAGAATATTCATCATAGAAGAATACTTACTGTATAGTAAACGGAAAATCGCTCTCTTACCCCTCTTATATTCTCTTATGCCTCTTATCCTCTATTCTCTCTTATCCTCTTTATCTCCATGTTCTACTCTCTCTTACACTCTCTCTTACACCCACACCCTTAAAATAAACTGCAAACTTCAAGACCAGAATATAAAGAGCTCCTGAGTCTGTCCTGATGACTGTCTACCCGACTAAAAATCCCCACACCCACCTACTCAGAACTCTCCATAACCTGTTCCCAATCTCTTCCCAGCCTCCCCAGGACCCACCAAAGCCCCTCCTGTCCTTCTCATGATCCCCTAACCCCCTCCCAGTAGCCCCCCATTGCCTGAGGACTTCCAAACCTCTCCCAGTCCCTTCCCAGCCCCACCAGGATTCACCAAAACCCTCCCAATCTTCTTCACTGCACAACCAACCACATTCCAACCCCTGCTTTCCAATCATTGATCTTTTTCTATCCCTTTCAGGCCCAGTCAAATCCTTTCCAGTTACACCCATGTTGGCGGTTGAGTGTTTTTCTATTACTGTGTCAATTTAAAGAATTTTTCCCATTATCATGCCAATGGAGCTGGCCGGGTCACACCCAGGACCCTTGACCACACTACACAAAAGGGGTAGGTGGGAGCTGGGCTGGCGGAGGGGCTCTCGTGCTACCGGAGGGACTCGTGTTTCCAGTGAGCTCAGAGGAGGACGCCCCGTCTGCAGCCACACGGCCGAAGGCAGGAGAGCCACACCCTCTGCGATCACCTGCCCTGCATCCGCCCCGCTGCAGCCTCCTGCCTCTGCGGACACAGCTGATCACCCGGACACAGTGGTGAGCGAGGAGCTGCCCGCTGCAGCCGCTCCCACCCGAGACCGGCGTGGCCGCTGCCGCCCCTTCCCGCCTGCACTCCCGCCTCTCTGCAGCCACCGGGCTTTGTTTGTCTGGAGCACCAGGACCGAATGCAAAGAGAGTGTGCCCACAGCTAAAGAAAGGACTGGGACCGAGTTGTCTGTTCTGTGTTGTTGGTAGTTTTAACAACTGCTGTTTTTTCTGTTTGTAAGGTTAGATATATTAGTAAAGGAGCTGTTATTCCTACCCCCTTATCTCTGTCTCAGAGTCTTGGATTCAAACATTTATAATACTTGGGGGTGGGGGGATTGGATTAAGGTCTCTACTTCAAAGGAAAACTTCTGCCTTTATCGGCAGACACCTGTCCTTCAAACCAGGACAACCCAGCACCCTCAAACAGCCTCCCAGTGCCCACCAGGACCTACAGAACCCCATCCCACCCTCCCCACCGTCCTTCCAACTCCTTCTCAGCCTTTGTAGGCCTTCAAACCTCTAGTCCCAGTTTAAACAAGGCTATCTCAAATTCCCTCCCAGTTACTTCCAGCACACCCCAATCCCTCTCCCACCCCTATCACTGCCTCCCCACTCCCCCCACACTGTGGGGTCCAGGCTTTGCCCCAGTGCCCCCTCAGAGGGGGCTCCAGGCTGACGTGCTCCCTCTGGCAGCTGGAGGTGACCCCACACTTGGGAAGGGGTTCCAGCAGCACCAGGAGCTGGTAGAAATGCAGTTTCCATTGGGGACCAGGTCAGTGGCCATCACATGCCCTGAGAGCTCTTGCTGGCCCTGGAACTACCTCAGCTGGATCTGGGCAGGGTAGAAATCCATCACGGAGCAGAGCAGGCAGCTGCTGCTCGACTGGGAGCTCGAGGGCCACAGTGAGATGGACACACTGGAGGGCACTGGGAGAGAGTGGGGACACACTGGGATCAGCTAGGGGGAACTGGGAGAGGTGGGAATGGGCTGGTGTGCCACTGAGAGGGACTGGGAAAGAAATTGGAGGGAGTGGGGGAGTGAGTGGAGTGGATTGGGGCAATGGCCGAGAGAGTGAAGGTCTGGGATTAGAACTAGAAGAACTGGGAGTGCACAGAGAATGGAATTGCTGTGGACAGAGAGGAATTGGGAGGGACTCTGCTGACATTGGGGGGACTGTGAGGATAGTGGCAGGCCCTGGGGAGGTGCCAAGAGAGACTGGGATGGTCTGGGAGAGCCACAGGAGTCACTTTGGCTCAGAGAACAGGAGGCCCCGGCGATGGGCACAAGAAGGGCTGACGTGTCTCAAGTGATTCCCAGGGAGGTTTTGAGAGACTCCAGGGTCATTCCCAGGGCAGGACCGAGAGGACGCGCTCTGCTCCATGTCAGCTCTGCGCTCCACGAGGAACGGCTGGACAACTCGTAGTTGTGCCGGCAGTGCCTGTCCACTGCAGCCCGTCTGTGCTCCATCTATTCCACGTTGTTGTTCCAGTACCTGACAACCTTGTCCCCAAAGGAGGTGTCCCCACGTACAGCCCCACGTCGCAGTCAAGGTGCAGGAACTGCTCTCGGTTGGAGATGTTCCTCTCCACTGACTTCATGCAGTTGGTGCTGTTAATGAAGTGTAGGAATTAAATGCACTGAGGATCTCATGAGGGTCACCAACTCCAGCCAAATCCAGCCCTGTACTCCTTGAGGTTGTATGCACTCTGGGAAGAGTTCAGCTATGGGTCAGATTGCCAGAGAGTGGGTTGGTGGTCACCTTGGTGTGAGGCAGTGATTGGCTGGGGAGATGCATGGGCACCACATGATCAGAGTGGGTAAAGGGACACCTGAATAGCTATACCACAGTGACAGGCAGCCAATGTGTGCTTGCTTCAGTAAAGTTTCGGTTAAGTTTGTGTTAAGTTTTGAGTATAAAAAGGCTTGTTTGGTTACAATAAATGGTCTTCCTTGGAGCAAGTAAGCAAATTTGTGTGTCTTTGTTCCTTATTGCAACATGTGACCATGTAATGGCCATGACGATGACTCAGCTATGATCCTGACATGACCATGATATGATTGCAGCCGTGAGTTGACCATGAAGTGACCATGACCACCATCATGACACCATCATGATCACGAGATGACCATGATATTATTGTGGCCATAAGTTGATCATGAGATGATCATGAAATGAGCATGACCATTTGATGGCCATAACTGTGACCATGCCCGTGAGATGACTGTGACCATGAGAGGACTGTGACCATGGGATGACAATGACACAGCCAGGTGGTGATCAAGATCATGAGCTGACCATGAGATGAACATGACACAACCATGAGCATGAGATGATTGTGATCAGAAGATGACTATGAACATGAAATGATGGTGCTCAGGAAATGACCGTGACCATGACCGTGACCGTGACCATGACCATGACCTGACCACAAGGTGATCATGACCATTTCGTGACTGTGAACATTTAATGACCATGACACAGCCGTGAGGTGACCATGACTCAGCCAGAGCCATGGGGTCAAAAAGACCATGGCCATGATATGACAAGGACCATGAGATGGCCATAACAATGAGACAACCATGATCATGAGATGACTGTGACCAAGAGATGACCATGAGATGACCACAACATAACCACGGCCATGAGACCATTGTGACCATAAGGTAATTCTGAGATGACTGTATGGTGACCATGACTGTGAGAAAACCACACCATGACCATGAGAGGATCAAGACCATGACATGATAGTGACCATGGCCATGAGATGGCCACAAGATGATCATGAGATGACCATGACCATGATATAAACTTGACAGAACTGTGACAGTGACCGTGACCATGGGATGATAGTGATCAGGAAATTACCATGAGCATGGAATGGCCGTGGGATGACTGTGACCATGAGATGACCATGATCATGAGATGATCAGGAACCACTGGATGACCATTACAATGATATAACCATGACTCTGAGGTGACCATGAGCATGAGATAATTGTGACCAAGAGATGACCATGAGATGACCACAACACACCATGGCCATGTGTGATCAGGATCATGAGGTGACTGTGAAATAGCCATTACAGTGAGATGACTGTGAGCATAAGATGACCAAAACAGAACCAAGACCATGACATGACCATGGCTGTGAGACAATTATGACCACGAGGTGACTGTGAGATGGCCATGACCATGAGACAATGGTGATCAGGAAATGAATGTGACCATGAGATGACCATGACCATGACACAACCACGGCCATGAGATGACTGTGATATGATTGTGGCCATGAGTTGACCAAGAGATGATTATGAGATGACAATGACCATGACATGATTGTGATGATGAGGTTACCATGAGCATGAGATGACCATGAGCATGCAATGACCCTGACACGGCCATGGTCATGAGATGACTGTGGGAATACAACTAGAGAGCAGGACTGTGAGCACTGCTCAGCTATGTCACAACCGACATAGATGTGTTAGCCATAGTAGGCCGCAAGCCTTGGCAAGAGTAGGCCACAAGCCTTGGCAAGAGTGAGCGGGATTTTGAAGAAGGAATGTAAGAGATAAGAAAGTGCTTGGTACGGGGTATGTACCTGGTTAGCTTAAACGAGGCATAGATTGAGCAATGATATTTAGTTATATAATTTAGTAACGCTAATATGTTTGGTGCGCTATTTTTAGTAATAGGTAAAAAAGTATATAAACTTTGCTTTGTGGATCAATAAATGGCTTCATGACATATTGTGAAGACCCCATCTCTTCATTACCACCGTCGTCAGATGACCATTACAATGAGATGACCATGAATGTGAGATTACTGTGACCAAGAGATGACCATAAGATGACTATGCTCATGAGACCATTGTGACCATGAGATGGCCACGAGGTGACCATGATGCGATTGTGACCATGAGAGGACCATAACAATGAGATGACTGAGAGGATGAGATGATGACTATCAGGAAATGACCCATCACCATGCAGTGGCCATGAGATATCTGTGATCATGAGATAACCATGACCATGACCCAAATACAGCCAAGAGATGACCATGATAAGATTGTGGAAAATGAGTTGAACATGAGATGATCATAAAATAACCATGACCATGGGATTACCATTACAATGAGATGACCTTGACTGTGAGACCATGAGAATGAGATTATTGTGACCAAGAGATGACCATGAGATGATCACAGCACACCATGGCCATGTGTGATCATGATCGTGAGGTGACTGTGAGATGACCATTACACTGAGATATCCATGAGCATAAGATGATGGTTATCAAGAAATGACCATGACCCTGAGATGGCCATGAGATGAGATGATCAAGACCATGAGAAGACCGTGAGGTGATCATGAGATGATCATGACCATGACACAACCATGATCATAAGATGACAATTACAGTGAGATAACCATGAATGTGATCATGACAAAACCATGACCAAGAGATGGCCATTAGCACGAGATGATTGTTACCAAGACATGACCACAATACAACCATGGCCATGTGGTGATCTAGGGCATGAGAATGATGCCTTAAGTTTTAGCTGTTATGTTTTCCAGTTTCTGTACTGCGTTAGTTTATAACTCTGAACTTCATAAAAAGTGTTAGCAAGTTCTCCTCGCAGTTTAGTTAGACAAAACAATCCTTTTCCAGCCCAAGAACCAAGGACATTGTTGCAGCTTCAGGCCCAAAAAATACAAACAATAGCAAATTGAGGAGAGCAATCTGGGAGGATGGGTGCAGCCAACAGCACAGCCCTTAGAGGTGGAGCCGGGGGGCAGAGCCTTCTACCAAGAGGATGGAGAGGGAACTTCCCATGGAGGGAGTGGTGCTTCTACTAGTCTCAGGGTTGTGAGTTTCCATTGCAACACCTCACCCACAGAGCTGCCTCAGGATATGATGGCATTGAAGCGAGATGCAACCAGCCCGGCTCCCACAGTACTGTAAGTCATGCTGGATGATTTCTAATATCGAGGTTGGTCAAAGCAGATCTACCACAGCAGATTCAACAGTCAGACAGCTGTTGGTCAGATAGCTCTGCCGAAGAGGAAGATGAGTCCACAGCTGCCCTGAGCAGGCAAAAGAAGGGAAAGATAGTCAGAAAGGCCATAAAAGAACACAGCCCTACAGCAAAACGTACTAGGTCAAAAAAAGAAAAAGGAAAAGAAGTGGTTCTGCCAGCCCCTTTATGACAGTCGGCAACCAGGGGCCAATTTATGTAAAGGTTCCATACTCCCTTCTTGAGTTAGAACAATGGAAAACTACTGTGGGGAAATATAAGGGAAACCCAGATAAGGAGTCAAAATTAGTAGAAAGGGCAATTAACATACAAAACCCTGGCTGGGCTGATTTGATCTCTATATGTGACAGATTACTTGATCCCAATGAGAGATGAATGGTTAATAAAGCTTTTACAACCTCAGTAGAGGCAAGAATAGCAAAAATAGAAAATGGGTTGACCCAAGGCACCATTACAGAGGTATTCCTGCTAGAAAATCCGGGATGGGACGCTAATTTACCAGAACATATGACAAAGTTAAAACAATACCAAAATCTTGTGGTATATTGTTACGGTGAAGGTCGTTTTTCAGAGACATACAAATGACACAAACTCTCAGAGATCCTTGTTATAACAACCCCAGTTTATTCTTCCAGCCTCCTTTTAGGAGGTTTAAAACTCCTGGGTCTAGATAGTTGATTGGTCTGGGTGTCAGCACTGCCCAGCTCCCCGGCCAATGATACATCTGCATTTGGGGCTCAATGAGATTGGCTGAGGGTCTCTGAGTAGCTTTAAATCCAACCAATCTTTGCAGGGATTGTTTACTTCTAGGATGGTTGAGTTTTGGGGGACAGCTTCAGACTAGCTGCCTGTGACAATATATGGGTTAAAACACGGTGTCAGTAAAGCTCTGAATTGGTCCAAGCTTTACAAAGTACAGTAAAATTGTGATGAATCACCCAGTGATTTTTTTAAATAGGTGAAGTGAAACTGACATCAAATCTACAGATCTAGATCCCAAATAATTCGAAGGGAAAGCACATCTAGTTCTCTTGTTTATGGGTCAAGCTATGAATGATGTAAGAAGAAAGCTACAAAAGATCGAGGGAGTTTGAGATATAGATAAATTACTAGAAGTGGCCTGGAAGGTATTTAGGGGCCCATATGCAAGAGTTAGACCTCAACCCAGCAAGAAGGCAACTCATGAAAAGTCACTGAAGAAAATTTCTTCTCCTATGGAAAAAGATAAGTATGCCTATTGTAAAAAATGGGGACATTGTAAGAAGCACTGTCCCGCATTAAAACAAATATTCCCAGTTCCTACACTCCCGGTAGTACAAAGCTCAACCTCAGAATAATGGGGACCAAAGGCTTCTCCCCTTGGTTAGAGCTAAGCTGGGGAAAGATGACATTTTGGTAGATACTGGAGCAGCATATTCTGTGTTAAATACCTTAGAAGGGAAACTGATTCAAGATACTTTACATTTTGTTGGGGTGACCGGGGTAAGCAAAACACAGCCTTTCTTCCAACCTCTAGAATTCAAACTGGAGAACTACTGGGTAACCCATCAATTCCTCTATATGCCTAACTCCCTTAAGCCATTGCTGGGGAGGGACTTGCTAGAAAAATTAGAAGCAGAAATTAAATTTAAGAAGGGAAAGAGTGTTCAAGTTGTAATATCTGAACCTAAATTTGTCCAAGTTGTTGCATTTTTTTTTACAGGAAATACCCACTGAAGTTGAAAATGCAGTAAAACCAATAGTGTGGGCCAGTGATATCCCAGCAAGATCCAAATAGACAGAACCGGTGAGTATTGCACTCAAACCAGGAGCCACACTGGTAAGGCAAAAAACAGTACCCTTGGAAATTAGAGGACTGTAAGGGATTGGTATCTTTAATTGAAAAATTACTTCAACGCGAGTTACTAGTGCAATGTGAATCCAGATGCAAGATCCCCATATTAGCTGTTAAAAAACAGCTAATAAGATAATAATTATCAATTAGTACCAGATTTAATAACAACTAACAAAATTACGGAGGACTTATACCCAGGGGTAGACAATTCCTACACCCTTTTGACCACACTGAGGGATGAATTAGGGTGGTTTACTGTTGTAGACCTGAAGGACGCCTTTTTCTGCATTCCTGTGCACAAAAATAGCCAAGGGCTTTTTTACTTTTGAGTGGGAAAATTCCTGAGACAGGGACGAAAAATAAACTTACTTGGACAGTTTTACCCTGAGGTTTCAAGAATAGACCAACAATATTTGGAAAGCAGCTAGCAAAACAATTAGAAGAGTGGAAAAGAGAAGAAACAGAAGGAGTTATTCAATATGTGGATGACATCCTGATTGCAGTTAGAACCAGAGATGACTGCATATGATTTACCCTAAGTTTATTAAACTTCTTGGGACTGAGTGGGTACAGAGTTTCAAAAGACAAAGCACAGATTGCCAAAGAAGCTGTACTTTACTTGGGGCTTGAGATCTTCCATGGACACAGACAGCTCAGCAATGAATGGAAAGAAGCCTTCTGTCAACTCCCAGACCCCCATACTATGAGAAAGATGCAAGCTTTCCTGGGAATGGTAGGTTGGTGTCATTTGTGGATAGCAAATTATGGACTGCTGATACAAGCCCTCTATGGAGCATTAAAAGCAGTCAAAAAGGGAATTATCATATGGACTGAAAACACTAGAACAATGTTAAGTGGTCAGTGCTGAGCCTGAGACGTAGACACAAGCACTCCCTCTTTCATGTGACAAAAAGAACTTTATTGTTCTGTACTGCTCCTTAAATAACCTCCTTAATGTTCTTCAGCAAGCACTTATGATTGGTTCAAAGTTCAGGCTGCCCAGTCTTTTTGACCAATAGCCTCCGCAGCCCAGGCAGGAGTCCATAGATCCAAATCCATGTCTGTTTCCAAATTTGTCCTATCACTATTCCTGAAGGACTGTCTGTCCCACCAGGCTGCTTCTCCATATATGTCTAAGTCAGTTGCCCAGTAAAAAACCAGCTTGTACTGTGACAATTCCTCATTCCTTTTTTATTAATTTGAAGAAAAATTTCAAAATGCAAATATACAGCATGTTCTCCTGTTATCTTACCTGCAAGGATCCTTTTGCATGCAAGTTGACATTGTCAGCATAAATTCAATTTGAATGGGTCTTTTACCTAACTTAATAAATTTGGTTTCTTAGATGGTGATAGGTTCCATGCACCTGAAGCTACAGTGCTTATGTTCAGGAGCAGTTGGGTATTTAGTTACATTCTGGTTTCACATATCACAATTTAACTGCTCAACAACAGAATTAAAACTTAACTTAATAAAACATTTAGCTTCAGAACTGTGCAAAATTCCAATTTAACAAAGCAATTTGTAAACAATAAAATATTTTGTAAATAAACAACTCTTTCAATGTCCTATACCCTGTGAGGTAGGTACAATTTCTGTTATTCATGTTACAGGCTCAATTGCTTAGTAACTGTAACGTTACAATTCAACGTTAAACATGAACTATTCAGTTCAAAACCATTAACATTTTAAAAACAAAAGACCATTTAACTTAAAATATTTCAAATAAGAGCATACATATTTCCTTTATTCCTTACTCCTCTTTCTTTGTTTTATTTAAAAAAAAATAAGCCATTTAACTTAAAACTGTTTCAATTAAGAACACATGTTACCTTTTCTCCTTTCTCTCCCTTTCTTTGTTTTTAGAAATTAGAACAGGAACAAAACATGCACTTTTGAATTACCTTAATTTGGTGAGAATTATAGCTGCTGATATATTACAATCCAATTTTAGTGTTTAATACTGTTGAGGAGTTTTCCTTTAAATGATAACTTAGGAGAATCTTCTCCAGATAAGATTCTTCATGTTTATCCCAAAGGAAAAGGTTTTAGCTTTTGCAAGGCTAAATCAGCTAGTCATAATTACTTGTTTTCATTTTTAACTCAGAAATATCTGGATTTTATCATTTTCTCTCCTTGTCAGTCAGATTTCAATCTGGCCACAATTGAAACAGACTTAGAAGGCTTTGATGGTAAACATTTCCTTTTCCTTAGTTACAATCTCAACCTGGCCAGGATTGAGACTTTAGACTAGGCAAAATTTTCTATTATATTTTAAAACAAACCTTTACTAAATTTTGAATACTGTAAGCAAAAGTGATAAGAGGTAGGTATTTTAGAAAACTTTGCAATTGTAATTTGTCAATGAAATATTTTTTACTAAACTAATCCACATAGATTTGATTTGCTGAACTTATAATATCAGAGTAAGCAAGATCTTCAAACTGTTCTGGATGGCTGATTGAGTATGATGCTAGTGCAATGTATATGAGTAAAATTTACAATCATTCTACTGTGAACTTCAACACACACTTAAGAAATTTTAGATTATATTTGCAACATTGATAAAACACCTTTTCAGCAACTGTAAAAAAACTAATTTGTGCAACCTCAGTACCTATAAATGACAGCAGTAAGTATTGTACTACAGATTTTATGACATGTTTAACAAACTGCATCCCATATTTGCAGTACTGGCATGGTATCTTCACTGCAACTCCCTAAAAAAAAAAACCCCAAAACAGGTTAACAAGGCAAATGTTAATTTAGTAAAGTTTGCAAAATATACAGGCTTTGGCAAAGTTAAATTAGAGGTGGGTAAAATAGATGTTGAACTCTTCTGAAGGTGAATGCTGGTTACATCACCTTGGTTGGTGTTGTTATGTTTTTTAAATTTTATTTTCACTGTCTTAAGACATGAGACAAGCAACATGTTTTTACATTTGTTGAGAAGATGGTTTGTCCTCTGTTGCTGTGTTCTAGATTTTCTATGTGTCCAGTGGCATCTTTTCCGGTCAACTTGTTTGTTACTGCCTCTACGAAGCTTTACTTTGGTAATTCTTTTCTTGCTATTCTTCGCTCAGTGAGCATTTTGCAGGGATTTTTTTCCCACACTCTAATTTCTTGTTCTGATGCTAGTGTAGGTGTTTGGGTCCCACCCCCTACCCGGGATGGTGGCTTTTCGTGTGATTGCAGCTGTTTGAAAATGCTACATGGTTGCAGACATTCCCCTTTTATATCTATGTGTTTCTCCCTCCCATAGCTTAGCGGAAGGTTAGTATGCAGGTGTTTATTTTTTGGGGAGAGATTTCCCTCTTCCCACGGACGCTGTGTGTTAATTAAACTAGGGACTTAAAAATCTCCTCCTGCTATCCTTAAAACTTACAATTTTCAGTTGGAGATGTAGATAGGCTTTGAGGTGTGGTCAAAGGCTTCGTTTCGGAGATCACAGAGGGATTGGAGCTGTTATTTGAAGCAGAAGTTGAGTTCGGAGCTTTGGTGGGTTTCTCGAGGTGTCCAAAGGCGCTCCTTGTATGAGGTCATCGGGGATTCCCCTCTCCGGGCAGTGGTTGGCAGGGGTTTCTATGGTGACTGGAGGTGGAGGCAGCCTTGCTTGCTGGGGTGAAGTCATACCCTCCAAAGGCTGGACTGGGGTAGGGACTCTGCCCCCGGGAGGCTGGACATAATCAGGGGTACCACCCACCAAGGCTGCATCGAAGCAGGGGGTACCTCCCACTAAGGCCTGGTTGCAGAAAAAGACACACCCCACCAGGGCTGGGCTTGGGGTGAAGCCATGGCCCACCAGGGCTGGACTGGTGGTGGACCCATGCCCCATGACGGAGGCTGGGTTTCTTTTTTCCCACCTGTGGCCACGAGGTCGCTGCCATCTTGGGATTTTTCCTGGGTTTTTTCTTCTCCTGCCTTGTGGTCGCTACCATCTTGGGGTTTTCCTCGGGCCCCTGTGTTGGGGACATAATATCAAAATCATATGAAAGCCTAGCAAGTAGTTCTGGAACAATAGATGAAATAGAGATGTTAGCAGAATTTGACATAGACACTGAAAATAGTTATGTTAAGGTTTGAGTTCTCTTCCTTTGTTTAGATAATACCAAATGCCACAAATACCAAAGAACCAACAGACATCCTGCTTTATGCCTGCCAGGAAAGCTCTCAAGATAAGGGTTACAGATAAGAAAGCCATAAAACATGGTAATCTAGGGAATCTTATAGGTTGCATGCAAATATTAGGAAATTAGTATGTTGTATTAGATTGGTTATTGAAAATTGTAATATTCATTATCGAAAAATACTTATTGTGTTGTAAAACGGAAAATCGCTCTCTCTCTTCTCTTATTTCTCTTCTTCTTTTGCCTCTTGTCTCTCTTCTCTTACTCTAACCTCTCTCTAAGCTCTCTCTTTTACCCACACCCTATAATAAAATACTAACCTAAACAACATAATATATTGAGCTTCTGAGTCTGTCCTGCAACTGTCCGACAACAAAAACCCCCCATGCCCCCACAGCAGTATGGGATGGATTAGGGGTCTCTGAGACAGCTGCTAAGGGTTTGTCAGTCAGTAAAGACTCTCTGCATGGCGTAAGTACATTTTCTTCCATGTTACTGCTAGACAAATCGGCTTTTATCTCTTTTAGCAACTTTAGTACAATTCCCCAAGGTTTTAAAGCCTTAATTGCATTTTTATCATCCTTTAAAGCAGCATTTAAGATTTGTTCTCCAATTTTAGTCCAGTTATTCATATTAAATGCAGTTTCATTACTTAGTTCTTAGCCTTCACCTTTAGTCCATGATATTAAATCAAAAAGCGATTTTTCTTCATAATGTATCATCCATCCTTGTAAAAATTGGGTCCATACCTGGATTACTGGATGCTTTTCTGTGGAGATGTATCCTTCCAAATTTTCCTTAGCTCTCAGCTAAAATTTTCTTCTCATCTCATTTCCAGAGGACAGTTTTCTTCCCATCTCTGGTCTCTCGGACGATCCTGGCTCACGGCCAAATTTCTCTCCTGTCTCTTGGATGATCCCGTGGCTCTCAGCCAGCTGTTTCCCGCCTCTTTTTCTGGGCATTTCTCTCCTAGCTCCTGGGCTAGAATTTTCCCTCTACTCTTTTTCTGGACAGATTTTGTCTGCCCCTGCTTTTGCAGGTATGGCTAAATGTCAAAATCACTTCGGGGTCACCAGTTGTAATGAGAACGGTGCTGGATCTGAGACAGAGACTAGGCCCCCTTTGTGTTCCATGTGACAAAAAGCCCTTTATTGTTCTGAACTACACCTTAAATAACCTTCTTAATGTTCCTTGGCAAGCACTTGTGGTTGGTTCAAAGTTCAGGCTACCCAGCTCTCTGACCAATAGCCTCTGCATCCAGGCAGGAACCAATTGGATCAAATCCCTGTTTGGTATAAAGCTTCACCTTGAGGTTACGGGACTCCCAGTGCCCACGCTGGATTCCCTCGTCTGAAGCTGAAAGTGGAGCTCTGCTTGTGACTCTGCTTTGTAACAAGAAATGTAAAAATTCAACACAGTTTCCAGTTCCCTCCCTCCTCTGCCCTGTGGTGCAGGGAGAAGGGATGGGGATTATGGCCAGGTCGTGCTGCTGCTTCCCCCTCAGGGAGAGGAATCCTTGCCCTGCTCCAGAGCTTGAGGTCCCTTCCATAAGATCAGTCTGTCTCCTGTCCAGCGGGGGTCCCTTCTCACCTGTGCAGTCACTCCTTGGCCCGGCCCTGAGGCGCGGGGCAGTAGTGGGGCAGCCGCGCTCCAGCCCTGTCAGTGGCAGCACTTGTTTTGTGCTGGGCAGGAGTGGCAGAAGGAGCTGGGCGGCAGCAAGGACCCAATCCCATCAGAAGGAAGAAGAGGAAGAAGAGGAAGAAGAGGAAGAAGAGGAAGAAGAGGAAGAAGAGGAAGAAGAGGGAGGGTCTGGGGCCAACTGAGGTGCCCAATTCCTGGGGAGTAGCGGGGAGGCCTTGGGGAACAGCTGCAGGCAGGGTCCTGTTGGAGCCACCCCGAGGGATTTGTGCCGTCCTGGGTCCCTGAAGGACTCTATCCGCTAGACAGGTGATGTGGGAATGAAAGAAGAGACTAAAATGCAGAGAAGAGACTAAAATGCAATCAAAGAGCTGCACCAAGGGCGTCTCCTCTGCCCACGTCTGAAGGAGCTGCACTGAAGCATGGGGGGTTTGTGTAGAATAAAATACAGAGAACAGAGTAAAACAGAATAAAAAGCTGCACCAGGGGGCCCTCGGCACCTGGTATCACTCAACAGCCACACTGCAGGACAGGCACGGTTGGGTGTAGCCAGAAGGGCGGCAGCAGGCGGGTGGGAGGTGTAAGCAAAACTAAACATAGAGAATAGAATAAAATACAAGAGCTGCACTGAGGGTTCTCCAACGTCT
Source organism: Luscinia megarhynchos (assembly GCA_034336665.1). NCBI lineage: Eukaryota > Metazoa > Chordata > Aves > Passeriformes > Muscicapidae > Luscinia > Luscinia megarhynchos. The sequence continues at coordinate 314,288 of JAPFBE010000039.1, read as the reverse complement.
GTATCAAGGAAGAGCTGCACTGAGACCGGTGAGATGCGGCAGCAGTAGAGAACAGAATAAAAAAGAATAAAAATCCCACACCGGCAGTGTCGGCTGCCCAGTACTAAAAGAGCAGCACTGAGGGCTCGTCTGGGCAGCACTGGGGGGTCTCAGCCGCTCTGTGTCACTGAAAGAGCTGCAGCCATGATGAGCTGGGCCTTCTGGAGCTGCCCCAAGGGCTTTTGGCCGCCCCCCCGTGTCACTGAAGGAGCCGCAGAGAGGGCGGGGTATGGCCCTGATCGAACCCCTTGGTCTGTGCAATGAGCGGTGACTCTGTGGGACCAAGCGGAGGCAGCTGGAGCTGAGAAAGCGGCTTCGTGCAGTGGAGATGAGCTGGTTGTTCCAAACCAGCTCTGCTCAGCATTTGGGCACCGCCTTGGGGCCGCCGTGAAATTTTCAGCCCAGGCCGCCCCCATGGGCCAGACCCTGCGAGTCCTGCTGCTGCTGCTCCAGTCTCTTGGAGCCCAGAAATGATGGAAGACACACAAGTGACACTGGAAATAATTTCAAATAGCAGGACTTCATTATTCCCCAGAACAGCCTTTTATAGCCTTTTCCCATATATATAATATCCATGTACCCTTTAAGCCTTTTGTGAATGGTCAATACAAATCAGCATTCCGTCCTCCTCTTCCTTTAATGATGTTCACCTGTCTTACACAGCTGCACCCTATTAGGGATGAGCCTCAGCTGCAGCCCCGTTCCTAATTTCTCGCAACCTACTTTCCTACACAGAAACCCCTGAAAATTGATCCCAGGCACAGTAAAAACTTCCTGTGTGCAGCGAGAGCCCCGGGAGTTCCTTATGACCTACCCTCCCATCAGTCCCTCCTGGGCAGCGCCAGGCATTATCGCAGCTCCCAGGGCTGTCCCAGCACCGGCTGCTGCAACAGGGCACGGGCTTGTCACACTTGGATAATAAACACGACAAATTTCGAGAGGGTCACAGCCCTAGAAACCAGGACTTTGCCCTTGGAAACTTGGAGCTGCACGAGGGAAATAAAGGATCCCCTGCACACACTGATAACCCCAGCAGCAGCTCTACCCTGCCAAGAATGGGGCTGTGTTTGGGAGAGGTAGGATGGCTGGGATGGCGTCTGTCATGAGACAGCCACATGTTGGGATGAAGAGCTTGGGGTGATCTGGTTACTCAGGAGGTTTTGGAGCACCTCGCAATCCTGAGGGAGGAGTTACTGGGAGGGGGAAGTCACCTGGCTCTTGTTGAGTTATTCACGAGTCTGGGTCTTCAAAGAGACAAGAGCAGTTGTTGGTTTCTGTAAAGTTGTTTATTGCAGAAGTACATCAGTCTCGAAGGCAAAGAGTTCAGAATATTAAAGTCCAGGCTAAAGGCTTTTGGCACAGAGTCCCAGACAGAAGAAGCAGCAGCAGCAGCCTGGCATTACTTCTTTTTCTTCCAGGAGCTGATGAAGATGGTGGTCTCTCATCCCAGTACAGAGATTTTATTCGTAAATCATCCAATGAGCTAAAAACATGAACCTAAAACATTCCTTCTAAACTTACTAGAGGCTTAATTCTAGAGTATGAAAGTAGGGTCATAATTTACACATACTGTTCTATATATTCCTGTAAATGGTTCTGTTTGTTCTATCTAGAAAATGTAAGCAACATTCTTACTATGTTTTCATTATGTCTTTGTACTGGTTTGAAAGCAAAACCAGTGAAAGAATCCAAGCCAGAAATAGAACCTAACAGGAAAAAGAAAAAAAAGTAAAATACATGCAATAGTAGAAATGAAAACCACTGTCAGAGTAAGAATAAATTCTGACACCCTGCTAGTTAGGGTGGTGGTAGTAGTCCAGATAAAGCGGTCTTGTTGAAGTAGTGATCCTGTAGAAAGGTCTGGTAGCTCTTTTCCTCTGGAAACCAGTGGGTAACGGCTGCCTTGGTGGTCCAAATCTTAGTTTCTATCTTAATAGGAAATGCTTGGCTCCTCCCCTTGAGTGGAGCATCTTACAATGGGATGATGTACTTTTCTCAGTCATGCAGTGGGACTCAATGGCCCATTAACAGAAGATATCTTCCTGGAGGAAGGATGGGTAATGGAAAAGATAAAGATGACTGACTCACCTGGTTTTTAACAGCTGGCTCATTAGCAGAGGATGTCTCCCACAAAGATAAGGAACACTGCCCCATTTGGTTTCCACAGTTCATGAAGATAGTGATAGAATACATACTTTTGGGCACATCTTTACATTGTAACCTAAGACAGTCTGGGGGTAAGTTTCTGAACTTTTAACTAGATATTAGGGGTTTTAACTCTCTTAAGGCACTTACAGTATATTCTTACTTAGAACTAAAACTTCTACTTCATATCTATGTGACTTAATAATATATATACTTACTTGAAACTAAAACTTACATTTCTACTTCATGTCTGTGTGGCTTAATATATTTTAATTTCTCTGTTATGAATGCATGAAATGTTCTTGGCTCTTCACAAGTATTGGATAAATGCTATATGTATAATGTTAAAATAGCATTTCTATATGGATATAGTCTTGGGTAATAGTAAAAGTTAGACATAAGTTTTTTTAGAGATAGTATGCTTAAACTACCTGCTTAGTCAAAGATAACAGCCTGTGAACATGTGATGGGGACCCCTGCAGCTGACAAGACAATTATCAACATGCACTGGCTGGACCACCACCCAAATTAAAAGGGATAAGGTGAAGAATAAAACCACAAGCCAAGAAACAAGCATGCTCTTAAAAGCTGGACCCAAGGACTGGCCATGCTAAACAGTTCCCAGAAACAGTTGACTATGCATGAAGGTCTATGAACATGTAACAAATGGATGGCTTGTAAAACATATTTAAAGGGGTGTTCCCGAAGCAGTGGTGTGCTCTCGACAGCATGCCAAGCACCTGGCTGTTTTAACCCTTTGCTTTATGTATGTCTCCTATTGTCTTTTTTATTAAAACTTTTAATTCTCCCAAAACAGAGAACCGTGTTTTTCACATTCTCTAAAGGCTTTAATTCTATCCCCGCATTCTTCTGTCTTTCTGAGGGACACAGAGAGGCTTCTATTTTACACATAACAAGAGGCTCTGACGTTTGAGTGGGGCCCCACAGGGAACGACGTGAGGATCCCATATTAGGGAAGATCTAATGCTTTCTGCCAATTTCGGGGCTTCTAAACAGCTTCTGGTGGACTCACTACCATGGGTTATGATGCCACTCGCCTGCTCTTCAATCTGGTCCAGACTGGCGCTCCCAGTGCTGCATGGGTTGGGGCCATGGGGACCCTGCCATGGCACAGCGGCTGCTGGCTGGCGGCACCGCCCGGCACTGGAGATGGAGCGTGTCGGGGAGCTGGGGCCATACTGGTGGTACTGGTGGTGCTGGGAGCTCACCTGTCTGGGGGCCAGCAGGACTCAGGTGAATGTGTGTGCATCCCCCAGGGACCCCCAGCCTGGTGTCACTCTGCCCCTGAACAGCTGCTCTCAGGATTCCCAATAAAGCTTCCTAGTTCGCCTGGTCCTGTTTATTGAGGGCCAGTGGGGAAGGAGCTGGAGAGACCCCATGAGGGGAGCCATGACTGGAGGAGGGGGGGCCAGAACAGGCCCTGGCACGGATGGGAAATGGGGACCCCCAAGAAAGGTTATGTCTCCCCATTCTCACCCCACTCTGGGGGGCCTTGGGAGGAACCTGACCCCCAGCATGGCACCGCGCCAACCCCAAAGGTGCCGGAAACCCCCTAAGCTGCCAAAGGAATTTGGGAGGGGGTGCATGGGGGGGCGCCCAGGCCGGCCCAAGAGTCCAGCACTGCCTCAGCCCAACCTACCCTGGCACCATCCCAGCTCCTCCCACGGGATGCAATGGGAAAACGAGGAGGCCAAGGGTGGGCACTGGGCTCAGGGGAAAGAGAAGGGATGGAGGAGGAGGAGGGCAAAGGAAGGAGCAGGAGAAGAATCAGAAAGAATAGAAATAGGAGGCAGGACTAGAATAGAGGGGTGGGACCTTTACCAAGGCAATTTGAGGGTCCCAGCCCCCTCCCCCATTCCGGGGGGGGCGGTCCCAGCTTCTCTTTTCTCATGCTCTTCCACTCTTCCCCACTGACCCCCAATCCACCACTGCCATCCCACATGCTTGGTTTTGGGGGTTCCAAGGCCCCTCCTCCTCACTCTGGAGGTCCCATACTCCCTAGCTCACAATTCAAGCACCTTATTGCCATTTTTTCCTGGGAGGAATGCCTGAGGTTTGGGATTTTTGGGGTGTAGTTTTGGAGGGACAAAGCTCTGTCTGGCTTTCCCCTCCCTCTTGTAGCGTCAGCTGCCCCTGACACCCTGGGGGTGCTGGGATGTCCCTCCTGGGGACAAGGACGTTCATTCCCTTCCAGGAGCCCAGTGCCCGGCTGGGGCTCCGGGGCAGGGGGTCCTTGAGCAGCTGTCCCAGAACCTCCGCCAGGGTCGCCCAGTGCAGCTGCAGCCGCTCAGCCTGGGGTCCCCAAAGCCCTTAGCAAGCCCCAAGTGCCTCCCAGGAACCCTCAACTGCCTCAAACCCAGTATTCCCAATAGGCCCTGCAAGTTCCCCCCATGGCACTGGCTGTGGCCATGTCCCCACATGTCACTGGCCATGTCCCACCATGTCCTCACCCATGGCTGTGTCTCACCATGTTTCCATCCCTGTCATTGTCCCCCACATCTCCATCCATGCCAATGTCCCCACAAATGGGCATGTGCCTCTCCATGCCCATGTGTTCCCATGTCACTCTCTGTGTCTGTGTCCTGCCATGTCTATGTCTCTCTGTGTCCTCACCCATGTCTCAGTTCAGTGTCTGTATTTTTACCCGAGTGTTGGATGTTTTAAAGGGCTGAAAAGAAATGAAAAGCAAATCAAGTAGAGAAGAAAATCATTTCCTTGTCCATGCCAGCTGAGGATCCATGTGCTTGACTGGGAGAGAACAACATTTTCTGGAGGAGTTTCCACCTCACTGTCTTCAAAATCTTGGTCTTTGCCCGATCCATCACCATTTTGCTGAGGAAGACACCCATTAGTAATAAAAAATCAAAATTATGTGATCACTGAGGCTGGAAAAGATATCCAAGACCATTCAGTATTCCTGAATGCCATCAGAAGACAGGATTAAAGACAGAAGATTTTCTAGCACTGAAAGTGAACAAATCCACTCTACCCAAGGAATTCCCAATGTCGGTTTGCGTCCCAACGGACGTTCCTGCCTCTGCCTTCATCCAGGTGCCCACAAGGAGACAGGATGATGCAGAGCCGCTCTACCCAGGTGTCTTCCCAACACAGATCACCAGGACCACGGATCACCAGGGCTCTGCCCCACGGAGGTCACTGGGGATCATCCAACACCGATCCTCCCATGGGGGATGGAGCTGGAGCAGAGCACGAAGCTCTGCCCACACTCAGGGCACTCACAGGGCTTCCCTTAGTGGAGCCTCCGTTGGTGTTGGGTCAAGTTTGAGCTGTCTGAGAAGCTCTTCCCACACTCAGGACACTCATAGGGCCTCACCCCAGTGTGGATGCACCGGTGTACAGTGAGATGGGAGCTGTGCTGGAATCCCTTCCCGCAGTCGGGGCAGCAGAAGGGCCTCTCCTCTCTGTGAATCCGCTCATGTCTGATGAGAGTGGAGCTTCTCAGAAACTTCTTCCCACACACAGGACACTCGTAAGGCCTCCCACCAGTGTGGCTGTGCTAGTGTTTTCTCAGGTCCGACCTCAGCCTGAAGCTCTTCCCACATTCCCCGCACTTGTAGGGCCGCTCCCCAGTGTGGATCCTCTGGTGCTGGATCAGGTTGGAGCAGTAGCTGAAACCCTTCCCACATTCCAGGCACTTGTGGGGCTTCTCCCCTCCATGAGGCTTCTCCACCAGCTCTGAGCTCTGCCTGGATCTCCAGCTGCCTTCCCGGCTCAGGGAGGGTCTTTCCTCCTCGCAGCTCCCTGGGCTGGGTTTGCACGCCCTCCTCCTGAGGGATCTCCGGGGCTTTTCCTCCTCCTCCATCTGCCCACGCCTTGGGAATGAAAAAGCCTGGTTTGGGAAAAAAAACAGGAAGAAAATGCCTTGGACTGGGGTTTCCTCCTTGCCCAAGTTCCTCTTAGGGAATCAGTGGGCATCTTGTGTCTCTAAGAACCTCACAAACACCAAGACTCCGCCCAAAAATCCTCGAAACATCAAGACACAGATTAAAAACTCCCCAAACACCCAGATTCAGCCAAAAGTTCCTGCAAAATATTAAAGATTCAGGCCCCATAAAAACCAAAGCACTAACATTTAGCCCAAAAAGGCTCAGAAACACCAAAATTCACCACTGTGAGTCATCGATCGCCTTCCCCTGTCAACTTCTGCATGTGGTGGGGAGAAGGTTCCTAGTGCTGGGGGAGAGGCTGCAGATACAGAGAAAGGTGGAACCTTGTGCTGCTTCCTGTTTTGCACCTCCTCTGTCTCTACTCCTCCTCACACTCCTCTTCCTCCTACTCTTCCCCTTCTCCTGCACAATCCCACCTTTTCCTCTCACGTGCAGCGTTTGGCCATTTGCATTAGAATTTTTTTGTGTATATACATGGGTGACTCTAAGTGATGGCAGAATTTCAGAATGGGTTTTTCGATGTTCACCTTTAGGATGGAGTTTGCAAAACTGGAAGAGCTTTAAAGGTGACACTTTAAAGGATAAAATGCTAATAGAATATTGTTAATAAGAAAAAAAAAGCAGATTATGGGGGGGCCACATATGAATCATCCAATGGCTGCACTGGAAGAGAAGCATCAGTTCCAGGAAGCCGGGAGAAGAGCTTTAGAAATGCAAATTAACACTCCTGGGGCAAAGTGTGGACAAGGTACCAGGGTATTCTTGCCTGGGGGAGGAATTGGGCTGATTCCCTCTGGTCCTCACCCCAAACTCTCCCTGCCTGCACAGATGGAATTTGCACAGCTAAAGGCAGAGCTCATAGTGAGAATACCTGATTGCAACAAAAACTGGTTAAGATGCAAAGGGAAACAGCAAATGGAGAATGTTGTGAAAACTTCACTAAAAATGTGTGTGTGGGGGGATATCCCTCTCCCCACTTTAACATGTACTATCACTTTCTGTTACATAAGGTGTATTAGAGCACTGGGGTGTTTTTGGTAGTCCAGAGAAATCAGTTGGGAATCCACATAATTGTTGATTTAATTAGAGAAAAGTTGTCAACTCATACATCCCAAGCTGGAGGGAGCTCCCAAAAATGGGGAAAAGATGAACAGACACCACACCAAATCCTATAACACTGTCCTGGTTTAGGACAAATTAGGGGAAAATCTCAAAAAAGGAGCCCACCAGAGGACAAGCCCCCACAACTCCTTTCCCCTCCCCACCAACTACCAGGTTCGGGAAGAATTTCCTCAGAGGAAAAGTGGAAAAAACCTGTTTATTTAGCAAACACACAGAGAAAAAAAAATCACTCCCCAACACAAGAAAAAACAGCCACAGATGGCAAAAGGAACTTTCACCAGTCTGGGAGGATGAGTCTCTGGTGCCGGGGAGGGCAGAAACATGTAATGCTTGACAGGAACAGGCAGACTCCAGGGGTTCTTTGATGTTTCCAAGTGAAGACTGGATCAGTTTCGGGTGGTATTCCTAGCTAAACTAACTAATAAGGGAAAAAAGAAAGCGAAGCAGTGGCTAAGCAAGCAGCGGCAGAAGCAGCTAGCTAAGCGGCCAGCCAAGCAGTGGCAGAAGCGAAGCAAAACTAGCCAAGCCCCCGAGCCGGCAAAACAGGCAGCAAAGCCTGCGAGCCTCCCCCCCACCCCGCTCCCCAAGCCCAGACGATGGGGGAGGGGTTCCAGCTAGATAGACAAAACAAACCTTCACAGAGTCAATTCTAAAAGCACTGAACATCCAGGCATGAACAGCACACACGATTGGGGATACAAAGGATTGTAACATCACCCCAGGACATTCCCTTTATCTCCATATCGTGAACATATTAAAACTTCATTAAGAAAAAACTTTCATTTAACTTGCTCAAACCTTCAACACTTACATATTTCCTTTCACCTTACTTGCTCAGACCCTCAACACTTACACATTTCCTTCTGTCTCACCCCACAATCAGATCTCCCTGAGGTACACATCGCGTTGCTCCATCTTTACGCATTACTCACCATGTACAACCGGGTCCTTGAGCAAAGAAAATCCCAAGAATGGATTTGCCTGTACTCGAGGCAGGATTAATCCATACTGCCGTCCCTAACAAACCTCTGACATGGGCTACTGGGACTTTATCTCCATCTGCTATATTAAAGGAGTCAGACTGGGCAGGACCTGCTCGATTGGTGGAACCTCGGGTGTTAATTAACCAGGTGGCCTTTGCTAAATGCTGTTCCCAGTTTTTTAAAGACCCCCCACCCAATGCTTTCAAGGTGGTTTTTAGCAATCCATTGTACCTTTCCACTTTACCTGCAGCTGGTGCACAGTAGGGGATATGGTATACCCACTCAATGCCGTGTTCACTAGCCCAGGTTATTCTTGAAATAGGTCCCATTATCTGATTCAATCCTCATGCCTCCAAAGGACCTGCTTTTCCAGGCCCAGGATGGTGTTGCGGGCTGTAGCATGGGACACCAGATAGGTTTCCAACCATCCGGTGGTGGCTTCCACCAAGGTCAGGACATAGCGCTTTCCTTGGTGGGTCTGAGGTAGTGTGATGTAGTCAATCTGCCAGGCCTCTCCATACTTATACTTGGACCACCGCCCCCCGTACCAAAGGGGCTTCACCCGCTTGGCCTGCTTGATGGCAGCACGTCTCACAGTCATGGATAACCTGGGAAATACTGTCCATGGTTAGATCCACCCCTCGGTCTTGTGCCCACTTATAGGTGGCATCTCTACCCTGGTGACCTGAGGCATCATGGGCCCATCGTGCTAGGAACAACTCTCCCTTGTGCTCCCAGTCAAAATCAATCTTAGACACCCCTATCTTTGTAGCCTGATCTACCTGCTGATTATTTTGCTGCTCTTCATTGGCTCTACTTCTGGGGACATGGACGTCTACATGGCGAACTTTCACAGGTAGTTTCTCTAGCCAAGTAGCGATGTCTTTCCACTCTTCAGCAGCCCAAATTGGTTTTCCTCTATGCTGCCAGTTTGCCTCTTTCCATTTCTTCAGCCCTCCCCACAGAGCATTGGCTACCATCCAGGAATCAGTGTACAAATAAACCTTTGGCCACTTCTCTCTTTCTGCGATGTCTAGGGCCAGTTGAATGGCTTTGTGTTTAGCAAATTGACTTGATCCGCCCTCTCCTTCAGTGGCCTCTGAGACCTGTCTTGTGTGGCTCCATACAGCTGTTTTCCACCTCCGATTCATCCCTATAATGCAACAGGAACCGTCGGTGAATAAAGCGTAACGTATTTCCTCTGCTGGTAGTTTGTTGTATGGGGAGCTTCTTCAGCCTGTGTCACTGGTTCTTATTCCTCATCTGTGACACCAAAACTTTCACCTTCTGGCCAGTTTGTAATTATTTCCAAAATCCCAGCGCGATTCAGTTTTCCAATCCGGGCATGCTGAATGATGAGGGCAATCCACTTGCTCCATGTGGCACTGGTGGCATGGTGGGTGGAGGGAACCTTTCCGCTGAACATCCACCCCAGCACTGTTAGTCAGGGTGCCAGGAGGAGTTGTGCTTCCATACCAATCACTTCTGAAGCGGCTTGGACTCTCTCATAGACGGCCAAGATTTCCTTCTCCGTTGGGGTATAGTTACCTTCAGACCCTCTGTAACTCCGACTCCAGAATCCCAGGGGTCGGCCTTGGGTCTCACCAGGCACCTTCTGCCACAGACTCCAAGACAAACTGTGGCTCCCGGCTGCAGAGTAGAGTACGTTCTTCACATCTGGTCGCGTTCTAACTGGGCCAAGAGCTACAGCATGGGCGATCTCCTGTTTGATCTGGGTGAAGGCTTGTTGTTGTTCAGGGCCCCAGTGGAAATCGTTCTTCTTGCGGGTGACCAGGTAGAGAGGGCTCACAATCTGGCTGTACTCAGGGTTGTGCATTCTCCAAAAGCCTATGGCACCTAGGAAAGCTTGTGTCTCCTTCTTGTTAGTTGGTGGGGACATAGCTGTGATTTTGTTAATCACATCAGTAGCAATCTGACACCATTCATCTTGCCACTTCACTCCCAGGAACTGAATCTCCCGGGCAAGTCCCTTAACTTTACTCTTCTTGATGGCAAAGCTGGCTTCCAGGAGGATTTGGATAATTTTCTCTCCTTTCTCAAACACTTCTGTTGCTGTGTTCCCCCATACAATGATATCATCAATATATTGTAAATGTTCCAGAGGCTCACCCTTTTCTAGTGCAGCCTGGATCAGTCCATGATAGATAGTAGGACTGTGCTTCCACCGCTGGGGCAGTCGTTTCCAGGTACACTGCACACCCCTTCATGTAAAGGCAAACTGAGGCCTGCACTCTGCTGCCAAAAGAATGGAGAAAAATGCATTGGTGATGTCAGTGGTGGCATACCACCCTGCTGCCTTGGACTCCAACTCATACTGCAGTTCTAACATGCCCAGCACAGCAGCACTAAGTGGTGGAGTCACTTAATTCAATGCACGGTAGTCCACAGTCAATCTCCATTCTCCATCAGATTTGCGCACAGGCCAGATAGGGCTGTTGAAGGGTGAGTGGGTTTTGCTAACCACCCCTTGGCTCTCCAGCTCTCAGATCATCTTATGGATGGGGATCACAGCATCTTGAGTTGTTCTATATTGTTGGCGATGCACTGTTGAAGTGGCAATTGGTAGCCTTTGCTCTTCTCCGTTCAGAAGTCCTACAGTAATTGGATTCTTGGACAGTCCAGGCAAGGTGTTCAATTGCTGGATGTGCTCTGCCACCATAGCTGCTATCCCAAATGCCCACCTGAGTCCTTTTGGGTCCTTAAAATACCTGCTTCGAAGGTAATCTATGCCCAGAATGCATGGGGCCTCTGGACCAGTCACAATAAGGTGTTTTTTCTATTCCTTTCCAGTTAAACTCACTTCAGCTTCCACAGGGGTGAAGTCCTGTGATCCACCTGTCACACCAGCAATAGAAACACATGCTGCCCCCATGTATCTTGATGGAAGTATTGTACATTGCACACCTGTGTCAACTAAAGCTCTATACTTCTGTGGTTTCGATGTGCCAGGCCAACATATCCCAACAGTCCAAAAAACACGATTCTCTCTCACCTCACCCTGGCTAGAGGCAGGGCCGCTCTAAGCCTGTTTATCCTTCTTTCCTGGGGCACACATCTTAGAGGTTTTTTCAAGAGGGTCAGACACGTCATTATCATCATCATATTTGGCACTTCGGTTACGGGCAACTGGAGCGGCTCTCCTTTTGGTGGAACTTCCTCTTTGAATCTTGCCTTCCTTCAAATCACGCACCCGTTGTGCCAGAGCAGCAGTAGGCTTCTGAAACACTAATCTAAAAATTAGGATTTTAGTTATCTTGCTGAAAACAATTAAAAGTTAGAAGGGAGTAGTTATCTGAAACTTAAATAATTGATTGTCTGTCATTTCGTGTTTGCTCAGCTGTACTTACAATAGAAAAAGACAAAACTAGTGAGCAGATCCAAAGGAAGACAGACAATGCAACCAGAAACCCATTCTTTGGAAAACTGGACTACCCCCAGAAATCATTTGTATTGTCAGTGATAGAAAAGTTCAAGAGTTAAGGGCGAGGAAGACTCCTCACCACCTTCATGGCAGTCAAGATCAAAGAACAGAAGGCGTGGATCCATCACTCCCCAGTGAAGAAGGCTCCTGAAGAAATTTGGAAAATTGCACCAGGCAACAGAGACCTGAAGCTGAAATTCACCAAGAATAGTGTATAATGGACTTAAAGCTATCACGGACATAATGCAAATAGTTGTGACCCTTGTGGTCATTGCCAGGACTACAATAAGAGTCAAAGCAACACCACACCAGTACAATGTAACTGGGATTTATCGGTGCCAAGGGAAAGCTTACGATCCCTACTCTCATAGGGCTTTAAGCAAAATGTTAAGGGTCACGAATGCAAGTATGTGGGAAGGGAGGAATGTTTGGGAATGAGAATATGCATTTGTACAAGATGGGTTCCATGAGGCTTACCATCCACCCATGAAACCTATCCAAGTTGGTCCTGGATGCTGTGACAGATGCTTGACCACGTGTCCTGAATTTAGACTTTAAATTGAAGGATGCGCAGCAAAAGGGTTTGATCTTGATTTTAACGCTACTCAATATTGCATCAAGTTTCACAAAATCAAAGCCAAATCAACCACACCAGTGTCAGAGAGGGCTGTAACGATCCAGACTCCAATTATTTCAAAGAAAAAGGAACAACCTATAATTCCCACAATTACTAAAATTGGACCATATGCTATCAAGAAAACAGGAATTCAGAGACTGCTAACTAACCCAGAATGGTCTCTGAAGCAAGTAAAAATGGGAATGCAGGTAAGTGCTTCTACCATTCGGCCAGAATGTGCCCCATTTCTCAAAACTCCTTTTGTGGAATGGACTACTTGGCTTCAAAACTGTATGCCCTCTAGTTTTAAGAAAAAGAGAGACCTCACTGGGATATTAGGAACACGATTGGGAGTTTTAAACACAATGGATTCGGAGGTGTTAATGAACAAATTGACTGTGATGGGAAGTGATTTAGTTAAACTAACCAAAATATTACCAAAATGGGAAAGCATAGAAGAGCAAGACCATGAGGTAATAATTAAAACCCTAGGCACAGCTAGTGCAAACATTTCTCTGGCTCTTGGATGTACACAGGCACAAATGTGGATGCAGTCAGTGGCTGCCGCAGTTATCAGGGAAAGTAAGGAAGGGATATTCCCTGCTGAAATTCACAAAATTGTTTGGGATAATGCCTCTGAAATGGAAAGAGAGCTTCAGTCTTGGTGGGTTTTGGTTAATTTTACCTATGACCCCAAGAAAAATACAGTGACAGCTTTTGTTGTAACTATACATAATGCATCCATGAGCTTAATATACCCAATAGTTGCTCTAGGACTAAATCACGAAAGGACTGTGCTGTATCCTTCCGAATATAAAATGTGGGCACGAGAAGATGAAGGAAAATGGCAAACCATTAACCTAGAGCCCTGTTCTATGAGAAAACAATTGGGATATATATGTGAGGGAACTTTAGAAGATGACAAAGATACTTGCCTGGACACGGACCAAAGCATTTGCCACTTTGAAATGCATCTAAACAACCAAACAACTTCACTTGTGTATATAGGACAAGGTTGTGTCTGTCTCTGAACAGCATGTCCCACCATAATAATAGACAAATTGTAAATGAGACTCAGTTCAATTTATGCGTTTGAAATTTTGCTAAAATCAAAGGATGTGACTTTTCCTATCAGGCACCTGTAATATCACATCAGTACACAAAGGCAAACCTGGTTACTGTGCAAGAAATACTGCCTGTGCCTATAGGAATGAATTTAACCCTAGACGCTCAGCTACTGAAACATCAGGAATTAAGAAAAATTTTAAAAGAGATTCAAGATGCAGGAAAAAGGACTTTGATCATGATACATCATGATGCGGAGACCATAAAAAGGGTTTTTAAGATTTGAAGAATATCTGTCTCATCATTGGTGGGATGTGCTATTTGGATGGTCACCAACAGCAACTGGTTTGCTTAATGCCTTACTTCACCCAATCACTGTGCTGCTTATTTTAGTTAGTATAAGTTTGATTTTGTCTATTGCCGTACTTGTTTGGAATTGGAGAATAGTACGACAAGTAGCAGACTTAGCATCACTATCAAAGGCGTATGGCTTGGTCTTAAGAGATCGCCGCCATGCGCCTTGGATAGATGAAGAGAAATCCCCATATTGAGTAAATGAATTTACTCATTTCAAAGGAGAAGTGGGGAACTAATCTTAGGGGGTTCCGCTGCCAGAAAATGGGGGTTCAAAGGGGGTCTCGGTATCAGATAAGGAGGTACATGGGGGTGCTGGTGCTGGTGCTGGGGAAGGGGATTGAAGGGGGGGGGTCACACGACCCAAAATTTAGATTTCCGGGGTTCCCCTGCCCAGGAATGGAGATTTAGGGGGCACCCGGTGCCCGGAAATGGAAGCTCAGGGGGCTCTCGGTGAACCCCCATTACTGGGCATGGGAAATCCCCCGCAACCCCTAATTCGGCACTGGGACCCCTCCTGAACCCCCTTCACGTGTACACCCCCTTCACCTGCACCTCCTTCTCGGGCATCCCGCCCTTCCCAGACCCGCCCTTTTCCTTCCCTTTGCGCGCCCAGATCTCCCAAATTTCCGTGTCCCCCCAGTTCTCCAGTCCCGGCGCTTTCTTAAGAGGGGTCCCAGGGGGTCCCAGGTGGTTCCCAGAGGGCTCCAGGGGGGCCGCGGCGGGGATCCAGAGCGATCCCGAGCAATTCTCTGGAATTCCCCCGTCCCCTCCCCCACCGCGCTCCCTCGGTCTCTTTCGCTTCCGCGTCCGAACCCGAGAGACCGGAATCTACCCGGCGACCGATGATGTTACTGACACTTTGAGTTTCCATTGGTGTTAAGGAAAAAGCGGCGCCAATGGCGGGGCCGGGAGCGGCTCTGGGGGCGGGGCCAGCGCTGGGGGCGGGCCCGCAGCGGAGCAGCGCGATGGCTGCAGCGCTGGGGCTGGGGCTGCTCTTGGGGCTCCTGGGGCTCCTGGGGGACCCGGGGGGCGCGACGAAAGGTGAGTGGGGCCCCCGAAATAGTGACCCCCCTGAACTTCTATTTCCGGGCACTGGGAATCCTCTAAACCTTGATTCCCGAGCACGGAGAAACCCCTGAACCCTCATTTTGGTCCTGTTACCTCTCCATCGCCTTTCCCAGCAGAAAGACCCCCCTGAACCCCCCATTTCTGTGCACCGGGACCCCCCTGAACCCCCCATTCCTGGGCACGGTGACCCACCTGAACCCCCCATTCCTGGGCACTGGGACAGCCCCGAATCTCCGTTGCCAGGCCTGGGACCCCCCTGCACCCCCTTTTCGGGCATCCCGCTTTTCCCAGATCCGAGTCCCGCCCTTTTCTTTGGCCTTTGGACCCCCCGGACCCCCAACTTTCCGTGTCCCCCCGTTTTCCACTCCCGCCGCTTCCCGAAACGGGATCCCAGAGGGTCCCGGGCGTCCCAGGGGTCTCAGGGAGATCGCAGCGAAGATCCAATGGGATCCAGATGAACTCCCTGGAATTCCCCCTTTCCCCGTCCCCTCCTCCACCGCACTCCCTCGGTCTCTTTCCCGTCTCCCAGGCTGCGCCCCCGGCATCCGCTCACCTCTCCCAGCCCCAGCCCCCCTTTCCCTCAACACCGGGGACCCCTGAACCCCCTTTCCTGGGCACAGGGACCCCCTGCATCCCCCATCCCGCCTCTCCCAGTCCCTTCCTTGAACCTTGGACCCTTCCCGGCTCTCCCGGCTCTCCCAGTTCCGCTTCCTGCCCCCCCAGTCCCTGTGTCCCCCCAGTTCTGCCCCCCCCGCTCGTCCTGCAGGGGGGTCCCAAGGGAGCTGGGATGGTCCCTGGAGGGTCGTGGAGGGAACCAGGGGTGATTCTGGGCTCTGGGACCCCCCTGAATTTCCAGTTCTGGGCACTGGGACCCCCTGCACTCCTTTATCAAGTGTCAATCCCCCCATGCACCCCTTTCCCATCCATCCCGCCTTCCCCAGACCCCCCCCTTTTCCTTCAACCTGATACCCCCTGGAACCCCCATTCCTGCTCTTCTCAGCCCCCATTCCCCTTTCCCTCTGCATCAAGGACCCTCGAGCTCCCCATTCCTGCCATCTTGTCACCTTGTGACCCCTCTTTCCTTGGCACTGGGGACCCCTGGACCTCCTGGAACCCCCATCCCACCTCTCCCAGTCCTTGTATCCCCCTTTCCTTGGCACTGAGAGTGCCCTGAGCCCCCATTCCTTGACTCTGGAACCCCATGCACCCCTTCCCAGCTCGCCCAGTTTCCCTTTCATTGATCCATGAGCTCCTCAACCCCCCAAATCTCCATGTCTCCCCAGTTCTCCACTCTCTGCGTTACCTGGCGGTGGCAGTGTCAGAGCCCAGCCCGGGGATCCCCCAGTTCATGGAGATTGGGTACCTGGATGGGATCCCCTTCAGACGCTACGACAGCGAGCGGGGCCGGAAGGAGCCACTGACACAGTGGATGAAGGACGGAGCCGATCCGGAATATTGGGATGGGAAGACCCAGATCTGCATGCGGCACCAACACGTGGCTGCCAGGGACCTGGAGACAGCGCGGGACCGGTACAACCAGAGCAGGGGTGAGTGGGGGATCTGTGGGGCTGGGATGGGATCTGTGGGGCTGGGACACAATTCCATGGGTCTCTGTGGGTTCAATCCCCCCAGATCCCCGTACATGGTTGCGAGTTTACGGCTGTGACCTCCTGTCCGACGGGAGCGTCCGTGGATCCTACCGGCAGGGCTACGACGGGCAGGATTACATCTCCTTTGACCTCGGATCCAAGAGATTCGTGGCAGCCGACAGCACTGCTGAGGTCACCAGGAGGCGCTGGGAAGATGAGAATGAGGTTGAGAGGTGGACGAAATTTCCTGGAGCACGAATGCCCAGAACGGCTCCGGAAATACTTCGGATATGGGCAGAAGGAGCTGGACCGCAAAGGTGGGAGCAGAATTCCTGTGGGAATGTGGGATTTGGGAATAGAGAATTTGGGAATACAGTAATTCCTTTGGGAATTCCATGGGCAGATCTCACTCCTATCCCATTCCAGTGGGAATTCCATGGTTAGAACTCACCCCCATCCCATTCCAGTGGGAATTCCATGGGCATATCTCACCCTCATCCCATTCCAGTGGGAATTCCATGTTTAGATCTCACCCCCATCCAATTCCTGGGCATATTCCACGGGCAGCTCTCACCCCCATCCCATTCCAGTGAGACTTCCACAGACAGATCTCACCCCATTGCATTCCCATGGAATTCCACAGGCAGGTCTCACTCCCAACACTTTCCCATGGAATTCCCTGGGCAAATCTAACCCCCATCCCATTCCTGTGCATATTCCATGGGCAGATCTCAGCCCCATCCCATTCCCATGGAATTCCATGGATGTCTCTCACCCTTATCCCATTCCAGAGCCCCCTGATGTCCATGTGTCTGGAAAAGAGGAATACGGGATGCTGACCTTGTCCTGCCACGTGTACGGATTCTACCCCAACGCCATCGCAGTGAACTGGATGAAGGGGGATGAAATCCGGGATCAGGAGACGGAGTGGGGCGGGGTCGTTCCCAACAGTGACGGCACCTTCCACACCTGGGCCAGGATCGAGGCGCGGCCGGAGGAGCGGGAGCAGTACCGGTGCCGGGTGGAGCATCCCGGAATGTCGGAGCCTGGGATCTTCACTTGGGGTGAGGCTGGGAATGTGTAATGTGGGAACTGGGAATTTGGAATTCCCAGATGGGGATTCCCCTCCCTCTCCTCACCATCCCGCGTTTCCCAGAGCCGACATCTGGCGGGAATCTCACCATGGTGGTCGCTGTGTCCATCATTGCTGCCATCATCATCCTCATTGTCCTCATCGGATTTGTTGTCTGGAAGCGCCAATCCGGTAACACACGGGATGGGGGTCGGGAAGGGACACGGATCCACCCTGCACCATTCTGGGAATTCTGTGCCACCAATGCTGATCCCACTGTTTTCCCACAGGGAGGGGGGAGAGGAATAAATATGGCATGGCAGCCAGTGCATATCCAGTAACAGATCCAGCTCTGGATCCCCTCCGTGTGGATTCCAGGATGGATCCTGGGGTTAATCCCAGTGTGAGATCTGTGCTGGAATCTCATGGATTTTCTCTTTCTGCAGGAAATGACGTGGGAACAACGGATTGACTGCATGTATAGAGTGGGATCAGGCTGGGATTCCAGAGGGGGATGGGGGCAGGATGGACAGATTGGAATCAGGGAGGGATTCCAGATCAGAGCAGGGATCCAGAGCAGGATCAGATGGAATTGTGGAGTGGGATTGGGGCTGGATTCTGGAGCAGGATCAAGTGAGATGGATCAGGCAGGATTGGTGCAGGTTGGATGGAGTAAGATCAGTTGAGATGGATGGATGGATGGATGGATGGATGGATGGATGGATGGATGGATGGATGGATGGATGGATGGATGGATGGAAGATGAATGGTGAATGGATGGGTGATGGATAGATGATGGATGGATGATGGATGATGGATGGATGATGGATGAGTGGCCAGGGCAGGATTGGTGTGGGATGGATGAGGCAGGATCAGTGTGGGATTCCAGAGCCGGATTTGCTGGGCTGCATGGAGCAGGATTGCAGCAGGATTGGGGCAGGATCAGATTAGGATTCCAGAGCAGGATTGGGTGGGATGGATGGAGCAGGACTGGGGTGGAATCAGGTGGAATTCTGGAGCAGCTCCCGCTCTCCATGGGCTCCAGCCAGGTCCATCCTGTGAGATGGGACAAGGCAGGGTGACACTGTGACCCTCTCTCATTCCAGCAATCACTGCCTGAGTGATCCATGGCGCTGCATCTAGCCCCTTCCCCCTTTCCAGGAAACCGAGAGCTGCCAGCAGAGCTCATTTCCCTTCTTCTACCCATCCACAGCTCTTGCTAACAGATCAATTTCCCATTTTCCTGTGTTGTAAAGCCAGGAACCACAAATATTCCCAATGCTTTAGTTCTGGTGTGAAATTATCCTGCTTTGGGCAATAAATCCTGCTTGGGGTAATAAATCGAAGTTCCCTCCTCCAGTGTCCGGCAGTTCCTGTCTGGGAGCCAGGAATGGGAATAGGGACACTGAGGACAGGGATAGGGACAACTGGGAGCAGGGATGAGGACACATGAATGGGAATGGGGACACCAGGAGCAGGATGGGGACACCAGGACTGACATGGGGACATCAGTAGCAGTGTGGGGACACCAGGAGCAGGATGGGGACACCAGGACTGTCATGGGGACTTGTCAGTCATGCCCGGCTCCATCCCTCAGGATCTGTTTCCCGCTCTGTGAACCATGTCCGAGGTGTCCCCAGGATAGTTTGGCTGCGTTGGGTTCCTGAGGGGGCAGTGGGATGGGGGGAGGGGTCAGGCCAGGCCTCGTTGTCCCCAGCGGTCCTTGAGTGTCCCAAAATTGGGGCATGGGATCTTGGAGAGGTTCCCTGGTCATGACCATGGCCATGAGATGAGAGTGACCATGAGTGACATAGCCCTGAGATGACCATGGCCATGGGATGACCATGACACAACCACAACCCTGACCATGAGATGATTTGGACCAAGACCTGACCATGGGTTGACCATGGCACAGCTATGGTCTTGAGGTGACCCTGATGTAGTGATCTCATTGTCCTGATCATCTCATGGTCATGGTCATTTCCTGATCACCACCATCTTATGCTATTGAGTCCCCTGGGGTTTGCATCACTTCCTACCGAGGGAATGGATTGTTACTGGCAATCAGGGCAGGAGCTGATGATCCTGTGGGCCTGATCTTTGGTTAGATTAAAAAATCTTACAAGGGATGGGGCATTTTGGTGAGAGAAGGAATGACTTCAATGGGCCTCATCAAAAAACGTGGGAGGGTGGTTTGAATGGGCATGGTGAGGTGATTGGCATGGGTGTTACCTTCAGCCATGAATCCAGGCAGGTTAATATGGGAACGAATATGTGCAACAAAATAAGGTTGTTTCCTTCAGGAAAGTAAGGAAACCTAACTTTGGAGCCAATTCTATAATTTTTCATTGGAAATAAAACTTGAAGAAGGGAACCCCCTACTTGCTTCACGATGCCTGCAACATAAAAATAATCTGTAACTAAATTAAAAGGAATTAAACATTTGGAGAAAACATGGACAACCGCTGTAAGTTCCACAATCTGTGGTGATTCTTCTACAAGTTCAATGTCTGATTCCCAATTACCACTGTTAGGGTCTTTCCATGTGATAATTGATTTACACGATTTGCCGGAGCCATCTGTAAAAATAGTAAGAGCATTAAGACGGGTGTGAATTTCTAGGGGTTTTGGATGAAATCCAAAGTAAGGTGTAGTAACTTCTGCTTTGGAAAATGAACTGAGATTTGTCTGGGAAAACCTGCTGAAGCAATTTGAAAAATTTCGGATTGTTAAATTAACCATTACATACATATATATATATATATATATATATGTAATAAATATTTACATATATATATATATAAATACAGAGAAGTAATGGATATAAACATAGCAGAGAAATCATTTCCAGAAAGGGTAAAAATTTGGGATCAGACTTTCGTGATCAACTGAGAAAGGATTTTAGGACAAGTAGTGAATGTTTTGGGCATTTGATACAATAAGAAGATCCATTCTAAAATTAACAAATGGTCAGGTAAGTCATTTTTTCACTGAAAAATTAAACCATAAAAGCCTTGGCATTTCTCCCAAAATAGCAAATCAAAAAGGTGATACCGTGTTATCAGCGGGCTTGGCGAGTGTGCAGTGCGATGGCCACTTTATCCACTTTATCCACTTTATTCTGGCATCTGGTGTTAATTCTCTAGGGGAGTTTACGTCCATGTTTCACTTTAATAAATCGAATAAAGGAGCTGAATCCTTGTTTGGGATTCCAAGGAGGTTCCTAACACAGCTCATTGACCTAATAAGTTTCTGCAGATGGTGTAAGGTGTTGAGTTCCTCCTGCAGTTGGATGATTTGTGGTGTGACAGTACACTCAGTGAACCTGTACCCTGGGTGCCTCCAAGGGGAGGATCACTGCACTTTATCTTTGGCTACTTGTAGACCAGACTTACAGATCTCCTCCAATATGTCAGTGGTAGCAAGTTCCAGAGGAGTCTCCTTTTCCGAGGCACACAGGATGTCATCCACTGTGGATGATTCAGATACCCCTTTAGGGCACCCTTGGAAACCTACCCCTTAGATAAGAAATTCTTCCTTAGGATGACTCATGCTAGAGAAATGTTCACCCCCCTGTAGACCCCGATGTTATCTTTTAGTGTTCTAATTTAATCTTTTTTCCTTCTAAGTAATTAGTCACTTTTTCACCTAAAACTTTAAAGTAGGTGGATAGTTTTTCAATCTCTAATTTTATTGGTCCACTTGTCTAGCCACCCCAACCCTATAAAACCCCCTTGATATTCTACATGCTCAGATTTGCTGCTGGATCCCTTCATAGAAATGAAGTTGCCTGCAGAACTTCTGTGCAGCATTCCCAGATCTCTTTCTTGCTGGCTAAGAAAGTGCTGCAAGCAAAATGAAATCACAAACGAGCTGATAGCCTAAGCCTAGGCCTTGCTTGCATTTAAGCACTTTGTAGCTGATGTCTGCCTAAGACAGCCAGGAAGATCTGTTCTATTCAAGACATTTTATCCGGGCTTGCTGTAGCTGCTGGGGGCCATCCATGTAGTGTCGTATCATTACTTGGGGGAATTTCTCTTGGGTAAAAGGATCCTTGCCACGTACCATTGACGTACTGTTGGGGGATTCTGCATCCCTTGTGGCAGGATGCTCCAATGGTGCCTTTTCAGTGGTGACTGCCGGTTGATGGAAGGAATGGAAAAGAAGAATCTTGGTGCATCCTCTGGATGTAAAGGGATTCTGAAAAAGCAATCCTTCAGGTCAATAATCATTAACAACCAGTTAATCATATGTCCTGGGTTGATGATTTGACTGACTCCTCACCCTGCCCCCCTTGGCCATGAAGCTGTCTGCTCCCGGGGGAGGGGCCGCCTAGGCTCTGCTCTGTGGAATGGCCTTGGTTTGCCGCAGGCTTGGCTTGGGGGGGGTGCTCGCGCGGCTGCGCGCTTGGCTCTGGCTGCTGCTGCGGGTGGCTGTTGCTGCTGTGGTGGTGGCTCGTGGCCTGGTTTGTGAGTTAGCTGGTTTTTTTTTTTTTGCTTGATTTTTTTTTTGACTTTATATTGCTTGAATTATTCGGTTTAGCTCGCTGCTGTTTAAGGCTTGCTGGCTATTCCGCTGTTTTTTTTCTTTCTCTCTCCCCCTCCCTTCTCCCCCTCACCCCCGAGGATTCAGCACCAGCTCCGGAGGAACCCTGCGGCCTGCCGCTGGACACCGGCCAGAGAAGCATTTCGCCCTTCTAGTGAAGATCAAAGCGTCCAAGTTTCTCTCTCTCGGTGAAAACTTTTTTGTCACCTGGGTCTGTGCTGGGAAGTGTTTCTCTTGTATGTGTTAATAAATAGGTTTTTTCCACTTTTCCCCCTGAGTGAAATTTTTTTTCTTATTTCCTGGGAAGCTCTTCTGGGGGTTTTTTCCCTAAGTTTGTCCAAACTTGGACATTCATTATTTGGTGGCCCGTACGGGGAAGGAGAAAGTGGAAAAAACTTTAATAACATCTTGTTTTTAATTGGCCTGTATTGATATCAGTATGTTTTTTGAAGCCGTGATGTCTGTTGGATTGGAAGCCTGCCTGTATGTTTGCTCTTTAGAGTTTTTTGAGATCTTAATACCCCTGTGGTCTCTGGGCCTGTTCTCTTACTCAGAGATAGCCCCAGTGTTGTCTCTAGCACGTAGTTTTTTCATGAAAGGGGTATTAACCAAAATACTCATTGGGCTAGGCTTGGTTGTAATGATCTGCCAGAAGTTTATGAAGGTGTTAGAATCCACTTCAGGGATGTACAAGTCGTGGTTTGTGTTGTGCACTCAATTCATTAGAGGAGAAGCAAGCAAAGAGGATTTTTTGCCTTTATTTTCCTTCTTCTCCCCTGAATTATTTACATCTCTGTTAGAAAATGTTCAGCTCTCCCTGAGTGTAAAGGAAACCATCTTTCTGGTATTTAATTTAGTAAGTTTTTTCTATACTGTCTGCAGTTTATACAGAATGAAAGCTGAGATTTCTAGGGATGCAGGTGTTACAACCCCTGATTCGGTAGCAAAGCAGAGTGTGAAGAATTCTGAGTGGTGTGGCAAATGGGAGGAACTGGGCCAAATTCTAAAAGAGTTTTCTGAACCTATAATCTGGGATTTTTCATCTGAACAAATTCAAGACCCAGTCAAGACTGCAAAGTACTTAAAAGAAAAGTGTCAGGACAATTCTAAGGAAAAGAGAATCACTGCAGTGAGCTGGGCTCTGGCATACGCTTATCGAACCCTGTTAGATAGTGTAGGACAACAAACAAAGGAGAGGGAACAGGGAGATAACGTAGCTACTATTCCAGTTACTCAGACTGCAGTTAACACCTCAGGCTCCAGGACAGGGGCAAAATTAGACAGCAAGCTTCAACCTATGGCTGTGGCTACCAGTACCAGGAGTAGAAAGTGCACAAAGAAAACAGATCGGCCGGTGGAGGATGATGATGATGAGGATGCAGGAGAAGGACCTTCAACTCCCCCTGATATAAAATCCGGAGTTAAAGTGACTGATGAGAGATCGGAAACTAATAATGAGTCCTTTTCCCTGAAAGATCTTCGTGGTCTAAGAAAAGATTATAAAAGGCAACCTGATGAATCCATAATTAGTTGGCTGGTCCGGATTTGGGATGTGGCAGGTGAGGCAACCACCCTGGATGGCACGGAAGCGAGACATTTGGGATCCCTGTCTCAAGATCCAGTTATCGATCAAGGTATGATGAGGGGAGCTAGTCCTCAGAGCCTCTGGTCACGTGTATTGGACAGTGTGGCACAAAGATATCTCTGGCGCTTGATGACCTGTACATGCAGCAGACCAGATGGAAAACCATCGAGCAGGGAATCCAACGTTTGAGAGAGATGGCGGTGGCAGAAATTATTTTCTCAGATGATGTAACAACTAGAAATCCAGATCTGGTACCGTGCACACCGATTATGTGGAGGAAGCTTGTGAGGCTTGGACCATCTGAATATGCCTCAGCTCTTGCAATCATGAAACCAGAAGACACATATGAGACAGTGCTTGATATGGCAAAGAAGCTTCGGGCGTACGCTGATGCTGTGCATGGCCCAACGCATGCCAGGATTGCAGCCGTGGAAACACGTTTACAGAACTTGGAGGATAAGTTGGAGGAAAACCATAAGAAGCTGAGAGAGGAAATCAAGGAGGATCTCCTCCAAATCTCAGCTGTGCAAATCAGACGTCCTGGCAGTCAACGCAGACGCTCCTCTGCTGAGGAGAGAAGGTACACCCCACGCGCGGAGTTGTGGTTTTTCTTGCGTGACTGCGGAGAAAACATGAAGAGGTGGGATGGAAAGCCCACAGCTGTTCTGGCACGACGAGTGCGTGATTTGAAGGAAGACAAGGCCCAACAAGAAGGTTCCACCAGAAAGAGAGCAGCTCCAGTCGCCCGGAACCACAGTGCCACATATGAGGAGGATGATGACGACATGTCCGATTCACTTGAAGGAACTTCTAAGACCTATGCCCCCGTCAAAAAGGACAAACAGGCTTAGAGAAGCCCTGCCTCTAGCCAGGGTGAGGCCAGGGAAAACCGAGTGTTTTGGACCGTGTGGATTCGGTGGCCTGGCACATCGAAACCACAGAAGTATAAAGCTTTAGTGGATACAGGAGCACAGTGTACTATATTTCCATCAGGATGTGTCGGAGAAGAGACCGTTTCTATTGCTGGTGTAACAGGTGGATCACAAGACTTTACCATAGTGGAAGCGGAAATGAGTCTAACCGGAAGAGAGTGGAAGAGATACCCGATTGTGACTGGCCCAGAGGCCCCGTGTATTTTGGGAATGGATTTCCTTCGAAGCGGGTATTTTAAGGACCCAAAAGGCTTCAAGTGGGCATTTGGGATAGCGGCTGTGATGGCGGAGAGAATCCGGCAATTGAACACCCTGCCCGGACTATGTGAGAATCCAATTGCCGTGGGACTCCTGAGAGTAGAGGAGCAGAGAGTCTGAAGGCAATTATACCCCGACAGAAAAGGAAATCTTGGCTGCTTATGAGGGAGTCCAAGCTGCTTCAGAGGTGATTGGCACAGAAGCACAACTCTTTCTGGCACCCCGGTTGCCAGTGCTGGGGTGGATGTTCAGTGGGAAGGTTCCTTCCACCCACCATGCCACCAGTGCCACATGGAGCAAGTGGATAGCCCTCATTACGCAGCGCGCCCGGATCGGGAAATTAAATCGCCCAGGGATCTTAGAAATAATTACCAACTGGCCAGAGGGAGAAAGTTTTGGTGTGACAGATGAGGAACAAGAACCGGTGACCCGGGCTGAAGAAGCACCACCTTACAACCAGCTACCGGCAGAGGAAATCCGCTATGCCCTGTTCACCGACGGTTCTGTCGCATTGTAGGGACAAATCGGAAATGGAAAGCAGCTGTATGGAGCCCTACACGACGGGTTGCAGAAGCTACTGAAGGAGAAGGAGGGTCTAGTCAATTCGCTGAACTCAAAGCTGTCCAACTGGCTTTGAATATTGCTGAAAGAGAGAGGTGGCCAAAGCTCTATCTTTACACTGATTCCTGGATGGTAGCCAACGCTTTGTGGGGATGGCTGCAGAGATGGAAAGAGACGAACTGGCAGCGCAGAGGAAGACCAATCTGGGCTGCTGAAGAGTGGAAAGACATAGCTACTCGGTTAGACAAGCTACCCGTGAAGGTTCGCCATGTGGACGCCCATGTCCCCAGAAGTAGAGCTAATGAAGAACAGCGAAATAACCATCAAGTAGATCAAGCAGCAAAAATAGGGGGGTTGGAAATAGATTTAGATTGGAAACATAAGGGAGAGTTGTTCCTGGCTCGATGGGCCCATGATGCCTCAGGCCATCAGGGGAGGGATGCCACCTATAAGTGGGCACGAGACCGAGGGGTGGATCTTACCATGGACAGCATTACTCAAGTTATTCATGATTGTGACACTTGCGCTGCCATCAAGCAGGCCAAGCGGGTGAAGCCCCTCTGGTATGGAGGACGGTGGTCCAAGTACAGGTATGGGGAGGTTTGGCAGATTGATTACATCACACTGCCTCAGACCCGCCAAGGCAAACGTTATGTGCTAACCATGGTGGAAGCCACCACCGGATGGTTGGAGACCTACCCTGTATCTCACGCTACTGCCCGCAACACCATCCTGGGCCTGGAAAAACAGGTCCTTTGGAGGCATGGTACCCCTGAGAGGATTGAGTCAGACAATGGGACTCATTTTAAGAATAACCTCATCAACACCTGGGCTAGGGAACACGGTATTGAGTGGGTGTACCACATCCCTTACCATGCACCAGCTGCAGGTAAAGTGGAGAGGTACAATGGATTGTTAAAGACCACCTTAAAGGCATTGGGTGGGGGATCCTTTAAGAATTGGGAGCAGCATTTGGCAAAGGCCACTTGGTTAGTCAACACTCGAGGTTCCACCAACCGAGCAGGTCCTGCCCAATCTGAGTGCCTTAATACAGTAGATGGAGACAAAGTCCCAGCGGCCCATGTCAGAGGATTGCTAGGGAAGACAGTATGGATTAATCCTGCCTCGAGTACAGGCAAACCCATTCGGGGGATTGCCTTTGCTCAAGGACCTGGATGTACTTGGTGGATAATGCAGAAAGATGGAACAACCTGCTGTGTACCTCAGGGAGATCTGACTGTGGGATGAGACAGAAGGAATATGTAAATGTTGAAGGTTTAAGCAAATCAGAAAAAGTGTTCATATTGTGTTTAATGAGTGTATATCCCAATCGTGTGTCAATGATCACGATATGGGATAAGGGGTGGAATGTCCTGGGTTGATGTTTTGACTGACTCCTCACCCTGCTCCCCTTGGCCATGAAGCTGTCTGCTCCCGGGGGAGGGGCCGCCCTAGGCTCTGCTCTGTGGAATGGCCTTGGTTTGCCGCGAGGCTTGGCTTGGGGGGGTGCTCACATGCGGCTAGCGCTTGGCTCTGGCTGCTGCTGCGGGTGGCTATCGCTGCTGTGGTGGTGGCTCGTGGCCTGGTTTGTGAGTTAGCTGGTTTTTTTTTTTTTTTGCTTGATAGGAGGGGGCATTCCTGGTTGAACAGTCCCATTTCCTCAATGATTTCATTTACTTTTCTCAGGTCTTGAAGCAGCCTCCACTTCCCACTATGTGGCTTTCTGATAGCAAAAATGGGGGTGTTCCAGGGACTATTCGTAGGGACAACATGCCCTTTTTCCAGCTGTCACAAACCAGAGACTCTAGTGTGGACAGCTTTTCGATGGGACGGGGCCATGGAACAACCCAGATGGGTTTCACTGGGGTCCAAGTGAGTTTTACAGCACTGTGCTCACCAGTGGTCCTTGCTAAAAATTTGTCTCGAGTCTCAGTCCCCATTGGGACAGGAGATCCCTACCCCAAACACACACTTTGTCTTTAATAATAAATGGCTTGGTGGTGGCCACACAGCCCTCCAGTCCTTTAAAGGAAACATCATGTAAACTCCTCATCGTGTTGCTGTGCCCCCCAATTCCCGCAAGTGTGTTGAGTTTTGGGAGCACAGGGTATACCCCCGGCCTCCTTGGGGGTCTCAAAATCCCCCTGGTGAGGGTCTCAAAGACCCATGAATGAGACCCAGGGCTCAGGCATTGAATTCAAACCCTTGAGGGAAATTACCAACACAGAGGGAAGAGAAGCAAGCCACAAGAATTAGTAAAGTGTTAGTTAGACTGTTAGAATGTAGATGAATAGACTTTTGGGGATGTTTGTGATAAGGGACACATAGAGAATTTGGGGCGTGGATACTTCTTCCTCCTTCTCAGTGTCATCCATGCTGGGTGACATGCTGGCACTTTCAGATTGGATGGGGACAAAGCTGGACAGTTTAACAAAGTTGTATTGTATTGGAAAATAATTGTAAATACCTAGTACGTAATTTGGACTATAAAAGATAAGTCCTGCCTCTACCATACAGATTTTGCCCTGGGCGTCTGGCGAGCAGACCGCTGTTCACTGGATAAAGCATTCCTGAGATGAGAAACAATAAACAACCATGAAAACCTCTAAGAACAGCCTCCTGCAGTCTCTCATCGGCGGGCATGGGAAAGAACTGGGTTCCAGACCACCTTTCTGTCCTCCTGAGGTGATCTCAAGTCTAAGGAGACACCTCGGCAGTGACATTGAGTGAAGGAACAAGAGTTCACTCAGGTGGCCAGTACTTGTGTGAGATAATGGCCACCTCTGCTCCTGTGTCGAAAAGGCCTGTCCAGGTGACAGTTTTTCCCAGGCAGGTAACACTGCAAGTGATCTCAATCTTATCCAGGCCAATCCGCTGGGTCCATGCAGCATAATTTTCATCAGTGGAGTCGTCGTTGACTGTGTGAAAAAGGAAAGCCCGAGCAAAAACTATTCCTTGGGGGATGAAACAAGGAGGGTTAGGGCACCTGGCTAACACTGATTTCTTGGTTAGTGGTAACAGTGTTAAAACAGTGGGCAGCACATAAAAACCTTCAATATTACATCAGTCTAATCCAATAATGAGAAAATCTCTTGGCTGCAGTTCTGGTCCTAGCTGGCCTGTAGAGATAACGTGATGGATAAAGTCAGTTAACATTGCTGACTGGGCAGCTGACAGCTCCAGTCGGGAGCTGGATGGTGCTGAGGCAGGCAGATCTTTGAGAAGGCATTGCCAAAAGAGCTTTGGTGGGTTCCAATGTCTGGCTTGCCAGTGTTCAGCCATGGAGGAGACAGGGATTCTTGTGTCTCCACGTGACGCTGTCCTGTGTTCTGCTTGGAATTTCCTGAGAGGCCGCAGCAATGTACCTGGACTTGATAACAAGAGTTAGTATCTGGCCTGGTTTTATTACAGTCACCAAGTTTTTGAGGAGTTCCCATTTTGGGTTTGCAACAGCTCCTTGCCCAGTGTTCATTTTGATCACAATTAAAGCATTGTCCTGACTTTTGGTTCTGCTGTTTTTGAGGACCCTTTTGAGATTTAATCAAGGCATTAGCTAATACTTTTTCTTGGAGGGTGGCAACATGCTCTGGAGTAGCCAGCTTATTACAGGCATCCACCATCTGGGGGAAAGTGGGCTCAGGGTCAGAGGGCAAAGCCTTTAGGGCCTTCTTACATTCAGGGTTAGCATTAACCACTGGTAGCTGTTTCACTAGTCTCTCCCAAACCCGGTCCTCAGCCACTTGTTTATCTATAGTGAGTTTAAGCCTATCCAGAAAAGTCATATAAAGCTTGGTAGGACCTTGCCTTATATCAGCAAAGTCCAATTTCAGCTTACTGGCCTCAGGTACTTGTAACAAGGCCTTTTTAGCCACTTCCATCGTGTCATTTAACACTGGCCTTTGGATATCCCTGGGCTTCTGGTCTGGGTCAGTATGTGTTTCATTCCCCGCCAGCAGGTCAAGTGTAATGCCAGCCCATGCTCCGGAAGGCAATTTATTTAACTGTCTCTTCCACCGCAACTCCCATAGCAAAAGCTCAGTAGGGGATAGCAGCAATGTCATTAATTATTTTATGTCAGGGGAAGTAAAGATATGCATGGCAAAAGTTGCTGAAACCATGCTTGTAAAATATGGAGAGCACCGGCCATGATCTCTGGCTGCTTTTCATAGTTCCTTTATTTCACTAAATGCCAAAACCTCCCAGTGTGACTTGCCTCTTCTGTTATACCTTACTGGCATTATATCAAGTTTAGAAGCCAAATCCAACTTGCCCTTCTTCAGGGCTGATCTTTAAATTTCTTCCCAATTTCTCTTCCTGGACTCCGGCCAGTGGAGGTCTTCCTCGGAAGAGGAGGGAGAGAAGGATGATCTCCAGGAGTAGCCCTTGGCAATCAGCACCCTTCTATCTCACAGCTTGCCCCCCCTGTGCCAGGTCTCAATGCAGGCAGGGCAATCTGGGCATCACCATTTTGGGGATAGGCCCTACCAGAACCGCATTAAGGGTAGTTCTGGTCTCCTCCCAGGGGGAGTGGCAATCAGTGCCAGTTCTGGCACGGGTGGGAGTGGGTGGCCCCTTAAGGTGGTAGGTGGACTGTGAGGGAGTGAGAGTGGGCTGGCAGGCAGAGCTAGAGGTGGGGACACTCGATGAACCAGGGCTTCAACCGAGGGTGTTAGTTTGTGATTTCAAAATGGCTGCCATTTGTAGCAGGGCAGTCAGTGGGATAATAGTCATGGGTGCTTTGGCTGGATGGGACTGCAAGGTGTTAGGAGAGTAAAGGGAATGAGGAGTTTTCCTAGTTTGGAGGGCAGGTGTCTGCAGAGTAAAGCAGGAGCCTCTGTTTGCAATGGAGAATGTAAACCACCTCCCTGCAAATTATGATAATTTTGAAATTAAGGGGCTCTCAGGCAAATATATGGGAATTAGGAATAACAGTACCTTACTAGGAAAATTAAATTAGAAATACAGTGTTGCAAGAACAAACCCAAAACACTCATTGAGTCAGAACCTGACACCCCGTCAGTCAGGGTGTTAGTAGCAGTCCCATTAAATGGTGGCTGCAGTTCTCCTGGAGTGACAGATGTGGTTCAGTTGAAACAGTGGTTCTGTAGAAGGATGCAGTTTTCCTCTGAAGATCCAGTGGTGATGTGGAAAGGTCTGTTTTTCCTCTGGAATCCAGTGAAAAAAGGCTGCTTTGGTGTTCCAAATCTCAGTTTTTATCTAGGTGGGAAAGGCTTGGCTCCTCCTCCTGGCTGGAGCATCTCCCAATGGGATGATACAATTTTATCAGTTTTGCAATGGGACTCAATGGCCCATTAACAGATGATATATCCCTGGAGGAAGGATGGGCTGTGGAAAAGATAAAGATGACTGCCCCATCTGGTTTTAATAGATGGTGATACAATATATACTTTTGGTCACATCCTGCATTGCAAACTAAGACAGGAGCACATGAGGGCACTGGAGGGATGGAGTAGGGGGGATCCACGATGTCCTGCACACTGCCATCTAGGGTTCAAGGTGGAGGGTCCAAGGACAACAGATATAGCACAGCGGGGTCACTAGCAGAGATAAATAACTCCCTGGGCCAGTTTCAGGTACATGCAGAAGCCATCTCAGCCCCATTGGTATTATTGGGTTCAGTCTCAGAACAGGGGGTGAAGAAGGCAGGATTGGCAGTACTGAGCTGATCCAAATTTTGAGCTTCTTTCAGTCCTCTAAATAATGTTTCCCTCATCCTCTGTTCTCTTTCTTCCAATTTAATCATGTCATATACTTTTTGAGAAATAGGAATTAGTTTTTTGAGCTGAGCAATCCCGATTTACAGACGAATTATACAGCTTCTTCCCAATCAAGTCCCAAAAGTCCTCCAAGTAGAACTGGTCTTTGGTAGTTTCAGAAGAGTTTTTACAGACTGATATGATTAAATTTTGAAGATCCTTCTTTTCTAATTTCTTGCTCCAGGAAGCCAATGTTGACTTCAAATCCCTGTAGATGTCTTTCTGCTCTGCAGACATTTGGGGACCCATCATTGAACTGAAACTGAACTGCCAACTTAGATGAGAGAAAAAGAGTAGATGGGATGGATCTCGCCCTTCCTCTTACCTTCCCTGAAGGCGAAAACGCTGAGGCTGTCTCCTCTTGACTCCGCAGCCATCGATGGCTACCTGAGCCTTGACTTGGTGCCAGAAAGGGCAGGTCCTACTCTTGGCTCCCCAGAGGACGGGACCGAGTTCCAACGGGTCTCCTGAATTTCAGGAGTCCCTGTTCAGGCGCCAAGTGAAGCTGCTGCTGATCCTAGCCCGGATGTTAGGATCAGTGGCTTCTTGGAGCTCAGCAACCTTGTGCAGAAAGAAAACCTGACCAGATTTTTTGGGAACAAAAAAGTTTAATAATACAAAAACAACAAACTGCAAGCCAAACAGCTTACATTGAACAAACCAAGAAAGGTGGTAGAGGGAGGCTAATTCCATGCAAGAGGGGGATGGCAAAAAAAGCAAGGGCCAGGGCAAAACAGGAATATTTATAAACTTGGAGGAGGGGAGAAGTTAGGGTGGAGTTTAGGGAGGGGATCCAGTAGGGAAGGGCCATTAGGAATATTAAAATTTTTGCATCAAGAAAGAACCAATTACAACAAGGAGAAAAGGGAACTTTCTGGCAATGATTGACATACTGAGCAGGAGGATTCTGGGGGTGATTTTTCCACTCACTTTCACTGCAAAGGGTTTTCCCACAGGCTTAAACCATGTCATCTATTCTTTTATTTGAGCCAAGCCTAGCATGACTATGACCAGAAGATGATAGTGATGACCATAACTGTAGGAAATAAGAAAAATCTTACAGAATAAGGACCGTTCCCATCTTTGTTAAATTTTGTTCACTTCTGTTCACTTTTGTTCACCCTGGGAAGGGTTCAGCTGCGGGTTAGATGGCCAGAGAGTGGACTGATGGTCACCTCATGTGTGAGGCAGTGATTGGCTGGGGAGATGCGTGGGCACCACATGATCAGAGAGCTGATTGGGTAAAGGGACATGTCAACAGCAGCACCACAGTGACAGGCAGCCAATGTGTGCTTGCTTCAGTGAAGTTTGGGTTAAGTTTGGGTTAAGTTTGGGTTAAATTTTGAGTATAAAAAGCCTTGATGAGTTACAAGAAATTATCTTTTTTGGAGCAAACAAGCAAGTCCATGTGTCTTTGTTCCTCATTGCTACACATGACCATGAGATGACCATGGTATGATTGTAGCCACGAGATGACCATGAGATGATCATGAGATGACCATGGCCATTTGATGACCATTACTGTGACCATGGCCATGACACGATCTTGACCATGAGAGGACTGTGACCATCAGATGACCATGAAACAGCCATGCACATGAGATTATGACCATGAGAGGACCATGACCATGAGCATGAGCATGAGATGAGATGATCACGACCATGACACGACCATGATTATAAGATGACCATTACAGTGAGATAATCATGAATGTGACCATGAGATGACCATGAGATGATTGTGACCAAGACATGACCACAATGCAACCATGACCATGTGGTGATCTAGGCTGCGAGATGACCATGACTGTGGCCATAATACAACCACAACCATGAAATGATCAAGGTCGTGACACGATTCTGACCATGAGTTGACCAAGAGACAACCATGACCACAAGATGACCATGACCATGACCTTGAGATGACAATGACATGACCGTGAGTGTGAGATGATTGTGACTAAGAGATGACCGTGAGATGACCATGACCATGCAATGATCATGACACAACCATGACCGTGAGCATGAGATGATGGTGATCAAGAGATGACCATGACCATGACATGATGGAGACCATGTGATGATTTTGACCATGGCTGTGAGATGGCCATGAACTGACCATAAGTGACCATGAAATGACCAGGACCATGCAATGACCATGACACAATGTCCAAGTTTAGGACTAAACTGGGAGAAAACCTCCAAAGGAGCCCCCCAGAGAATAAACCCCCCCACAATTCCTCCCCCCACCGAGCTCGGAAAGAATTTTCCTCAGCGGGAAAAGTGGAAAAAACCTATTTGTTAACGAACACAAGAAAAACACTCCCCAGCACAAAGAAAGTACAATCCCAGATGACAAAAAACATTTTCACCAAAGTGAGGGAGGATGGACGAGCTCAGACAGTCGCTGCTGGGAAGGGTGAAAAGCTTCTTTGGCAGACTCCAGACGCAGTCTCTGATATTCAGGTCCCTGTCCGGAGCCGGTACAGGTCTTCGAGATGAGGGGAAGCAGGGAGGGGGAGAAAAAAAGGCAGCAGCAGCAGCAAGGGCAGCAGCGGGGAGGGGGGAAAAAACAGCAGAGGGGCAGCAGCAGCAGCAGCAGCAGCCAGCAGCAGCAGCAGCAAGCAGCCAGCAAGCAGCTGGGGCAAACCCGGGTGGGGGAGGAGCGGCAACGGCAGCAGGCAACTCCGTGCAGACAGTGAGGGGGGCGGGGAGAGGAGTAGACATAACACCAGCCTGGGACATTCCACCCCTTATCCCACATCGTGAACGTTTACACATGATTGGAATATATACCCACTAAATACAATGTAAAAGCTTTCATCTGACTTGCTCAAACCTTCAACACTTACACGTATTCTCCATCTCACTTGCTCAGACCTTCACCACTTATACATTTCCTTCTGCCTCATGTCCATAAGATCTAACGTACAGACAATGGTGGTAACACTCAACAATGATATTTGTATATAATTTTCACCCTATAATCAGATCTTCCTGAGGTACACAGCGAGTTGTTCCATCTTTCTGCATTATCCACCAAGTACATCCAGGTCCTTGAGCAAAGGCAATCCCACGAATGGGTTTGCCTGTACTCGAGGCAGGATTAATCCATACTCCCTTCCCTAAAAAACCTCTGACATGGGCCACTGGGACTTTGCCTCCATCTGCTATATTAAGGGAGTCAGACTGGGCGGGACCTGCTTGGTTGATGGAACCTTGAGTGTTGACTAACCAAGTGGCCTTTGCCAAATGCTGCTCCCAGTTCTTGAGAGATTCCCCACCCAATGCCTTTAAGGTGGTCTTCAGCAATCCATTGTACCTCTCCACTTTACCTGCAGCTGGTGCATGGTAAGGGATGTGGTACACCCACTCAATACCGTGTTCCCTAGCCCAGGTGTTGATGAGGTTATTCTTAAAATGAGTCCCATTGTCTGACTCAATCCTCTCAGGGGTACCATGCCTCCAAAGGACCTGCTTTTCCAGGTCCAGGATGGTATTGTGGGCTGTAGCATGGGACACCGGATAGGTCTCCAACCATCTGGTGGTGGCTTCCAGTACATAACGTTTACCCTGGCAGGTTTGATGCAGTGTGATGTAGTCAATCTGCCAGGCCTCCCCATACTTATATTTGGACCACCGTCCTCCATACCAAAGGGGCTTCACCCGCTTGGTGTGCTTAATGGCAGCGCAGGTTTCACAATCATTAATAACTTGGGTAATACTGTCCATGGTAAGATCCACCCCTTGGTCTCGTGCCCACTTATAGGTGGCGTCTCTACCCTGATGGCCTGAGGTATCATGGGCCCATTGAGCCAGGAACAACTCTTCCTTATGTTCCCAATCCAGGTCAATTTTCAAACCCCATCTTTGCAGCCTGATCTACCTGCTGATTATTTTGCTGCTCTTCATTGGCTCTACTTCTGGGGATATGGGCATCTATATGGCGAACCTTCACAGGTAGTTTTTCTAACCGAGTAGCGATGTCTTTTCACTCGGCAGCAGCCCAGATTCGCCTCTTTCCATCTCTTCAGCCATCCCCACAGAGCATTGGATATCATCTAGGAATCAGTGTACAAATAGAGCTTTGGCCACTTCTTTCTGCAATGTTAAGGGCCAGTTGGACGGCTTTGAGTTCAGCGAATTGACTAGATCGCCCTTCTTTTTTGGTAGCCTCTGCAACCCGTCGTGCAGGGCTCCATACAGCTGCTTTCCATCTCCGATTCATACCTACGACGTGACAGGAACCGTCAGTGAATACAGCATAGTGTGTTTCCTCTGCTGGCAGCTGGTTGTACGGCGGGACTTCTTCAGCCCAGGTCACTGGTTCTTGTTCCTCGTCTGTCACACCAAAACTTTCACCCTCTGTCCAGTTGGTAATTATTTCCAAAATTCCAGGGTGATTTAGTTTTCCAATTCGGGCACACTGTGTAATGAGAGCAATCCACTTGCTCCATGCAGCACTGGTGGCATGGTGAGTGGAGGGAATCTTTCCTTTTTCAATCTTGCCTTCCTTCAAATCCCTCACCCGTTGTGCCAGAGCAGCTGTAGACTTCCTATCTCATCTCCTCATGTTCTCTCCAGAATCCCGCAAGAAAAACCAACACTCAGCTCGAGGAGTATACCTCCTTTCCCCATCGGAGGAACGTCTACATTGGGTATCAGGGTTTCTAATCTGAACAGCTGAGATTTGGAGGAGGTCCTCCTTAATCTCCTCCCTGAGTCTCCAATGATTCTCCTCTATCTTATCTTCTAAGTTCTACAAGCCTGTTTCCACAGCTGCAATTCTGGCATGGGTTGGGCCATGCACAGCATCTGCATAGGCTCGAAGCTTCTTGGCCATATCAAGCACAGTCTCATATACCTCATCCCACTTCATTATTGCTAAAGCAGAAGCGTATTCAGGTGGCCCCAGTCATACAAGTCTCCTCCATATCACAGGGGTACATGGTACTAGGTCCGGATTCTTAGTTCTTATATCATCTGAAAAAATAATCTCCGCCACTGCCATTTCTCTCAGGCATTGGATCCCTTGCTCTATGGTCTTCCATCTTATCTGCCGCATATACAGATCGT
Source organism: Luscinia megarhynchos (assembly GCA_034336665.1). NCBI lineage: Eukaryota > Metazoa > Chordata > Aves > Passeriformes > Muscicapidae > Luscinia > Luscinia megarhynchos. The sequence goes on along the minus strand of JAPFBE010000039.1, from coordinate 278,127 downwards.
CCGCACATAGGTATCTTTGTGCCACACTATCCAAGACACGTGCCCAGAAGTTGTGAAGGTTAGTTCCTCTCATCATTCCTTGATCGACGACAGGATCATGTGACAGGGATCCCAAATGTCTCGCGTCAGTGCCACCCAGGATGGTAGCCTCGCCTGTCACATCCCAAAGCCGGACCAGCTAACTAATTATGGATTCATCAGGTCATTGCATGTAATCCTTTCTTAGACCATGAAGGTCCTTCAAGGAAAAGGACTCAATATTATTTTCTGATCTTGCACCGGTCGCATTAATTCCTGGTTTCATTTCAGGAGGCATTGAGGGTCCTTCTCCTGCATCATCATCATCATCCACTGGCTGATCAGTCTTAGCTGTGCGCTTTCCACTCCTTGTGCTGGTAGCCACAGCCATTGGTTCAAGCTTACTGTCCAATTTAGCTGCTGGTTTCAAGCCTAGGGGGTTGGCAGCAACCTGTGTGAGTGGGATAGTAGATAACTTATCTTCCTCTTCCCTTTCCTCTGCCTGCTGCTTTATAGTATCTAGCAGAGTGTGATAGGCATATGCCAGGGCCCAGCTCACTGTAATAATTCTTTTCTCCTTAGAGTTATCCTGACACTTCTCTTTCAGGTACTTTGCAACCTCGACTGGATCCTGAATCGGTTCAGATGGGAAGTCCCAGACTATAGGGTCCCTCCAGTGCCTCCCCAGTCCTGCCACACAATAAATGGGACGGGACAAATTGGGAAGCTTTATTGGGAACACTGGGAGCAGCTGGGCAGAGGCGGAGTGACAGCAGGGCTGGAGGGGACACACGACCCCCCAACATCTGTGGGGGGACAGAGCCGGGGCTCCTGGCTTGGCTAAAACCATGGGGAGGGGCAGCAGCCACCGTTGGCTCAGGAGGTCTGAAGGCACCGGAAATTGAGTGACACCAATCTGAGGGACACAGGGGGAGCACACATGCTCTGGGCCCGCCCACTCTCTCTCTTCCACAGGCTGGAGACTACCAAAGGTTTTCATTTCAGGTCTACTGATGGGACAATTATTACAGTGGACCTGTCAAGCAGCCTAGTAGATGTGAACATATTTCACGTGGAAATGGAGAGTGAGTATTTTGCTCTTGGAGACACAGCACACACACCCTTCGAAATTGAAGTAGCTCCCATGATCATGAAGGGAAAAATATATCCTGCCTCATAATATTAGCATGCTGTTCTCAGCCACCATTCTACCTGGGCGAAGGGCAAATTTTAGCCCAGGCCATTCCCATTCCAGCGGAGGTCACAGCAGATGGAAAATCACCGGAGGCCTACTGGGTAGAAACAGTGGGTGAAGAAAAACCCTCTTTGGTATGCAACCTAACACATGGATCAAATCATCTCCATGTGGAAAGGGTGCTTGATACGGGGGCAGATGTGACAGCCATACCCAAAAGGATATGGCCTTTACACTGGGAACTGCAACCTGTGGCTGTAAAAATTCAAGGTATAGAAGAGATTAAATTGGCAAAGATATCGAAAAGCATTGTGCAAATTGAGGGGCTGGATGGGTTAGGAACTGGCTGGACGGCCGGGCCCAGAGAGTGGTGGTGAACGGTGCTGCATCCAGCTGGCGGCCAGTCACCAGTGGTGTCCCTCAGGGCTCTGTGCTGGGGCCAGTTCTGTTTAATATTTTTATAGACGACATGGATGAGGGCATTGAGTCTTTCATTGGCAAATTTGCAGATGACACTAAGCTGGGAGCTTGTGTTGATCTATTGGAAGGAAGAAGGGCTCTGCAGAGAGACTTAGATAGATTAGATAGATGGGCAGAATCCAACAACATGAAATTTAATAAGTCTAAGTGCCGAGTTCTACATTTTGGCCATAAGAATCCCCTTCAGCGTTACAAGCTGGGAACAGTGTGGCTGGATAGTGTACAGGAGGAAAGGGACCTGGGGGTGCTGGTTGACAGCCGGCTGAATATGAGCCAGCAGTGTGCCTTGGTGGCCAAGAAGGCCAACGGCATCCTGGCCTGCATTAGGAATTGTGTGGCCAGCAGGAGCAGGGAGGTCATTCTTCCCCTATACTCGGCACTGGTGAGACCACATCTTGAGTACTGTGTCCAATTCTGGGGCCCTCAGTTTAGGAAGGACATTGATATGCTAGAACGTGTCCAGAGGAGGGCAACAAGGCTGGTGAAGGGCTTGGAACACAAGCCTTATGAGGAACGTTTGAAGGAGCTGGGGTTGTTTAGCCTGGAAAAGAGGAGGCTTAGGGGAGACCTCATTGCTCTCTACAACTTCCTGAAGGGAGGCTGTAGACAGGTGGGGGTCGGTCTCTTCCACCAGGCAGCAACTGACAGAACCAGAGGACACAGTCTCAAGCTACGTCAGGGAAGGTATAGATTGGATATTAGGAAGAAATTTTTCACCGAAAGAGTAATAAAATACTGGAATGCTCTTCCCAGAGAGGTAGTGGAATCGTCATCTTTGACAGTGTTCAAGAAAAGGCTGGACATGGCACTTAGTGCCATGCTATAGTCTATACTCTGAGTTGAGGTGTTTAGGACATAGGTTGGACTCGATGATCTTGGAGGTCTCTTCCAACCTCAATATTCTGTGATTCTGTGATTCTGTGATTCTGTGAAAATTGGCTAGTGTCCGTCCGTTTGTTATAGATTACAAGTGTCCCTTATGGGGGAGAGACACCATGTCCCAGTGGGGAATTTGAATGATTATCCCTAAAATACCTCGGGATTTTTAGAACTGGCCACTGTGGAGCGCCCTGCCCAGAAATTAACGTGACTGAACAACACCCCAATCTGGGTAGCACAGTGGTCAACGAAAAAGGAAAAGTTGAAGGCTCTTGAAGAACTTGTGGAGGAGCAATTAGCAAAAAATCACACTGAAGAAACAATAAGCCCTTGAAATACCCCAATCTTTGTAATAAAGAAACTGGGGAAGGACAAGTGGAGAATGTTACATAACCTCAGAGAAAGAAACAAAGTAATTCAGGACATGGCTTTTCCTCAACCTGGAATGCCATCCCAATCGATGTTACCTCAAGATTGGCAATTGGCTGTATTAGACATCAAAAATTGTTTTTTCCAAATCCCCCTACAGCCTGAAAATGCCCCAAAGTTTGCCTTCTCAGTTTCCTCCATAAATGGAGAAGCCCCAATGAAGTGGTACCACTGGAAAGTACTTCCACAAGGCATTAAGTGCAGTCCTTCCATTTGCCAGTGGTATGTAGCCTCATTGCTGTCCTCTGTGCCAGTGCAAAGAAGGAAAGCTATAATCTTACATTACATGAATGATGTGCTTGTGTGTGTTCCCAATAACCTAATATTCCAACACACACTTGACCTAGTGGTTAAAGTTTTAACCTCTGCTGAATTTCAATTGCAGGAAGACAACTTCAGAGGATACCACCTTGGAAGTATCTAGGCTTGGAAATTTCTGCACGGACTATAGTTCCACAGAAATTAGAAATCAATTGTAATCCCAAAACCCTAGCAAGTCTCCATTCCTTGTGTGGGTCTTTAAACTGAGTAAGGCCCTGGCTAGGCATCACTAATGAGGACCTACAACCCCTTTTTAATTTATTGGAAGTGGAAAGAGAACTAGTTTCTCCCAGGGAACTGACTCCAAAGACAAAACTGCAATTGCAAAGGTACAGAAAGCTTTAGCAGAGAGGCAGGCTCACTGTTACCAGCCTGAGCTGCCATTCAAAAATATTGTTTTGGGAAAACTGCCACACCTGCAGGGTCTAATATTCCAGTGGATCGAGGAGCAGAGAGATTCACTCTTAATTATAGAGTGGGTCTTCCTCTCCCACCAGAGATCCAAAACTATCACTCAGCCACAAGAGCTGATGGCTCAGCTGATTCAGAAGGCAAGGATGAAACTGCATGAGCTGGCTGGTTGTGACTTTGCACGCATTCACCTCCCCGTCAAACTTTCTAAGGAGGGAAGGAACTCTCCTGAAAGGCTGACCAAAGAGGTGTTTGAGCACTTGCTCCAGAGCAATGTCAGCCTCCAAATATCTCTAGACAGCTACAGTGGACAAATATCAGTCCACGGCCCAGCTCATAAGTTGTTCAATGAGGAATTACACCTCATTCCTCGTGAGGAGTCGGAGACCACTTGAGGCTCTCACAGTGTTCACAGATGCATCAGGGGCCTCTCATAAGTCGGTGATGGTGTGGAGAAAACCCCAGACTCAGCATTGGGTTCGCCCCAAATAGCCGAGCTGGCTGCTGTTGTGAGAGCCTTTGAGAAGTTCTCGGAGCTATTTAACTTGGTAACCGACTCAGCCTATGTTGCTGGGGTAGTGCCTAGGCCAGAGCAGGCAGTTCTCAAAGACGTTGACAACGGAACATCTCTTCAGGCAGCTCTCAAAATTGATCTATGTAGTTTCACATAGAGAGCATCCTTTCTATGTGATGCATGTTTGGTCACATACTGAGTTGCCAGGTGAAATTACAGAAGGGAATCGAGTGGCAGACTCCCTTGCAGCCTGTAAGAGTTCGTCTAAAGCCTCTCGTTTGTTCTGCCCAACGACCTTTGCCTGAGGTCTAAGAAGACCCCTCAAACTGCAGCTGAAAGGCGCTGGCCAGGCATGAGAGGAACGCCAAGTGATTGTTCCAGGTGGTGCTCATTGGACCAGGACTGGTCTCTCATGAGACTGGTTTACCCAACAAGGCTCCCACAGGTGTGAGAACAATGGACTGGTCACAAGGACTGTTGGTGTGCCTGGAGCTTGCCGTAGTGTGCTGCTCTCAAGCAGGCTACTTGCTGTAGCGTCCTGTTTCCACCTGTTTCTTGGAGCAACGATATCCACATACAATAGTCCACAAGCCCTCCCGCCTTTTGGCTAAAGGCCACTCGCTTTGGCCACGAACAATGGTCCACAAGCCTTCCCACCTTTTGGCCAGAAGCCACTTGCTTTGGAAAAGACTATAAAAACATCCTCGAAAAAAGACCCCCCGAGATCTCCCTGGACGGCAATGGACATCTATTGGCTGGTTCCAGGAGGATCGTCTGCCCGTCTTGGTAGCTATAATCCCAACTCCCTTTTCTCTCTCCCTCTTTCTGTCTTTCTCTCTTTCTCTTTGTCCCACTATCGCATTTGGTTGGCACAAAATAAAGTGCATTTGTTGCAAGAGCAACTGATTCTGTCCCTTTGTATGTCTTTTGCACCATGACACTCTTAAAAGAACCTTCACAACCCCCGCTCTAACTAGGCGGACCGTGACACAGCCCCAGCTGAGAAAGCACATCTGCCAGACAGCTTCCAACAGGAAAAACTGAGCCACCAGCAATACTACCAGAATGCTCCAGGTCTGGTCTGTCAGCTCCAGCTAACTCGGACTCAGGCTCAAGCCATTGCGGCCACCTGTCCTAGCTACCAGCTCCAGGCCATGCCATCACTGAGTATGGGGGTTAAACCCCAGGTCCTTAGAAGCTGTAAAGTGTGGCAGACAGACATCACGCACATTCCCAGTTTCGGTCACCTCAAATATGTTCATGTAAGCATTGAGACATATTCAGGTGCAGTTTATGCCTCTGCCCATGCAGGAGAAAGGGCTGTGCATGCCAAACAACACCTAGTGCAAGCCTTTTCAGTGCTGGGATCCCTAGGGAAATTAAGCGATAATGTCTCTTCCCACACTCGGGGCACTCACAGGGCTTCCATTAGTAGTGCCTCTGTTGGTGTTTGGTCAAGTCAGAGCTCCGTGAGAAGCTCTTCCCACACTCAGGACACTCGTAGGGCCTCTCCCCAGTGTGGATGTGCCAGTGGGCAGTGAGGGTGGAGTTGTGGTTGAAGCCCTTCCTGCAGTCGGGGCAGCAGAAGGGCCTCTCCTCTTTATGAATCTTCTCATGTTCCAGGAGATTGGAGCCAGTGTAAAATGTCTTCCCACATTTGGGACACTTGTAGGGCCTCTCCTGCTGTGAGTGCACCAGTGGACAGTCAGGGTGGAGTTGTGGTTGAAGTCGTTCCCACAGTCGGGGCAGAGGAAGGGCCTCTCCTCTGTGTGAATCCGCTCATGTCTGATGAGAGTGGAGCTTCTCTGAAACTTCTTCCCACTCGTAGGGTCTCTTCCCAGTGTGGCTGTGCTGGTGTTTTCTCAGGTCTGACCTCAGCCTGAAGCTCTTCCCATATTCCAAGCAGGTGTAGGGACGCTCCCCAGTGTGGATCATCTGGTGCTGTATCAGATTGGAGCTGCAGCTGAAGTTCTTCCCACATTTCCCACACTCACAGGGCTTTTCCCCACTGTGGATCATCTGGTGCCAGGCCAAGCTGGAGCTGTCTACGAATCCCTTCCCACACTCCCCACACTCATAGGGCTTTTCCCCAGTGTGGATCACCTGGTGCCAGAGCATGCAGAAGCTGTCTTAAAATCCCTTCCTGCATTTCCCACGCTCGTAGCACCGTTCCCCAGTGTGGATCATCTGGTGCTGGATAAGATGGGAGCTGCGGCTGAAACCCTTCCCACATTCCAAGCACTTGTGTGCTAAAACGATACTTTGTGTCTTTTTCCTAATTACTTAAGATCAGACACAGTATTTTAGCATGGATGGATAAGGGTACAAAAGAGGCCCTTTCTGTTCTCAGGTTTTTTCTAAGGCGATGGCATGGCCGGAAAGAGGCAGATTCCCTCTGGGAACTAGGTTTTCAGGAGAGGGAATGGGGAGTGGCTTTGGCTAGCAGCCAATGGGATAAGGACACAGGGGGATAGGATCAGAATACCGGAGCCCTCGGTGGGCTACAAGGTCACAGGGGAAGGTCACAGGACAGGAAGGAAGACATGAACTGGAGTCTAGCAGGAAGGAGGTGGCAAGGTATGCTGATTCATTCCTTTTACCTCATTTATCGAATTTCAACATCTCCCCATTTTTTGTTTTTTTTAGTAGGGGGGTGATATTAAACTAATTCTAGTCCGAATTATTATTTTGCCCACCATTTGTGATAAGTGGGAGAGTTAGATTGTTTTATATTTGTAATTTCTATATGATTGTTCCCTGAGGTAGAAGGAATGATACCATTAATGGCCTTAAATATTAAATGACGTATGATTCCAAATGCCATAGCTACAAGGAAAAGAATAACAACAAACAACATAATGGTTTTGACTATGGAAGTCCACTACCCAGAAAATCCCCAGCCCTTAAACAGTTCATTAAACCAGTATTTTGATTCTTGTTTCACTTGTCCAATCAGGTGCTTCATATCTCGCAGAGCAGCGTGAACATTCCAAGCAGCTGCGAAACTGTTCAAGGCTAACAAGAAGACAACTTGGATGGGGTTCCACACAGGGTTAACTGGAGGGTAGCTTTTTTCTAAAAAGAAAAACAAACATTTAAAAACATGTTCTAAGTCTCTGTCTGCTTGAGGGTATTCCTTTATGAAGTTTTTGTTTCTTTTTCCTCTGCGGCGTCTTCTTTTCGAAGCAATGGTTACTTGCTTCTCATCTCCTTCAGCTATAGCTGGACTTTGGGGACAAAAGGCTTTACCCACTTTTGGGGAATCCATCGAGGTCCTGAGGGAGTTGATACACATGTATAACCTCTTCCCCAGGTTACTAGCTCATAGGTACCTTTGGTTTCCCATGTTTCTGGGTCCCTGATCAAAACTGGTGGATGCTGAGATAATTTAAACTGTTTACTGCTGTTAAAATGATGAACCACAGGAGGACTCATATTTTCAAATGAACAATTTAAGAAATTGATTGTAAACAAAGCTTTACAGAGCTTTTGCTGGGGAGACATCCACACAGTTGAACTTCTTTGTCTAGCTAGAACTTGTTTGAGTGTCTGGTGTGCGCGCTCAATTACAGCTTGGCCTGTAGGGGAGTGTGGATGCCTGTCTTATGATTTACTCCCCACTGCTGGATGAATTCCAGGAACTCCTTGGATGTGTATGCCGGGCCATTATCTGTTTTTATTTCTCTAGGGATCCCCAAAACTGAGAAGGCTTGTACTAGGTGTTGTTTTGCATGCACAGCTTTTTCCCCTGCATGAGCGGAGGCATAAACTACACCTGAATATGTATCTATACTCACATGAACATATTTGAGGCGTCCAAAACTAGGAATGTGTGTGATGTCTGTTTGCCACACCTCACAGCTGCCAAGGCCCCGGGGGTTAACCCCCATACCCAGCGATGGCATGGCCTGGAGCTGGCAGTTGGGACAGGTGGCTACAATAGCCTTGGCCTGACTCCGTGTTAGCTGGAATTGATGGACCAAACCTGGTACATTCTGGTGGTATTGCTGGTGGCTCAGCTTTGCCTGTTGGAAGATGTCAGGAAGGCATGCCTTTTCTGCTGGAGCTGCAAGGGTGTCTACCATACGGTTCCCTTCTGTGATCTCACCTGGCAAATCCGTGTGTGACCTCACATGCATCACATAGAAGGAATGTTCTCTGTGCAAAACCAAATAGATTAGTTTTGATAGCAGCCGAAAGAGCTGCTCATTATCAATGTCTTTGAGCACTGCCTGCTCCGCTCTGGATACTACCCCAGCAACATAAGATGAGTCTGTTACCAGGTTAAGAGGTTCTGAGAACTTCTCAAAGGCTCTCATAACTGCAGCGAGTTCTGCAATCTGGGGTGACCCCTCCACAAACTCAACATCAGCTTCCCAATGCTGAGTCTGGGGATTTCTCCAAGTCATCACCGACTTATGGGAGGTCCCCGATGCATCTGTGAACACTGTGAGTGCCTCCAGCCGTCCCATGCTCCTCTTCTCATGAGGAATGAGGTGAAATTCCTCATTGAACAACTTATGAGCTGGACTGTGAACAGATATCTGTCCACTGTAGCTGTCCAGAGATATTTGGAGGCTGGCATTGCTCTGCAGCAAATGCTCAAACATCTCTTTTGTTAACCTTTCAGCAGAATTCTTTTCCTCCCCAGAAAGTTTAATTGGCAGGTGTATGCATGTGAAATCAGATCCAGACAGCTCACGCAGCCTCATCCTTGCTTTTTGAATCAACTGAGCCATAAGCCCCTGTGGCTGTGTAATAGTTTTGGATCTTTGGTGGGAGAGGAAGACCCATTCTATGATTAAGAGTGAGTCTCTCTGCCCCTCAATCCACTGAAATATTAAACCATGTAAGTGTGGCAGTTTCCCCAAAACAATGAATTTGAAAGGCAGTTAAGGTTGATAGAGGTGAGCCTTCTTCTCAGACAGAGCTTTCTGTACCTTTCCAATTGCTGCTTTTGCCTCAGGTGTCAGTTCCCTAGGAGAAACTAGCACTCTCTCCCCTTTCAATAAATTGAAAAGGGGTTTTAAGTCCTCATTAGTGAGGCCTAACCAAGGTCTTACCCAATTCAGAGACCCACACATGGAGTGAAGATCTGCTAGAGTTTTAGGATTACAATTAATTTCTAATTTCTGTGGAACAATGGTCCTGGCAGTGATCTCTAGGCCCAGATACTTCCAAGGTGGCATCATTTGAACCTTGTCATCCTGTAATTGAAATCCAGCAAAGGTTAAAACTTTAACTACTAGGTCAAGCGTGTGTTGGAGGATGGAGTTATCAGGAGCACACACCAGCACGTCATCCATGTAATGTAATATTACGGCTTCCCTTCTCTGTGCACTGGCACAGAAGACAACAATGAAGCTACATACCACTGACAGATAGCAGTACTACACTTCATGCCCTGTGAAAGCACTTTCCAGTGGTATCTCTTCATTGGAGCCTCTCTGTTCAATGATGGTACTGAGAATGCAAACCTGGGAGCATCTTCAGGGTGTAATGGGATTTGGAAAAAGCAATCTTTGATATCTATAACTGCCAATTGCCAATCTCTAGGTAACATAGTTGGAGAAGGCATCCCAGGTTGAGGAGATTCCATGTCTTGAATTACTTTATTTATTTCCCTAAAGTCATGTAATAATCTCCATTTGTCTGTCCCTGTTTTTTTTATTACAAAAATTGGAGAATTCCAGGGGCTTGTTGTTTCTTCTATATGATTTTTTGCCAATTGTTCATCTACAAGTTTTTCAAGTGCCTGTAACTTTTCCTTTCTTAAGGGCCACTGTGTTGTCCAGATAGGTGTGTCACTTAGCCATGTTAGTTTCTGGACCCGGCGCTCCACGGTGGCCACTTCTAAAAATCCTGAGGAGTTTTTGGAATTATCATTTTAACTCCCCATTGTGACATGGAATTCCTCCCCTACAAGGGACACTTGTAATCTATTAGAAACGGACGAACACTGGCCAATTTGTCGTCCGGTCCCTCAATTTGTACAATGCGTTTTGATATTTGTGCCAATTTAACTTCATTTATACCCTGAATTTGCCCTGCAACAGGTTGCAATTCCCAGTGTGAAGGCCACATCTTTTCAGGTGCAATGGTTACATCTGAGCCTGTATCCAGAACACTCTTCACATGTAGATGGTCTGATCCATGTGTCATGTTGCATGCTAGAGAAGGCTTTTCCTCCTTCACTGTCTCTGCCCAGTAAACCTCTGGTGACTTATCATCTGCTGTGATATCTGCTGGAATAGGAAAAGCTTGGGCCAGTACATGCCCCTCACACAAATAGAAAGGTGCTTGTGGACAACGAGCTAATATGATAACACCAGATATTTTCCCCTTCATGATCATAGGAGCTATTTCAATTTCTAAAAGTGTGTGTGTGCTGTGTCTCCCACAACAAAATACTTACTCTCCATGTGGCAAACCATCATATCAATTAAAGGGCTCGAGATGTCCACTGTAATGATGGTCCACTCAGCAGATCTGAAATGAAAACCTTTGGTAGTCTGTAGCCTAATACGGCCACAGAAATGCCTGACTTTGTTAAGAGAACATTTAACATTTACATTATCTGTTATACCCACATTGTCCATCCCATTCTCCCCCTTTGCTTTTAAGAGAGAGGCTTTTGCTACAGTATAACCTGCAGAATTTATATCCTGGCGCTCTATGGTGTTTATGGCAGGTCCGCGCCTCAGTTCTAGTTTTTTTGTTTGTTGATTTTCTTCTGTTTCCTGTTCTGAGGACAGTCCCTAGCAAAATGTCCTTGCTGCTGGCACTGGAAACAGGTGATCTTCTTCAGCTGCTCCGATGATAACTGCGGCTTCTTCATCTATGGTGGTTCAGGTGCTGGAGGCTTAGGAGGTGCTGGACTTGGGGTCCTCTCAGGAGCACTGAACAGTTCTGCTTTGCAGGTGCAGGCTTCAATCATCTGTGCTAGGGTTGGTTCTGGGTATAGTGGCAGGCTTAGGATAACGCTCTGACAGGCTTCATTGGCGTTTTTCTCTGCTAATTCTTTAATCAGTTCTGCCTGCATGGCTGGATTCTGTACCTGGCGTTCCACCTGTGTCTTCAAACGGTCTATAAAGCTGAAAAAATTCCATGAAGAATATTGTTTAATATTAACATAACTAGTAGTTACTTCAACTGTTGGCAATTTGATAAAAGCCTGTTCAGCTACCTCACAAACTTTATCCAAAATAAATCTAGACAATAACCGAGTTTGCTTTTCAGGGCAATATATTTCCCCCTCCCCACATAAATGATCTAATGTAATTTCATTATCATCAGAATCTTTGGAATGTTCAGGATTTTTGTGAAGATCTGTTAAAAAACTGCTCAAGGAAAGTTTCCAAATATTAAACCATAATTCATATTAAACTGGGGTTAGCAAACACCTGAAAAGGTCCTTTAAATCATGCGGAACTAGTTCATTTGATGTAAAAGTTGCTCTCATCATTCCCTCAAATATTTCACTTTGCCTCCCAAATTCCCTTTGTACCTTGCAAATTTCTTTTTTATCTTGGTATGGCAATGGTTGGTAGCTTCTTTTACCATTCTTTCTACCTAAATAAACAACTGGTGCTGCTTCAAAAACCTGATGAGATTCAGGGTTAATCAGTAAGTTAGGGGTTAATTGTTTCTGTGCCTCTGCAGACTGTGTCTGTGTACCTGAGACACGTGCTTCCCCTCCCCCTCCCTCAGCCCCTGCACTCCCGGAGGTTCCATTGTTCTGTGTCCCGGTGTTAGAAAAAGGATTAGAAAGTGGTATAGAAACACCAGCTTGGAAAAATGGGTTAAAATAGCCAGGAAAATATTGAGCAGAAATGGGAGTTGGATGCAGGAGTGGATTATTGGAAGAAAAAGGCATATTATTAGAATTTACTACAGGTTTTTCCCCTTGCACTAAAGAAGGGTGATTTTCTAAATTAGGGTGCTCAGACGGCAATACTGAGAGAGAGGGGTAGAATGGTAAGTTTGTAGCAGATTGTTCAGGAGATTCTAATTCTGTGTATTTCGGAGTATCTTTAGTATTAGTAGTTTCTTGAGATATTTCTGATTTCTCTTTTAATTCAGGGACAGGAGGTTCCGAATTAGGTAAAGAGGGTTTTAAAGAATTTTCCTGTGGTTGATCTTTGTTCTCTAATTGTGATAATTGTTTGTGAATATTTAAAAATATAGGCAAAAATAAAGCAGCAGTGGTATCGCCTTTCTGTATTTTAGAAGTTAATAAATCTCCAACATTGTCTCAAAATAAAACCGATTTGATATTTTGCTTTTCAAATTCTATAACTTCTCGAGACAACCAGCTAACAAACTTTCCAATCTGTTTCTTAGAAATTACAATATCCCGTGCGTCTAACATTTCTTTAAGCTGAGAAATAATACTCTTTTGTTGTGCTGAAACATTCCCCCCCATTCCGATGTTATAAAAACAAAATGCACAATTCCCTGTCTTTCGCAGAAAAGTTACACAATAGCAGTTCGTTTGCAAAACCCAGGTGATGTGTGTGGGGGTGCTGGGCTTTTTACTCCACGTGGTTGCCTGTAATGGCCACACAGACGGTCCCGGGGGAATCCCCCTTCAGGGAAAGCTCCCGCGCCTGTGCGTAGGCCAATAACGTAACACACGCCAGGCAGAGCTGGCTGAGCACGTGTACTGCCAGGCGGGATTGCGCAACACCTCTACACGTGCTCCCCGCTCCACACTGGAACTGCTGCCGCTGCCCACCCGCGGGGTACAAACCTCCCCCCACGAGTCTGAGGCTAATCCGTCTAAAAACCCCCCTCTCCTGTACCACGGGGCTAAAGTGGGGTTACCTTTCTCAGACGGAGTGCGGTCTCTCCAGTAACTCTGCAAAAGTTCCAATCCAGAAACGGCTTCTTCGAGTCCGAGAAGAAATTGTCTGCCTCACCCTCCTGTGCCCGCGGCTGGGAAAAACAGCTCCAACCATGGAGGTAGTCGATCAACCCGACTGGCCTTTAAAGTCCTAAAACTGGGACTTCAGGCAGAATGGGGTCTAAAAATCAAGCCCCAACAGCCAGGCGCCAACTGCTAAAGCGATACTTTGTGTCTTTTTCCTAATTACTTAAGATCAGACACAGTATTTTAGCATGGATGGATAAGGGTACAAAAGAGGCCCTTTCTGTTCTCAGGTTTCTTCTAAGGCGATGGCATGGCCGGAAAGAGGCAGATTCCCTCTGGGAACTAGATTTTCAGAAGAGGGAATGGGGAGTGGCTTTGGCTAGCAGCCAATTGGATAAGGACACAGGGGGATAGGATCATAATACAGGAACTCCCGGTGGGCTACAAGGTCACAGGGGAAAGTCACAGGACAGGAAGGAAGACATGAACTGGGGACTAGCCGGAAGGAGGTGGCAAGGTATGCTGATTCATTCCTTTTACCTCATTTATCGAATTACAACAGCTTCACAGTTCAGCACAAGTGACTGAGTACATTCCTAAGCTGTGCATTTGACATAATAATAGTAAGCAACTGCTTAAATATGACATCCACTGAAGCATGTATCAGATATGAAGAGCAAATCCTTAACAAGTATATTTTTTAAAAAGTCTTATTTCCATATGATGCTCTACCTGGCATCACAGCTCCTGAAAAACTCAGTGACTCACTTGTTGGGAAACTCAGGGCAAACATGAATTCAGATACAGTTTCTGGATTTGTCAATCACCTGTCCCCTTTACAGCTCAATTATTTGATATTTGTAAACTTGATCATAAATTGTGGGAAACACATTTGAGAAATAAGGTCATTTCTTATCTTCAAAACTTATTTTTTTGATTTTGTGTTCAACTGTTGTTGCAAACAAAATCACTATACTTATCTGAAAGGTTTTGCTGTCCTTTTTTCAACCCCAGGAGGAGCAGATCTTGCAGCATTAGGAGTTGCAGAGCTGTTCACTTGCATGTCATTGCCCATTGTTCACTTGCGTTCTACTACAGATTTCAGATCAGCACTGAAAAATCAATCCTGGCATCAACCAACATAGTATTTCTTGATGTTCTGATAATGAGAGAGGTCGTAATTTCAGAAAGCATTGAAATCTGTGAAGAATATTTATCTGCAATTCTGTTAAAAACATTTGTCCTTGGTAGATAATAATCCTGTATATTTAAAAAGACTTCAGAAAATCTTTAATCTCTATTAATTGAGGTTTTTCTTTCTTCTTCTGTCATTTACAGTCCTTAATAGAAAGGTTAATTGCTTTAAAATTCTGCTTTACCTTTGAGCCATAATGCTTTATACATATTGGTTAAATTCCAGATTAATTGGCAAAATGGAGGAACTAGACAAATGAATGTGATTCAGCAAAGCCAGAGGAACTTAATTCTATAAAAATTTTGTGTCTCATCTTTAGGCTGATCCAAAGTTATTCAGAGCATTAATTAAAACATAAATGAAGAATTCAGGAAGGGTTGTTTAATGGAGTGATTCATACATCATTTGGAGATTCCCACGTTAGGAATTGGTGTATGTTGCTTGGTTTTGGTACTTCCTCATGGACAGCATCCTGCCTCCTGTGCCTCAGCTAGAAAGGCAGTGCAAACCTGTTCAATCTGTTTAGCCAGTTAAAACTGGCTGCTGTTACTTCAGATCTCTTCTGCAACCACATCTTGTAGAGGAGGCAACATAGAGCTTACAGCCAAAGGAGGAGACAGCCAGGAAAACGGCTTTCAGACTCATTTTTGCTGGTCCAGGGCCTGGAGAGGTCCTGCAGTACCCCTAGGATCATGCCTGCCTCCCAACAGACTCCACGCACAACAACATGCCCTGATGTCCAGCAGAGGCAGCATGGCCCTTCCTGCTTCTCAGCTGGCCCTTTTCACTTGAGCTCCCCTGCCACAAAGAACTTCTTCACATTCCTTCCAGAAATCAAGGGTTTAGGATTCTTTCCTTGCATTCTGGCCCTTTAATCCCTCAGGAAAGGAACCACCAATGTGGAATGAGGATTTTAATTTAAGAGTCGCAGCTTTCTTCTCCTACGTGATCTACGACGAAAAATCTCATCTGAAAAACAAGAGGAAACAACCAGATTTTCCAAGACCTATATCTAAAAGCAGAGACTTATATATAAAAGATTTATATATTAAAGCAAAATCCTTAGAAATGAAAGATGGGCTCGATTTCCTCTTGCTCAACTTAAATCACAGTACATCCATATTTTTCACCAATCTGAGGAATTTATCAGCAGCTCACACTCTGGCAGATGATCTAACAGCAGACAAAGTTCAGAGAAATCATATCACTCTGTTTACAAATAAGTCATACCTTAATTTTCTCTTGAAGTACCAGGACAACTATTTCCTTTCTTTAAGCATAATTTTTGTTTTTTCAGTCCTGCAGCAAATTAGAAATACATAAGAGCATTTCTACAGCCAGTTGGTCTAGATAATGATAATTTCTTTATTTTTACTGTTATCTTCCTTCGACATAGATATTTAAGACCTGGCCACAAGTCCTCTGAAGTGTCTCATCAGAACTACAGAGCATGACATTTTATACAGAAGTGGCTTCGAAAATATTTGCATGATTCAATGTGAAAAATTTCCATTGTTCCAGAGGAGTTTTATGGAAGAGTGAAATGTCAGGTGCACGAAACCAAAAATGGAATGGAATTTTTTCCCCGGTAAATTTTTAACATAAAAATACTCTTTCTTTTAAAAGCTGTGCCAAAATCAAAATGTAATAAAGACAGAAATAAATCCATGTTTAATAATAATGGTTTAGCTATTTATCTTACCTTCCATTTACGAATTGCTGAGCTATTCTCTTTTACAATAAATGGTGAATAATTGGTCTACCTCCATGCTTCCAGCAATTTGATCCACATTCTCTGTACTTGCTTCTTTATTTTTTCTTCAAAGAAAAGCTGGCAAGGAATTGATTGACATACTTCTGCTGTGGCTATGCACAGTTTCATCTAGGATGGATTTCAGAGACCACGCACTTTTTTATTTTGAAAGACTGTGTTTCTGTTTGAAAGATAACATGCATTACTGTACATGTGCCTTTTTCCATTGAGACCATTCTTTTCTCCATCATTACCATTTGGGCGGGGGGGGGGGGGGGAAGCACCCTTAAGTACCTGTAAAATTTGCACATCTTCACACACATAAGAAGAAGCACTTAAGCTGTCTCACAAGGTGCGACAGACAGGAAAAATGGAGTTTTACACAGAGCGCCCAGGTGAGCTGCATTTCCATGTCCTATGAAATTGACTAAAATGAATACATTAAAATAGAAAACAGTATCTATTTAGTTTAATGATACTAGCCTTTGGATAGCCTCACTTCTTATTAAAGTTCTCTTACTCTCCTTTGTACAAAGGATAAACTGCAAATGTTATCGAAAATTGTTGCCAAACCTGCATTGCAATCAAAACCAATCAAATCATTTCTAGATACACAAAGTAAAGATGAGATGATGGAATATGTAAGGTCATCAGAAATAATCTCAAAATAAATTTTGTGTAGATGCAGGAAGATTGGAATCCAAAAATTCAGAGCAATGCTTTGATTTTCAACTGGTCTGTGCTTTACAATACCAGCACTTCTTTGTCATCCTCTAGATTTTATACCAGTAAATTAAACTCCGTAAATAAAAATAAATTTAAGCCAGAGGCCATAATTTTAGACTTCCTTATACAATTAGGAAAGTGAAATGAGTGAAGAAAGTGACATTTGACTGGAAAATACTTATGGCACAACACAACCTAAAGAGCATTGGTGGAAAAAAGCAAAGAGTAATAGGATGCAATTGTGGAAGAATGGAGATTAATTTTGGAAAAGAGAGCAATAATAGGAATAGGAATAATATATGAAGCACTGATGAGAGAATTAATATTTAGCAGCAAAGTTGGAATCATATCTGACCTCTGATATCATCTGATGCCTTAGCGTCATAGGAAGTGTTTTCTCAAGAGAATAACTCCATGACTCTCCAGAGATTTTGTAAAGCCAGTCTATCTAGAAAACACATTAACAGGTGACAGACACTCCAAAAAATGTCTGTCTTTAAAAGAAATAAAATAAATACTGGAGGGTTTGTTTTTGAAGGAAATAGTCTGTCTCTTTCAATCACAAGGCTACCTGTTACTACATCCTTTAGATTGCAGTATTGTCTTCAAAAAGCTACCACCTTGGTTTAGATGTTGACATATTCAAACTGCTAAAAACTGCCTTGAATGAATCTAATTTTTAGCAGAACAAATCATGACATAATTTTAAATTTCTTTTGAAGAATTGTCCTATATTTTTTCTGCAAAAATTCTTCACAGTATTAGTATGGAACATCTCCTTATGTAAAATTTAATAATTTAACAAAAATGTGTATTTTTTTATTTATTGATCAGAAGCTTAATTTAGTCATTTGAAGCCTATCTCCAAAGCAGAATTAGTATTAGAACCTTATCAACATCAGTTTTGAATTACATCTTAACTATAAAGGCACTAAATTTTAATCTATTCAAGAATTGTTTCACATATAGCACTTACAATGAATTCCAGGTAAGAATTACAGCTTGTTTATAATGAAAATAATCTAATAGGAGAACCCAGAAGTTATGGAAAATCTGTGTATTTTTCTTTTTTTTTCTAATGCAAAACGTTTTTCATAGCTGTCTGTTAATGACTGGGAGAGCTCATGGCCACAGAGGTCTAATTACTTAATTGGTTTACAGATAAAAAAGCCCCACAAGGAACTATCTGCTCATATGCAGTGTTTTGAGACCTTTCACCTGTATTTGTCAACAATCATGATTCATGACAGACAGCAGAAAAGATGCACGAATACTGTATTATTGTGGGCTGAGAACAGATTCCAGTACTTAGATAGCTTTTATGTCCAGTCACACACTTGTAACACTATATATATATATCGATGCCCAGTTTAGGACATTGTTAAAGGTTCTATGCCAGGCTACCAGATTTTGGTAGGAATTATATTTTGACATTTGGACTTTATTTGAACTTATTTGAGGTACTAGTGCGTGTTGACTTGAAAACAAGCCAGTGGGAGAAATTAACCCCACAAAAATACCTTGTG
The DNA here is from genome assembly GCA_034336665.1 of Luscinia megarhynchos. Lineage (NCBI taxonomy): Eukaryota > Metazoa > Chordata > Aves > Passeriformes > Muscicapidae > Luscinia > Luscinia megarhynchos. The sequence goes on along the minus strand of JAPFBE010000039.1, from coordinate 259,808 downwards.
AGAGATTTCAAGTCCGAGTTAAAATTTAATTGAGCGATTACCATAAATGCAATGATTAGAAAAACTTGTTTAAACCCACAGAATCAGAGTACAACCTAGCCCAAGTTAGTCAAGGAGGTGGTCACAGTCCCACCAAGCAATGGTTGCAGTGATATTCGTAGTCTTGTCAAAAGCGGTGGTGCTGTGGAAGTTCAGTCCTCCTCTGGATGTCCGGTGGTGTTGGTGTCCAGGTTCCCAAACCTCAGGATTATACACCCTCAACATGCAGGTAGGAATGTTCAGTACCTCCCTCAGGGTGAGGAGTTTCACAATGGGATGGTGTACTCCCATGAGTCATAAGATGTTTCTGGAGTCCTTGATGGTCATTGCAGCTGTCTATTCCGCTGGTGCCACTGAGATCCATCAGCAGAGATGGCCCCCTCAGGATGGGTGGGACTGTACTGCTCCTTCCCCAGAGGGAGTTATCAGGGCTGAGTCATCGGTGTGAAGGAAAAAAGCATTACCCTGCCCCACAGGGTTGTCTCTTTTTCCTTCTCTCATTTAACGCCCAGACCATACCCTGAGGGGTGGGGTGGGGTGTGCACTGGACAGCTTCTGCAGGCCACCCACCATTAAGAGTTTGCCAGGAATAATGTAGATATGCAGAATACATAGTTTGGTTACATCTTTGGCACTCTTTTCCCTGTAGCCATGACATAATGCCATGATGTTTGAACAGAAATCAGAAGGATTTTCTTAAACTCTGTCACTAATCTTGGTACAGAGAATGCCATGTTTATTGAAGTGCGTGGTGTTGATTGTTATGGCTTGTCTTTGTAGTAATAAATTGTGTAGAGTATTTTGCCTTGCTTTCTGACATTCTATTTATACAATATAATCACATTTGAGTGACAGTCATCATCCTATTAGTATACAGCAAATAAATAAGTACTTTTCTTAAAAATTTTCTTCCTGACCTGACAGACCTCCACAGAAGCACAACAAATATGTAACTGGCACTATTGTTGTTTTCACCTACTAAAGTCACAAAGTTGTGCTAAGAACCTTTTAAGCATTTAGAAGTCATCCTCCGTCTGTATATTTTCCAGAACAGTACAAGGACTTCTTTTCAATTTGCAGTTGTGCTGGGGAAGTGTTTTGATTCTTGATTTAGACTGTGGTCTCAAACAGGACCCAGGGTTTCTGGCTGAAAGATAAAGCTTCATGCTTTATGTTTTCTTGTAGCAGAGCAGTATTACACACCACACACTATGCTCCAGTCCATAGATTTTTGAAAACAAATCCACTTAGTAGTTATTTTGTTGGTCTTCTGGCACTGGAGCAGAGTTTCCTGAGGGAAGGAGCCAAGCTGTATATGTTCTCTGAATAATCTGCCCAGTACTGGGTGCAAAATTAAATAAATCTTCTCAAAGACCACTTATCAACTACCCTAACATCTGCTGGAGAAGCTACACCGTGAATCACAAACAACCCTGGAGTTTCCTGAAAAGCATTGACAACTTCCTGACACAGGCAGTGGAGGATCCCACAAGGATCATGTGCTGCTGGAATTTATACAAAGAAAAAGCCTTGCTGTAGCTGTGATAGCTGGGGACGAGTTTTGCTGTGGAGACCAAGAGATTGAGGATTGTTTGAAACTAAAGAGCTGACTTGAGTCCCTTCAGGGATCTTCTTGGAAGAATCACAAGTGAACAGGCCCTGCAGGGAGGGGAGGATCCAAGAGACTTGGTTGATTTTCAAGGATCACTTCCTCCAGGCTCAAGAACAATGCATCCCAATGAGCAGGAAACTGGAAAAGAAGGCAAGATACAGGCGTAGATGAATCAAGAGCTCCTGACATAACTCAAGTTTGAGCTGAAAATACATAGGAGATGGAAACAATGTCAAGTCACTTGGAATGAACGTAGGGAGGTTGTCAGAGTAAGTATAAAGGAGATGAGGAAGTCAAAGGCCCATCCGGTATTAAATTTGCACAAGGATGTCAAGGACAACAATGCAAGTGTCTACAAATGCATCAGTAACCAAAGGAAAACTAAGGATAATGTGTGCCCATTGCTAAATGAAGTGGGGACCCTGGTAACAGAGGACACAGAGAAGGCAGAGTAACTGAATGACATCTTTGTTTTGGTCTTCACTGGCAAGACCAGCCTGCAGGGATCTCTGAGGCAGGAGATCAGGGTAAAGGAATGCTGGAAGAGTTTTCCTTGGTCAAAGAGCACTGGGTTAGAGAATACCTTGGCAAATTCAACATACACAAGTCCATGGGCCCTGTCAGGATGCACTCAGGAATGAGACAGCTGATGGACATCATAACTATGCTCCTTGCTATCATCTTTGAAAGGTAATGGAAATCAGGACTAGTGCCTGAGGACTGAAGAAAGCAAATGTCAAGCCAGTCTTCAAACAGGGCAAGAAGGAGGATGCAGGGAACTATCATCCAGTCAGCCTCACCTCAGTCCCTGGAAAGCACCTCATTCCCTGTGGATAGAGGCCACC